>CM053275.1:61713566-62292749 GCA_028583415.1 Protea cynaroides | reverse complement strand
GCACCCAACCATGAACATTATATAACAAAGGTTACGTTTATTGCTATATTAGTGTCATACCAACACGTAAGCCCTCGTTGGTGAGGGCTGTAAACTGGGCTCGCAACTAACCAATCCTAATGCCAAACAGTGTATCCAAGGCCTCACCCCAGCATCCCTCAGAATGCCCATAGAGATAGAGCTAAGGCCCCCCGGTAGAGTCAGAGACAACAAGAACCGAGACCACCTTCCCTGATACTCTACGACATAATAGTTATGCTAAAGTAATGGCGATACGACGATGCCAATGCACAAGACTTGAGTTAGAGATAGAGCTAAAGTGCTGAGACCCGACAAAGGTTAACGTTTATTAACGTTCTCATCACACCTCCCGATACTCGCCGCATCAAAACATCAACCACACACATACAAGCACATGCCTATTCCTATCATCATCATCATGTTATAAACAATAAAGTAAATATGCATGAACAAGTAATAGAAATATTGGATGGCATGCTGTATGCACATTACAAACATATTCGCATAGAATCAAACATAGCATAGGACTCAAGAAATAGAAAATAGTTTATGATTAACCAATTTAGTTTGGGGTTAAGGTTCCTCACCTTAGCTTGCTATAAGATACTTTTCCAAGCTTTAAATTCACCTTTACAATGTTATTATATTGCAAGAAGACCTAACAAAATCGATAGAATTTAGTTAGAATAAATTCTGAATTTAAAAACCATTCTGTCAACTGAGGGTCGATGCTAGGGTCGATGCTAGGGTCGATGGGTCTATCGACCCTCCCCTCTTTCTGGACTTCCCGAATGCTGAGGGTCGATGGTCAGAAACACCTAGGGTCGGATCATCATCGACCCTGGGTGCGACCCTCGGTGCACTCTGGTCCAATTTCTACTTTTTTAATCCATTCTTCAAGTTTGGGGTCCTATGGTTTGCTTCTACATTCCATTAAACATTCATTCCATGGTCTGAAACCATGAATCAAAGTCCTAGATGGCTTTCATGCATTCTCTTAGGGTTTTCCATGAAAACCTAACCATGGATGGATGGTTTGGGTTTCTTCGAGATCACTCTGTCTCCAATAACTATCTTAAGGTCTGTAGAAACTCATGGAATTAGTATCCATATCTGAGAAGATAACTTTTCCTCTGAAATTCTTCTCCTTTGTGCTAAGTTCTCTTCCTTCCTTTTCTTCTTCCTCTTTTCCTTCTCCTCTCTTTCTCTCAATTCGATTAGGGTTTTGAAAGGAGTGAAAGTGGCTTAAGGACGCCCTTTAAATAGAGTAGGAACATCCTAAATAAGTCCCTCTGAGATTAGGAAAGATTCCCATTCGAAAATATGGAAATTTCCTAATTTCTATTTTCTGCGGTAACCGAGGGTCGATGGGAGGGTCGATGATCCCGTCGACCCTAGGGTCTTAAGCTGTCCGACCCTCCCTTCAAAACTGAGGGTCTGACTTTCTGTTTTTGGGAGGTCCGACCCTGCTTATCTGGGTATGCGACCCTTCCCCTATTTTAAGTGTTTTTGGGTCGATTTGATACCTGGGATCTCGATCTCCTTCACGCCCTTGGTCCACTTGACTCGACCATGATGGGTAAACCTGGTTCAAGGTGGTAAGACCGGGTTAGATTGACACGGGTATTACACCTTAGCTCTATCTCTATGGACATTCTGAGGTATGCTTGGGTGAGGCCTTGGATACACTTTTTGGCATTAGGATTGGTTAGTTGCGAGCCCAGTTTGCAGCCCTCACTAATAGGGGCTTACGTGTTGGTATGGCACTATATAACAATAAACGTTAACCTTTGTTATATAATGTTAATGATTGGGTGCTTGTGAGTCGACGATAAACGTTACCTTCCGGCGGCGTCACACACTTGTGTATAGAGGCGGGGTCAATAAACGCGACCTTTGACTACCTAAACCTTTCTATTGCATACTGCAATATATTAACTAGACCAAAGTTATGAATTGATTGCATGCATATGTACTGTTGCATTGTTTTGTCTACTCACTGAGCCGTGATGTGTGCTCACCCCTCGACGTCAAATATTTTAGTTGTTGATGCAGGTTTCACAGTTGAAGACTATATGAGTGCTCCAACGTACGAGAATGTAGCAGCGATGGAAGCTGAAGCTGAAGTGGATACACATGACTCCTCTTGCGAGTGCCACTCATGTGTATTTGATTAGACATTTTATAGGTTTCTTATTTTGGATTTAATAAAGACGTGTATTTGATAATTATTTATGTCTCAGTGGAAACAGAATAATTTGCTATTAAATTATTAATATCACCGTAGATTCTCAGTTTATTTTATTATAAGACTTCCGCTATTGTGTATTTACTCTGATTGTGATTACGGATGTATGGGGATCCAGATCACGCGGGGATAGCCTACTCGAGATCCTGGTTGAACAGTTGGTTATTAGCGGTTCATCACACCATTCTAAAGTGTTTGGAATTGGGGTGTGACACACCATCAGGGTCTCTGTCGTCCCTCCGAGCGGCGTTTTGATTATCGGCCGCATCCGCTCGGCAGTTGTTGGGCTGTGGGTTTCTCGGTGGTGGAGGTGGTAATCTATGGTCCCTCCGAGCAGGAGCCGGTCCTCGGTCTACCTGTCGAACGAAGTTACCATAGTATCCTCGTCTGATGAGGACCTCAATTTTCCCTTTTGAGGTACTTGCATTCTTCTGTTTCATGGCCATAGTCGTGATGGAAGCGACAGAAATGGGAGTGATCCTTATTCCTCCCGTTGCTGAGTGCTTTTGGAGGCGGTCGGACGTTTCGATCATTCTTGATTACTTCGAGGATCTTCGTCATCGAAGAGTTCAGCGGAGTGTAATACTCGAATGTCTTGTAGGGGTGCCGGTAGGTCTGATCTTTACCGGACTTCTGCTTCTTTGGGTCTCCCGAGCTTGGTGCCGGGTCGGCCGTCTCGGACCTTTTCTTGTCTGCAGGCTTTGGTTCGGCCTTCAGATTGTTCACGGTGTTATTTTTCTGGGCCCTTGTCGTCTCTTTTGCGGAGGCATACTTCTCGCATCTGGCGAGCAGGTCGTCCAAGTTCTTCGGTGGCTTTTTGGCAAGGGACCAACAAAGCTGACGGTCGGTTACGCCGGCCTGCAGGCTGGACATGTGCACCGTGGGCTCGACATCCTTGATTTCAAGCACCTCAGTATTGAAGCGCTTGATGAAGTCCCGTAGGGACTCGTCCTTCTGCTGTTTGACCGTTGACAGATGGTACGATGTCTTCTTACGTACTCGGCTTGCTTGGAAGTGCATCAAAAATTTGTTCGATAACTGTTCGAACGATGTAACGCTCTTCGCCGGGAGATTGTTGAACCATGTGCGAGCGGCCCCCCTGAGCGTTGAAGGAAACATTCGGCAAATGAGGCCGTCGCTCAGAAGGTAGAATAGCGTTGTGGAGACGAATGCGTCTAAATGCTGCTCGGGGTCGGTACTCCCATTGTAGGAATCCCAGACCGGCATCTTGAAGTTGTCAGGGGGGGTGCCCTCATAATCTCGTCCGAGAGCGTCGTAATTGCATTATAGGCCATTCTCGGCGGGGCTACCCTGTTTTGCTCCACCTGCTAAAGCCGAGTGGTTATCTCCAATAGACGCCGCTCGACCTCGGACTGGGGCATGTCCGGAGGCTGAGCGCCAGAACCTGTTGTTTCTTCGTTAACACTTTCCCGGCAGAGGGCATCGAGGAAGGACCCTGGGCCTCTCACCGGAGGCGAAACAACTGGCGTGTGGTGTTGATGTGGCGGGGGATGCCGAGCGGTGGGCCCGGCCACGCTCCGTCCAGGAGCTTGATCTCCTGCTGGGAGGTTATGTGGCAAGGCGTTTGCAGGATCCGCCCTCGCCCATGGCGGATGGAAGGTTGGTGGAACTTCTGGTGGAGAATTTGATACCGGGTGAGGATTTTGCCCTTCTGTCGCCGAACTGCTTGCTCGAGCTCCTCTCAAGACTCTAGCGAGCTGCTCGATTTGCTGCTTCAGCTCATCAAACTACTGACGAGTGAGGTATTGGGGAGGAGGCAGCGGTGGTGTTACCGACGGCATGTTGCTCGGAGCTGGCGCCAGCGCCGGCGGTAGTATTGGTGCTGGTTCCGGTGCGGGTGCAGGTTCTGTTACTGGTGCGGGTGCAGGCTCACGGTCCTCCCTCGTCGTGCTTTCGGTACTACCCATATGCACCGATGTCTCAGAAGGGGCACGTGACACCCATGCTCGAGTTCTTCTGTGAGCCATCGAAATCAGAGTTCTCACGTGCTAATCTTCAAACTCAGTCAAAAGAAGCCCCACGGTGGGCGCCAAACTATTACGGTTGGAAATCGCCCGTCGATCTGCGCTCTGAATGGCCTGTAATCACAGAGATGAGACAAAGGAGTTGGGCGCCTAAGCCCCGGGTACACTCCGATGCCTAAGTTAGATTCCCAAGGCAAACAGTCAAGAGATATCAAAAAGCTATCTCCAATTTAAAGAGTGGGACGATGAGAGAGTTTGAGCATGTGAGAGGGATGGATAATAATAGCTTGTAACTTAGGGTTTACCTTGAGGGATGACCTCTACTTATAGATTGTGAAGAAGCATGGAGGTATCAGGACTCAAGGGAGTAGACTGCCAATGGGATTGCCACGTGCCACTCTGTGGGACACCCATGTGGTAGACTCCGAGTAGGAGTCGGAGACCTTAGCCAAGGAAGCTAGGTCGGTCAGCTCTGGGACTGACACATGTCAACGTGTGAGTAATGACCGAACGGAATAGTCAATGTCGTATCAGACCGAGAGAAGGACTCCCCGGAGGTAGCATAATCACAATGGGACTCTGGCTTCCGACTGAAAACCATAGCCGAGTAGGACTATAACTCCGAGCGCTACCCGAGAGGCCGGGCGCACGAGAGGCCATATGCATGACAGGCCGAATACATGATACCGAGCGCGAGATACTCCGAGGGCTCAAGCTCCGAAGGTGAAACTTGACACGTGTAAGATTTTAAATGGAGGGGATTTTTCCCTCCTAACAGGGATTAAATAAGGAATTATGATTTTATAAGAGATCATGATTAAACCACCATTATAGCGAAGCCATGAACCAGCAGGCCATGGTTTACATAGACAAACTGTGGATAGTAGCATGCATGGTATGTCAGAATGGTGAGATCAGATTGTCAAAAAATATAAATAAATGATCCATGGATTTTGAAAACTATAGGATGACTTTTAAGGATCTTGAGTTGACCCTAGGAGACTCGGACCATGGATCAATAATGGAATCTAAATGCTTAAAGACCGGATCTAGAGTTTAAAACCAGATCTGGTATCTCGTTATTTTGACAAATCTAAATAGTAACCAAACGCTAGTGTAAACTAGGATCCAGGAGCTCAAAACTCCATAATCTGGACAAGAAAAATATGTAAAACATGTCAGAGAAAAATGGCAACCATCGGGCCATGTTTTGGAGTGCGGTCGATGGGACGAGCGCATGACATAGTCGTAGTGATGTGCGATCGAACACCAGCCCATGTGTAAGGACAAAGATCAAAATATTTAGAAGTCACCACCTAGATTAAGGTCTAGGACCTTAGAAATGTGAAATCTCACCCCCAAGGTAAGACTTCGATTGACTCATGACCCATAGATTGGATTTCTGGTCCATCAGAGATTGGGTAAGCATCAGGTTACGATTATGGGAAGGGGCTAGGCACCCAAACCGCCCGATCGAAATTGGTCTCTTATACCTTTCCTATGCTAGACTGTATCTGTTAAACCGAGCCAAACTAAGTGGTTTGATATCATTGAACCGAATCTGTATCCATCAGATTGCCTACGTATCACGGAATTATTTCAAAAATCAGGTTCACCATCGTAGTTCAGGTGTGATTAAAGTTTATGATTGTAATTTATGCTTGTGCATGATTAAGTTCATTGTTCAAGTTGAAGTTTATGCTTGAAAGGCTAAGAAACCCTATGGGTTAGGATCTGGATAGTCCATGTGGACTGATAGATAGTCCTAGTGGATCTAAGAATGGATAACCATTTTTAAGTCTGAATGTGGATAACCCTATTTGGGTCAAAATGTGGATAACCCTTTCTGGGTTGGATTGTGGATAACCCTATTTGGGTTGAAATGTTGATAACCCTATTTGGGTTGGAATGTAGATAACACTATTTGGGTCAAAATGTGGATAAATATCCTAGTGGATCAATGGATACTCCAAGTGGATTAATGTTTGGATCTGAATTTGGGATTCTCCCAGATAGCTTACGTATCCTAGGGTTTGCCCTAGGAATCAGAATCCGTGTACTTCAAAATGGAATGAAATGGATGGATATTCTAGTGGATCTATGGATAGTCCGAGTAGACTAAGGTGTAGATCCGAATTTGGGATTCTCCCAAATGGCCTACGTATCCTAGGGTTTGCCCTAAGAATCAGAATCCACGTAATTTGGGATGGATAACCCTATTTGGGTCAAAATGTGGGTAAATATCCTAGTGGATCTATGGATAGTCCGAGTGGACTAAGGTGTGGATCCGAATTTGAGATTCTCCTAAATGGCCTAAGTATCCTAGGGTTCGCCCTAGGAATCAGAATCCACATAGTTCGGGTTGAATAACCTTATTCTAGGTTAGAATGTGAGAACCTGTTCTAAGTTTAGGGTTTAGAACCTATTCTAGGTTTAGGGTTAAGAACCTATTCTAGGTTCAGGGTTTACTGAGAGGTGAAAATTGTCCCGAATTACCCCTTTCATCCTAAGTTCTAATTTTGGAAAGTTTGGCAAAGCATTCTCTTTCTTTATTAAGATTTTTATTATTCCTATTATGCCCTTCCCAAGAATGTGGGTACCTAAATACACGTCCCCACACCTAATATGTTTGCTAGGAGTGTGTATATACGGCAGTTCAACTAGGGTGTTGCATAAATTAAATTATTGCTAAAAATAGAATATTCTATCTAAGCATGGCATATAACACATTTATGGTAAGAAATTCACATATAGTAAGATTGTAAAAATCTCTCAAATATGACATACTTTACAAATAAGGCAAGAGCCTATATGGCATGATCTAGTATGCTATCTTCTAAGCATGGCAAGACCTAAACATGGCAAGAAATCAATATATGCATCTATATATCAATATGGCAAGTACCAAATATAGAATGCGAATATGGCATGAATTATCCGAAAAGGTAAGATCTTATAAACTATTTTCTAAGCATAGTAAGACCTAAACATGGTAATTATTAAGATTTTGCTAAATATGGTAAAAATCTATTTTATTCTACCAAATATAGCAACACATGGAATATGGCAAACATAGTATGTGCACAATTCAATCAAAGCATATGAATGCTTTAAATATAGCCATTTATCCAAATATGGCATGTAGATACTCTAAATATAGCAATAAGAATCTAAACATGGCAATGAGCATCCGAACATAGCAGTGAGAATGAGAATTCAATGTAACATTCAAAGATGGTGAGCAACGATGTGGTACTCAAATATGGTGAGACAGTCTATGATATCCAAATATGACAATGAGCAATGTGACCAACAGAGCCAAAAGTGACAATATCCCAAAAGTGGTAATGTATCATGAAATGGCAAGAAAGCTACTATAGCATTCAAAGCAATGTATCCGATACAGCAATGTGCCCAAAAGTGGTGAGTCCAAATACGGCATCTAGCCCAAATGGCCCAAACCGATGGGATTTAACTAAACCAACTCAAATTGGTGGAATTGGACCGACCCGACCAAAATTAGTGAATCTAGGCCAATTTAATCTAGATAAGTGGAATTGTGTCACAAAGAAATTTCTTGAGATAAACTGACCAAGACCGAACTCCTATAAGATTATAAACCCAAAAATATATGATCAACCATATGAATGGAAACACACCAAATTAAAAGTTCAGAAGCTTTGGGAGAAATCCAAAAAATAAATCAGCCGCTAAATCTGACCTAATGTTCCTCCAAGAATAAAGCTTAAACTGGTCTGTACACCACGCACTTAATCCATGCATTTCCAGCATATCAAAACAGATCTAAATCAAGTCTAAATAACACAAGCTGATTAGGAAATCAGAATCATAATAGAACAACTTTCAATCCACACATATTGTTAAGAGATCAGGATCGAATAAACAAAAAAATAAAATCAGTTCATATCACAAAATTGTTCAAAGATGAACGTTAAGAGAGTAGAGTGACATATTTGAATTCAGAAACTGTCAAGGATAAAATTCCATTACGAGAAGCAACATCAACTCATTCATCTAACGAAACAGTTGGAGGTGATTTCTTGAAACCTTGGTATTGGAGCGATCTATGGGTTAGAATCCGATTCAGGCCTAGGATAGATTGCATGGCCTAGGATTCGGTGGTTAAGTGATGAACCAGTGGGGATGGTTGCATGTATAGGTGGCAAAGATGAGTGTTCAGGTGGTGTTCGGTTTTAGGTTGATGATTGCTGGTCTTGATGGAGTATGGAGTTAGACAAGTGGCGGGGGGAGGTTTAATGGTATCATGAGGAGGCGGCATAGTTTTCTTTTTACAAGTAAGGGACATAAGGATGAGTGATGGACGGTGTGGATTGAATGATGGTCGGATGCTGTGGTAGTGATTCGGTTTAGTAATAGGTGTTGTATTTGGTGATGAAGGTTGCAAAAGATGGAGGTGCAGGTGTTTGCAAGTATTGGCAGCATGTGGTGGTGTGGTGGCGAGGAGAAATGGAGTGGTGTAACAAGTGTGGGTTTGATGATCAAGTGATGGTTGAGTGTATGATAGGTGTGCACAGTTGGTGTAAGACTCGTATCAAACTAACCTGGTCTTACCACCATGAACCAGGTCTACCCATCATGGTTGAGCCAAATTGACCAAGTGCGTGAAGGAGATCATGATCCCAGGTATTAAACTGACCCAAAAATACTTAAATAAGGGGAGGGTCGGACCCCCCCAGTATAGAAGTCAGACCCCTAGTTTTATATGGGGGGTCGGACATTTTAAGGACCAGGGGTCGACGGGATCTCCGACCCCCCTATCGACCCCTGGTACTCGGTAAAAATAGAATTTAGGAAACTTTCCTAATTTCAATGGGATTCCTTCCTAATCTCAATGGGACTTATTTTAGGAGTTTCTACTCTATAAATAGGACGTCCCTAAGCCTCTTTTACTCCTTTTACAACCCTAATTGAATTGAGAGAAAGAGAAGAGAAGGAAGAGAAGAAGAAGAGAAGGAAAGAAGAGAAGAAGGCAAAAAAGAGAAGAGTTGCAGGGAAGGAGTATTCTTCTCAGGTATGGATACTATTTTCATGAGTTTCTAAAGACCTTAGGGTAGATAATGAAGTGGGTATGATCTCGGAGAAACCCAAATCATCAACCCATGGTTAGGTTTTCGTGGAAAACCATGGGGGAAATCAAGAAAGCCATATAGGTGAATGAATCATGGTTCTAGGTCATAGATCATGTGTGGAATGGACTGTAGGAGGAAGCCATAGGACCCCAAACATGAAGAATGGGCTAAAGGAAGAAAAATCGACAAAACCCATAGGGGGTCGCATGGGGGTCGATGGCTAATCGACCCTACTAGACCCTGAGCATCGACCCCCAGTTAATAGCAAGCTGTAAAAATTAGAATAAATTCTAATTAAATTCTATCGACTTTGTTAGGTCTTCTAGCAATATAATATTGATATAAAAGTGATTCTTAAGGCTTGAAATAGGATCTACAAACAAGCAAAGGTGAGGAACCAGGACTCTTAACTAATTGGTAAATAATAAACTATTTTATTTCTTGAGTCCAATGCTATGCTTGATTCTATGCGAATATGCTTGTAATGTGTATTCAACATGTCATCCGATATTTCTATTTAATGTTCATGCATATTTACTTTATTGTTCATAACATGATAATGATGATGATGATAGGAATAGACATGTGAATGTATGTGTGTGGTTGGTGTACTTGATGCGAGCGAGTATCGGGGGGGTGTCATAGGCTGGCCCTCAGCACTTTAGCTCTATTTCTAACTCAAGTCTTGTGCATTAGCATCGTCGTATCGCCATTACTTTAGTAGAACTATTACGTCGTAGGGTATCAAGGGAGGTTGTCACACTCCAATTCTGGTCTATTCAGAATGATGTGATGAATCGCTAAATAACCAACGGTTCAACCAGGAACTCAAATAGGCTATCCCCGCGTTATCCAAACTTACACACATCCGTAATCATAATCAGAGTAAATACACAATAGCGGAAGTCTTATAATAACATGAACTGAGAATCTATGTGATATTAAAAATTAAGTAATAATTTATTCTGTATCAACCGAAACATAAGTAAATATCAATACAAGTCTTTAATAAATCCAAATAAAGAAACTTATAAAAATATCTAATCAAATACACACGAGTTGCACTCGCAAAAAGAGTCGTGTGTATCATCTTCAGCTCCAGCTTCCATAGCTGCCACGTTCCCGTACACAGACGCACCCATGTAGTCCTCAACCGTATAGCCTGCATCATCAACTAAAAATATTCGACGTCGAGGGGTGAGCACACATCACGGCTCAGTGAGTAGCCAAAACAATGGAACAATACATATGCATGTAAAAAGTCAATTTATATCTTTGGACCGGTTTAAAGTTTACAGTATGCAATAGAAAGGTTTAGGTAGCCGAAGGTCGCGTTTATTGACTCCGCCTCTATACACGAGTGTGTGACGTTACCCGAAGATCACGTTTAACGTCAACTCACATGCACCCAATCATGAACAATATATAACAAAGGTTACGTTTATTGCTATATAGTGCCATACCAACACGTAAGCCCCTGTTGGCGAGGGCTACAAACTAGGCTTACAATTAACCAATCCTAATGCCAAACAGTGTATCCAAGGCCTCACCCCAGCATCCCTCAAAATGCCCATAGAGATAGAGCTAAGGCCCCCCGGTAGAGTCAGAGACTACAAGGACCGAGACCACCTCCCCTGATACTCTACGACATAATAGTTCTGCTAAAGTAATGGCGATACGACGATGCCAATGCACAAGACTTGAGTTAGAGATAGAGCTAAAGTGCTGAGACCCGCCAAAGGTTAACGTTTATTGACATTCTCATCACACCTCCCCTGATACTCGCTCGCATCAAGCACATCAACCACACACATACAAGCACACGCCTATTCCTATCATCATCATCATCATCATGTTATAAACGATAAAGTAAATGTGCACGAACAAGTAATAGAAATATTAGATGGCATGCTGTATGCGCATTACAAACATATTCGCACAGAATCAAGCATGGCATAGGACTCAAGAAATAGAAAACAGTTTATTATTAACCAATTTAGTTTGGGGTTAAGGTTCCTCACCTTAGCATGCTAATAGACACTTTTCCAATCTTTATAATCACCTTTATACTGTTATTATATTACTAGAAGACTTAACAAAATCGATAGAATTTAATTAGAATAAATTCTGAATTTAAAAACCATTCTGTCAACTGAGGGTCGATGCTAGGGTCGATGGGTCTATCGACCCTCCCCTCTTTCTGGACTTCCCAAATGTTGGGGGTTGATGGTCAGAAACACCTAGGGTTGGATGGTCATCGACCCTGGGTGCGACCCTCGGTGCACTCTGGTCCAATTTCCACTTTTTAATCCATTCTTCGTGGTTGGGGTCCTATGGTTTGCATTTACATTCGATTAAACATTCATTCCATGGTCTGAAACCATGAATCATCCTCCTAGATGGCTTTCATGCATTCTCTTAGGGTTTTCCATGAAAACCTAACCATGGATGGATGGTTTGGATTTCTCCGAGATCACTCTCTCTCCAATAACTATCCTAAGGTATGTAGAAACTCATGGAATTAGTATCCATACCTGAGAAGATAACTTTTCCTCTGAACTTATTCTCCTTTGTGCTAAGTTCTCTTCCTTCCCTTTCTTCTTCCTCTTTTCTTTCTCCTCTCTTTCTCTCAATTCGATTAGGGTTGTGAAAGGAGTGAAAGTGGCTTAAGGACGTCCTTTAAATAGAGTAGGAACATCCTAAATAAGTCCCTCTGAGATTTGAAAAGAATCCCAATCGAAAAATATAGAAATTTTCAAATTTCTATATTCGGCAGAAACCGAGGGTCGATGGGAGGGTCGATGATCCGGTCGACCCTAGGGTCTTAAGCTGTCCGACCCTCCCTTCAAAACTGAGGGTCTGACTTTTTGTTTTGGGAGGTCCGAGCCTGCTTAGCTGGGTATGCGACCCTTCCCCTATTTTAAGTGTTTTTGGGTCGATTTGATACCTGGGATCTCGATCTCCTTCACGCCCTTGGTCCATTTGACTCGACCATGATGGGTAAACCTGGTTCAAGGTGGTAAGACCGGGTTAGATTTACACGGGTCTTACAACTCCCCCTAACTTTTAAAAATTTCGTCCTCGAAATTGTACGTACCTTCTGAATCAAATAAGTAAGGGTATTGCTTTCTCATAGCATTTTCTTCTTCCCATGTAATTTCTTTCGTGTCTCTACTTTTCCATATGACCTTAACATAGTAGATATCTCTATTGCGTAGACGTTGAACCTTTCGACTAGTGATTTCTGTTGGTGTTACTTTAAATGTCAAATCATCAGTCAATTCTGCAAATCCACTGTCAAAACATGTATTGGGTCCTTGACATACTTCTTCAATAGAGAAATATGAAATACATCATGTACACTTGACATAGATGGTGGTAGTGCTAACTGATAAGCCACTTTTCCACGCTTAGCTAGAATTTCATACGGCCCGACATATCTTGGACTTAGTTTCCCTTTCTGTCCGAACCTCTTCAATCCTCGCATAGGCGATACCTTCAAAAATACTTTATCACCTACGGTGAACTCTAGATCTCTTCGTCGAGTGTCTGCATATTGCTTCTAACGGTTCTGAGCTGTTCTCACTCTTTCCTTGATGATGTCGACCACTCGACAAGTCTCTTCAACAAATTCCGGTCCAACAATACTACGTTCTCCAACTTCATTCCAAAACAAAGGAGTTCGACACTTCCTTCCATACAGTGCTTCATAAGGTGACATCTGTATAGTAGCCTGATAGCTGTTGTTATAGGCGAACTCGATCAATGGTAACTTTTCGTCCCATGATCCTTTGAAATCAATCACACATGCTCGTAGCATATCATCTAGAATCTGGATTGTACGTTCTGACTATCCATCTGTCTGTGGGTGGAATGCAGTACTGAACTTCAACGTTGTACCCATGGCCTTTTGCAATCCTTCCCAAAATTTGGAAGTAAATCATGGATCTCTATCGGACACAATGCTTTCTGGAACACCATGTAATCGAACAATATTATCCACATACAGCTTTGCTAACCTTTCGAGTGTATATTGGGGTCTTATTGGTATGAAGCGAGCTATCTTAGCCAGACGGTCCACAATCACCCAAACTGCGTCAACTACTCGAGGAGTCAATGGTTGCCCTGTGACAAAGTCCATAGTGATGCAATCCCAATTCCATGCTGGTTCTGGTAATGGTTGTAACAGTCCTGCGGGTCTTTATCGTTCAGCCTTTACTTTCTGACAATTTAGGCAT
Source organism: Protea cynaroides (assembly GCA_028583415.1). Classification (NCBI taxonomy): domain Eukaryota; kingdom Viridiplantae; phylum Streptophyta; class Magnoliopsida; order Proteales; family Proteaceae; genus Protea; species Protea cynaroides. Next base: position 62,279,146 of record CM053275.1, on the reverse strand, counting down.
TGAGATACAAACTTGGCTACATCTGCTTTCATTCCCCTCTACCAATATAGTTTCTTCAGGTCATGATACATTTTTGTACTTCCAGGATGTACCGAATAGATGGTGGTATGGGCTTCTTTCATCAGTTGGTGTCTAATGTCCATACTTTATGTTTCAGGTACACATATTTTTCCTTTGTATTTTAGTACCTTCTCGTCATCCAAGGTGAACTCAGGGTTAGTCCTACATTTCTCAATATCTTCTTGTAGTGTTCTCAGATAAGGATCTGCTTTGATAGCTGTCTTCACTTCATCCACTATATCCGGTATAATCTTCAATGCCACGAACATATTCGAACAACGGTGAATAAACCCTTGGTTGGCTGATTCATCCGTTGTATCTATCACATACTGTTCGTTGCCGTGATTGAACACCATTCCGTTGGTACACATTGCTGCAGTCGTGCTAACTTCTCCTTGAGATTTTATCATTGCTTTTCTACTCAATGCATCTGCTACCACGTTTGCTTTTCCCGGATGATACTGGATATCACAATCATAGTCTTTCAATAATTCCAGCCATCTTCTTTGTCTCATATTCAACTCCTTCTGATTAAATAAATAAGTAAGACTTTTATGGTCCGACTTAATCAGGAATTTCTCTCCGTATAGGTAATGTCTCCATATCTTGACAGCATGTACTACTGCCGCTAACTCCAAATCATGAGTGGGATAATTTTTCTCATGTACCTTTAACTGTCTTGAAGCATAAGCAATCACTTGCTCTCCTTGCTTAAGCACACATCCTAATCCCAGTCCCGATGCATCGGTGTATAAGGTAAACGTCTGTCCGGGAATGGGGATGGTCAAAATCGGGGCGGATATCAATCTGGCCTTCAATGTCTGGAAGTTTTTCTCACATTTGTCAGTCCACACAAACTTTTCACCTTTCTTAGTGAAACTGGTGAGAGGTTTGGCAATCCGAGAATAGTCTTCTACGAATCTCCGATAATAACCAGCTAGACCCAAAAAACTTCTGATTTCCAAAACACTCTTTGGTGCTTCCCACTTCACAATAGCCTCGATTTTGCTGGGGTCCACTTTGATTCCTTCAGCGGATACTACATGGCCTAGGAAGGCAACTTCACTTAGCCAAAACTCGCACTTTGAAAATTTGGCATATAGCTTCTCTTTCCTTAAACGCTGTAGGGCTGCGTTTAGGTTCTTGATATGAGTTTCCTTGTCCTTGGAATATACCAATATGTCATCAATAAATACTATAACCGACGTATCCAACATATCGTGAAAGACTCGGTTCATAAGTTCCATGAACGTTGCCGGTGCATTAGTTAATCCGAAAGACAACCAAAAATTCATAATGTCCATATTTGGTCCTGAATGTTGTCTTTTCTATGCAGGGTCGACGGTGAGGGTCGCTGGTATGTCCGACCCTTGGTTTCCGACCCTGGGAATGACCTGTTCTTCCCGAGAGCTGAGGGTCGATGCGAGGGTCGATGGGTATCCGACCCTCGGTGTCCGACCCTTAGTTTCCTGACAGATTATCGAGAGCTGAGGGTCGATGCGAGGGTCGATGGGTGTCCGACCCTCAGTTTCGACCCTTAGTTTTCTGTCAGATTCTCGATAGCCGAGGGTCGATGGGAGGGTCGATTCGAGGGTCGATGGATCCAGTCGAATTGTCCGACCCTCGGACCAAAAATCATATTTTTAAGATCCGTTTCGGGGTCATTTCTCACTATTCCTCCTCCGTTTCGACTCGTCTCTCCTCTCTGAGTTGCTACAGTGCTACTGTACCATTTTCAATCGATTTGACTCCGGGTTTCGACGTCCACGTCATCCGTACAGGTATGTTCTCTCATTTTTACCTGTTTTTAGGTTTTCTTTTCTAGGATTTTGTCCATTTAACTTGTATTTTTCAAATTAAACTTTTTTCAATAGTAAAAATTCGATTTTTATTGGGGGCTTTTGTTATTGGTGTCTCGAGGAACGAAAGCCCTCAAAAATTTTTGAGTTTCATCGGTTGGTTATCGAGAAACTTGAAATTTTCTATTTTTGCCCTAATTTGTCGACATTTTCGATTTTTCTTGAATTTCTTCAAATTGGACATCATCAGTTAAAATTTCCTACTGCATGTGGGTTGTAGGATATGTTTAAACCTACGTAAGTCCTTATGCCCACTTGTATGGTGAGGAATGGGCTTTATGGTCAACTTACGTCGTTATTACATCAAATTTTGGATTTTTATCCTACTAACTCCTTGATTCCATTTTCTTTCTTATTTTGCAGATACTATGGCCCGTACCAAAGTACCCAGAGTGCGCGATCCACTTCGCTTCCGTTCGAATGAAGCTGAGGCACAGTATCGCGACTATGCCCGTAAGAAAGTGGAAGGGGGTCGCATGGTGAACTTGGCTGAGCTAGCCTTGTTCAATGTAGAGGGAGCTTTTGGTGATATGGGGTGGCTCCCTGTCATCACATACGACGTGTGCACATGTCCAGATTTGGTGCGCCAGTTCTATTGTAATCTCTAGGTGGTGGGGAATTACAACGACGTTGAGCACGGTCAGGAGTTGCGCATCACCAGTTACGTCAAGGGGGTGCACATCTCTTTTGATTATCGACAACTGGCCGACTTGTTGGGCATTCCCTATGATGGCCCCATGGTGTACTGTGCGCCGGGAGAGCCACAGTTTGTTGAGATGGAGATGAGAGCAGAGATCGACAACCAGTTGCTCCGTCCTGATCGATGGCAGATGAGAGCCTGCTACTTGCATCCAGCTCCACGGGTCTTCTGCAAGATTATCCAGCATAATCTAATCCCGCAGAGTGGGCACTATGAGAGGGTCTCTCAGCTGACACAGTTTTTGATTTACTGTATATGCACTCGATAGCCCATCTGCCTTCCATACATCATCATGCGGACGATGATTAGTGCTACATTGTCCGGTCATAGGGGTAATCTACCCTATGCATGGATGATTACAGTGCTACTGACCTGTTTGGGGGTGGATCTGGTAGATGAGAAGATCCAGGAGAAGACCTTCTCGTCGCCTCTAGATTGGGAGGCTATCTGCAAGATGGGGCTGCGAGATGCTGAGGTTAGTGATGAGGAGAGGAACGCGATGGTGCGCCCTCACACTCGGGTCGAGATGGCTGATGCTGAGACTGGTGCGGCTGCTGCTAGAGTTCGTGTGGATCCGATCGACGATGACGATCGTATGTATATGGACGTCGACTCGATACCACTGCCTTCACCTACACATGCGGCTGGAGTTGGTACTTCTTCTGCGGTGGACCCTGTACCTGAGGCTGGTCCTTCGCATGCGGCTAGTCGTTCACTTCCACCTTCAGCCATGATGGAGATGCTGCAGGAGATCAGGGATGCTCAGCGCAGAGCTGATCTGAGGATGGATGAGCTGTTGGTTGCTCAGCACGCATCAGACGCGCGGATGGGAGAGCTCCTAGAGGTGCAGCGTGCGACTGATCAGAGGATAGCAGGTCTCACAGCTAGTCTACAGACGACCCAGACTCAGATAGCCTGGTTGACTAGAGTCTATGCTGAGGACTATGACCGGGATCGTGAGGCCCCGCCTCCTCCTTCGCCTCCAGCTTCTTGATTGTACTTTTATTTTTCCCTTGTACTACAGAGCAACTGTCCGGGTTGTGGACTGTACTCTGCTTTAGTTATGTATATACATCTTGTTTCTCTCTCTAATTGTATGTAACTTGTTTCCCTTTTTATAGATGCATTATTCTCTTTTAAAATTTGGTCTCAATCATCACTTGTGCTTATAATGCGTTAATATTACTGTTTTACTTTGATCCTATCTCAGTTCACAATTGTCTCGAATGTATGTTAGTTAGGCGGGCAAGACCTGAGATGCTCAGATACCAAGTTGTCACACCCCAATTCTGGTCTATTCAGAATGATGTGATGAACCGCTAAATAACCAACGGTTCAACCAGGATCTCAAATAGGTTATCCCCGCGTTATCCAAACTTACACACATCCGTAATCATAATCAGAGTAAATACACAATAGCGGAAGTCTTATAATAACATGAACTGAGAATCTATGTGATATTAAAATTTAAGTAAAAATTTATTCTGTATCAATCAAAACATAATTAAATATCAATACAAGTCTTTAATAAATCCAAATAAAAAAACTTATAAAAATATCTAATCAAATACACACGAGTTGCACTCGCAAGAGGAGTCGTGTGTATCATCTTCAGCTCCAGCTTCCATAGCTGCCACGTTCCCGTATGCAGACGCACCCATGTAGTCTTCAACCGTATAGCCTGCATCATCAACTAAAAATATTCGACGTCGAGGGGTGAGCACACATCACGGCTCAGTGAGTAGCCAAAATAATGCAACAATACATATGCATGTAAAAAGTCAATTTTATATCTTTGGTCCGGTTTAAAGTTTACAGTATGCAATAGAAAGGTTTAGGTAGTCAAAGGTCGCGTTTATTAACTCCGCCTCTATACACGAGTGTGTGATGTTACCCAAAGATCACGTTTATCGTCAACTCACATACACCCAATCATGAACAATATATAACAAAGGTTACGTTTATTGCTATATAGTGCCATACCAACACGTAAGCCCCTGTTGGTGAGGGCTGCAAACTGAGCTCGCAACTAACCAATCCTAATGCCAAATAGTGTATCCAAGGCCTCACCCCACCATCCCTCAGAATGTCCATAGAGATAGAGCTAAGGCCCCCGGTAGAGTCAGAGACTACAAGGACCGAGACCACCTCCCCTGATACTCTACGACATAATAGTTTTGCTAAAGTAATGGCGATACGACGATGCCAATGCACAAGACTTGAGTTAGAGATAAAGCTAAAGTGTTGAGACCCACCAAAGGTTAACGTTTATTGACGTTCTCATCACACCTCCCCTGATACTCGCTCGCATCAAGCACATCAACCACACACATACAAGCGCATGCCTATTCCTATCATCATCATCATCATCATGTTATAAACGATAAAGTAAATGTGCATGAACAAGTAATAGAAATATTGGATGGCATGCTGTATGCGCATTACAAACATATTCGCACAGAATCAAGCATGGCATAGGACTGAAGAAATAGAAAACAGTTTATTATTAACCAATTTAGTTTGGGGTTAAGGTTCCTCACCTTAGCTTGCTAATAGACACTTTTCCAAGCTTTATAATCACCTTTATATTGTTATTATATTGCTAGAAGACCTAACAAAATTGATAGAAATTAATTAGAATAAATTCTGAATTTAAAAATCATTCTATCAACTGAGGGTCAATGATAGGGTCGATGCTAGGGTCAATGGGTCTATCGACCCTCCCCTCTTTCTGGACTTTCCGAATGCTGAGGGTCGATGGTCCGAAACACCTAGGGTCGGATGGTCATCGACCCTAGGTGCGACCCTCGGTGCACTCTGGTCCAATTTCCATTTTTAATCCATTCTTCGTGTTTGGGGTCCTATGGTATGCTTCTACATTCCATTAAACATTCATTCCATGGTTTGAAACCATGAATCATCCTCCTAGATGGCTTTCATGCATTCTCTTAGGGTTTTCCATGAAGACCTAACCATGGATGGATGGTTTGGATTTCTCCGAGATCACTCTCTCTCCAATAACTATCCTAAGGTATGTAGAAACTCATGGAATTAGTATCCATACCTGAGAAGATAACTTTTCCTCTGAACTTCTTCTCCTTTGTGTTAAGTTCTCTTCCTTCCCTTTCTTCTTCCTCTTTTCCTTCTCCTCTCTTTCTCTCAATTCGATTAGGGTTGTGAAAGGAGTGAAAGTGGCTTAAGGACGTCCTTTAAATAGAGTAGGAACATCCTAAATAAGTCCCTCTGAGATTTGGAATGAATCCCAATCGAAAAATATAAAAATTTCCTAATTTCTATATTCGGCAGAAATTGAGGGTCGATGGGAGGGTCGATGATCCCGTCGACCCTAGGGTCTTAAGCTGTCCGACCCTCCCTTCAAAACTGAGGGTCTGACTTTCTGTTTTGGGAGGTCCGACCCTGCTTAGCTGGGTATGCGACCCTTCCCCTATTTTAAGTGTTTTTGGGTCGATTTGATACCTGGGATCTCGATCTCCTTCACGCCCTTGGTCCATTTGACTCGACCATGATGGGTAAACCTGGTTCAAGGTGGTAAGACCGGATTGGATTTACTCGGGTCTTACAGAGGTGGTCTCGGTCCTTGTAGTCTCTGACTCTACCGGGGGGCCTTAGCTCTATCTCTATGGACGTTCTGAGGGATGCTGGGGTGAGGCCTTGGATACACTGTTTGGCATTAGGATTGGTTAGTTGCGAGCCCAGTTTACAAGCCCTCGCCAGCAGGGGCTTACGTGTTGATATGGCACTGTACAACAATAAACATTAACCTTTGTTGTACAATGTTATGGTAGGGTAGATGGGGACGACAATAAATGTTAACCTTTGGGCAGACTTCCACACCTTGTGTATAGAGGCAGAGTCAATAAACGTTAACCTTTGACCACCTAAACCTTTCTATTGCGTATTGCAAACTTTAAATCATACCAAAGATAGGAATTGACTGCATGCATATGTATTGTTGCATTATTTTGTTTGCTCACTGAGCCATGATGTGTGCTAACCCCTCGACGTCGAATATTTTTAGTTGATGATGCGGGTACTACCATTGAAGATTATGTCAATGCTCCACTGTACGGGCACATGGCGGCGATGGAAGTTGAAGATGAAGTGGATACGCATGACTCCTCTTGCGAGTGCAACTCATGCGTATTCGATTAGATTTTATTTTCATTATTTGGATTTAGTAAAGACATGTATTTGATATTTATTTATGTCTTAGTTGATATAGAATAATTTACTATTTAAACATTAATATCACAGTAGATTCTTAGTTCATTTTACTATAAGACTTCCACTATTGTGTATTTATTCTGATTATGAATGTGGATGTATGAGGTTTAGATAAAACGAATATCGTCTGTCCGAGATCCTGGTTGAACCGTTGGTTTGCTAGTGGTTCATCACACCATTCTGAAGAGTGCGGAATTGGGGTGTGACAGTTGGAGTGGGTAGTTGTAGGGTAATCGGGGGTTGGTGCTGCTGCAGCTGGGTGAATCGGTGATGGTGTCGATCTGGGTAGGTTCTTGGCTGAGTTGCAGGTAAGTATTCTCTCCTCCTCTTCTTTTCTTCTTTGCTCCGATCTGATTTTCTAGGTTCTGTAGGTTGATCTGCAATTTTTCAATTCCTCTCCTCAGTTTCCCTCTTCTCTTTCTCAAACCGCACCTTTGGGTCCTCTCCTCTATCTGATTCTTTCTGCTCCCTCTCTCTTATTTCTCTTGCTCCTCACATCTCTTCTCTTCTATTCCTGGTCTCTCGATTTCATTTTGGTTTCTCCTCCTCCCTTCTCTCTGATTTTCTCCACCGCCCTCTTTGATTTTCTTTTTTTTCTCTCTCTAGTTCTCCTCCTCTCCTGATCTCTGCCTCCTCTCTGGTTTTCTTTATTTTTTTTCTCTCCTCATCTCTCTCCCCGATCTACCTTCTCTCTCCTCGATCTGCCATCTCCCTTTTTTTTTCTCTTTCTTCCCCTCCTTCCAGCTCCTGCTTCTTCTCCCTTTTATCTCCACTGCTCTCTCTCTCTCTCTCCCCTCTTTTTGACACCTCTCTCTTATTTTTTTATTATTTTTTTCTTCTTTTCCCCTCTCTCTCGGATTCTCCTCTCTTTATTTCTTTCCTTTTCTATTTTTTTTCTTTCCTTGGCAATCAGTCCCTCCCCCTTTTGAATCCCCACGACTTTTCTTCCTTTTCTATTTTTTTTCTTTTCCTCCTCCCGATCTCTCTCGATCCCTTTCCTTTTTTCTCATTCTTTCCTTTCTTTTCTTTCTTTTTTTTTTAATCATTCTCCAATCTCTCTCGGATTCTCCTCTCTTCTCATTCTTTCCTTTCTTTTCTTCCTTTTTTTTTTCAATCTTTCTCCCAATCTCTCTCGGATTCTCCTCTCTTCTCATTCTTTCCTTTCTTTTCTTTCCTAATCTTGGTCGGTCTCTCTTGACACATATAATGTACATTTATACAACAATATATCATAAATATACATAATAATATGTAATAACATACATATTAATATATATTGTATATAATATATTCTATATAATTACATGTATATATGACACTATGCACATGGACAAACCGGTTCAGTCTAGACTGGTCTGACTTAAGTTGACTGGACTGGACTGACTTAAACTGAGCTGGTTTGGACTAAGAATGACTTGAATTAACTGGTTTTTCTCTCTCTATCATTTCATGGGCCATTTCCGCTGTCATTTCGCATGGAATTTTCCAATAACCTTTATTCTAAATTTTCTACATTCACTTTGTAGAATACTAAAAATGAGGAATATTGGAACTTGAATCATTACATTTGAAAATAAAATGGTCAACTTATGAATTTTTGAAGTTTAAGCAGACCAATTATCGATAAATTGTCTGACCATTTTGCATGGGATCTTTCAGAGACTTCTACCGGAAATTATTTACGTCCACTTTGTAGAGTACTAAAAATGGAACATAATGAAACTGAAATCACCTGATTTAGATATATGGGGTGACAAAAATATGAATTTCCAAAGGTTAAATGACTATTTCCATCTGTAATTTTGCATGGGACCCTTCGAAGACTTATACCCAAGTTTTTTTACGTCCACTTTGTAGAACATCATAAATGAAGAATAATGGCCTTGGAATCATTTAAATCCGACGTAGAACGGAAAAGATATGAAGCCTTGAAGTTCTAACGATAATTTTGCATGAAAGCTTGTATGGGACCCACTGGTGATTTCTACCTAGGATTTTTCACGTCCACTTTGTAGAACATCATAAATGAAGAATAATGGCCTTGGAATCATCTGAATTCGTCGTAGAACGGAAAGGATATAAAGCTTTGAAGTTCTAATGATAATTTTGCATGAAAGCTTACATGGGGCCCACTGGTGACTTCTACCCGGGATTTTTCACGTCCACTTTGAAGAGGACTGACAATAAGGAATATTGGCATTTGAATTATCTGATTCCGATATCAGATGACCTAGATATGATGTCTTGAAGTTTGAATGCATCATACGATAATTACGTAAATGCCCTTGCACTTTCAAACTGAGATATCTTCCTTGTTTGACGTCAGAATTTGATGATTCTGGTCTCATTTCAAAGATAATTTCACGACCTATTCATCCAAGTAGGTAATATCCAATGACCCTGCTATGGGGTTCATTAGACAATCACAAACCCTTGGGTTAAAAGCTAAAAACCTGCCATATTGGTTCACTATACTGAGGGTGGCAAAAATGGAGTGCTTACAGATGCTCCTCTTTAGCTGAGATTGTTACCAATTGAAGGCTAAAGATAAAATAACCATATTTTTGGGATATGTGTGAGATTTCTTATTGGGCTGTACTTAGGGTGATTCGTCCTAAACTGCCTACGTATTCTAAGGGTGTCCTAGAAATCTAGCCCAGAACGTAGTTCGACTGGATAAGAAGGTTTGTTCTTCTTGGAAAGTTGATGATTGTTCTTCTTGTATGAAGCTAGGCTGTGAATACAAGACTCATTTGTAGGCTGAGAACCTCTTCTTGCTAAGATGGAAATCATGATTCAAGGTATGTGTGGGCTTGAACCCGAATTGATCCATTTGTAAGATGATAAACCTCTTCTTGTACGAAGCTAGGCTGTGAATACAAGGCTCATTTGTAGGCTGGGAACCTCTTCCTGCTGAGATGGAACTCATGATGCAAGGTATTTACGGGCTTGAACCTGGCTTGATCCATTTGTAGGCTGATAAACCTCTTCTTGTACGAAGTTAAGCTGTGAATACAAGGCTTATTTGTAGGCTGGGAACCTCTTCTTGCTGAGGTGGAACTCATGATGCAAGGTATTCGCAGGCTTGAACCCAACTTGATCCATTTGTAGGCTGATAAACCTCTTCTTGTATGGAGCGAGGCTGAGAATACAAGGCTGATTTGTAGGCTTAGAACCTCTTCTTGTATGGAGCTAGGCTGAGAATACATGACAGATTGTACGAGCTTGGACTCGGCTTCGATTTGTCTGGATGTAAGACTTGATGTCTTTTCTTTGATTGAACTGAGGCTCTTCAGATTGAGATTCTGAGATTGATTTTCTTGAATAAGCTAGGGCTCTGCATTTGATTCACTTATAGGTTGAGATTGACTTGATCTTTGAATGAGCTAGGGCTCTACATTTGATTCACTTATAATCTGAGATTGATTTGATCTTTGGATGAGCTAGGGCTCTGCATTCACTTATAGGCTGAGATTGACTTGATCTTTGAATGAGCTAGGGCTCTACATTTGATTCACTAATAATCTGAGATTGATTTGATCTTTGGATGAGCTAGGGCTCTGCATTCATTTATAGGCTGTGTCACACCCCAATTCCGCACTATTCAGAATGGTGTGATGAATTGCTAACAAACCAATGGTTCAACCAGGATCTCGAGTAGGCTATATCCATTTTATCTAAACCCCATACATCCATATTTACAATCGAAGTAAATACACAATAGCGGAAGTCTTATAATAAAATGAACTGAGAATCTAAATAGCAAATTATTCTGAATCAACTGAGACATAAATAAATATCAAATACATGTCCTTAATAAATCCAAATTAAGAAAACTAGAAAAATAACTAATTGAATACACATGAGTTGCACTCGCAAGAGGAGTCATGTGTATCCACTTCCTCTTCCACTTCCATCGCCGCCACGTTCCCGTACATTGGAGCACTTATATAATCTTCAACAATCATACCTGCATCATCAACTAAAAATATTCGACGTCGAAAGGGTGAGCACACATCACGGCTCAGTGAGCAAACAAAACAATGCAATAATACATATGCATGCAGTCAAATCATATCTTTGGTCCGGTTAAAAGTTTGCACTGTGCTATAGAAAGGATAGGTGGCCGCCGCACCTCTATGCACGAATGTATGGAAACGTCCAATGAAAACGGCACCGTCGCCCCACAAGCACCTAAAATGGCACAATATACACCCCATGAAAAACGGTCATGGCTGTACCGGTTGATACCATTCCAACAAATAAACCCCTGCTGGCTAGGGTTGCAAACTGGGCTCGCAACTAACCAATCCTAATGCCAAATAGTGTATCCAAGGCCACATCCCAGCATCCCTCAGAACATCCATAGAGATAGAGCTAAGGCCCCCCGGTAGAGTCAGAGACTACAAGGACCGAGACTACCTCCCCTGATACTCTACGACATAATAGTTCTGCTAAGGTAATGGCGATACGACGACGTCAGTGGACATGACTTGAGTAGACCATGGCACAATATACACCCCATGAAGAACGGTCATGGCTATACTGATTGATACCATCCCTACCCACACCATATACACTGGCCAAACACAAACATTCACATGCCTATTCCTATAATCATCATCATCATCATGTTATAACAATAAAGTAATTATGCATGAACAAATAATAGAAATATTGGATGACATGTTGAATGTACATACAAGCATACACGCATAGAATCAATATGGCATTGGACTCTAGAAATAAAAGAGCTTATTATTAACCAGTTAGTTTAGGTCTTGTTCCCTCACCTTAGCTTATTGATAGATCCTCTTCCAAGCTTTAGAATCACCTTGATAATGTTATTATATTGCTAGAAGACCTAGCAAGTCGATAGAATTTAATTAGAATTAATTTCCGAATTTACAAACCATGTTTTTAACTGGGGGTCGGAGGTAGGGTCTGTTAGGGTCGATTGGCCAATGACCCCCTGTGCGACCCCGGTGGGTTTTGTTGATTTTTCTGCTTTCAGTCCATTCTTCATGTTTGGGGTCCTATGGCTTGCTACTACAGTCCATATTACACATGTTCTATGGTCTAGAACCATGATTCATTCACCTATATGGCTTTCATGACTTCCCCATGGTTTTCCATGAAAACCTAACCATGGGTTTATGGTTTGGGACTCTCCGAGATCATACTCTCTTCATTACCTATCCTAAGGTCTGTAGAGACTTATGGAATTAGTATCCATACCTGAGAAGAATACTCCTTCTCTGTAACTCTTCTCCTTTTTGCTTTCTTCTATTCCTTGTTTCTATTCTTCTTCTCTTCCTTCTCTTCTCTTTCTCTCAATCCAATTAGGGTTGTAAAAGGAGTGAAAGGGGCTTAGGGACGTCCTATTTATAGAGTAAAACCTCCCAAAATAAGTCCCATTGAGTTTAGGAAAGAGTCCAACCGAAATTAGGAAAAATTCTTAATTTTTGTTTCTGGCGGCAACTGGGGGTCGATGAGGGGTCCGACCCCCTCTGAAAACAAAGGGTCTGACTTTCTGTCTAAGGGGGTCCAACCCTCTCTTGCTGGGTATGCGACCCTCCCCTTAATTTAAGTGTTTTTGGGTCGATTTAATACCTGGGATCACGATCTCCTTTACGCCCTTGGCCCATTTTGCTCAACCATGATGGATAAACCTGGTTCATGGTGGTAAGACCGGGTTAGTTTGATACGGGTCTTACAACTCCCCCCTACTTATAAAAAATTTCGTCCTCAAAATTGTACGTACATTCTGAATCAAATAAGTGAGGGTATTGCTTCCGCATAGCATTCTCTTCTTCCCATGTAATTTCTTCCATGTCTTTATTTATCCAAGTGACCTTAACATAATAGATATCTCGGTTGCGTAGTCGTTGAACCTTTCGGCTGGTGATTTCAGTTGGTGTTACTTCAAATGTCAATTCATCAGTCAATTTCGGTAGATCTACTGTCAGGACGTGCGTTGGGTCCTTGACATACTTATTCAATAGGGAAATATGAAATACGTCATGCACACTTGACATAGATGGTAGTAGTGCTAACTGGTAAGCCACTTTTTCATGCTTGGCTAAAATCTCATATGGCCTGACATACCTTGGACTTAGTTTCCGTTTTTCTCCGAACCGTTTCAATCCTCGCATAGGCGATACCTTCAAGAATACTTTATCACCTACGGTGAACTCAAGATCTCTGCGTCGAGTATCTGCATATTGCTTCTGACGGTTCTGAGCTATTCTTACCCGTTCCTTGATAATGTCGACCACACGACAAGTCTCTTCGATAAATTCTGGCCCAACAATACTACGTTCTCCAACTTCATTCCAAAATAAAGGGGTTCGACACTTTCTTCCATACAGTGCTTCATAAGGTGACATCTGTATAGTATCCTGGTAGCTATTGTTGTAAGCAAACTCGATCAGTGGTAACTTTTCATCCCATGATCCTTTGAAATCAATTGCACATGCTCGTAGCATATCTTCTAGAATCTGAATTGTACGCTCTGACTGTCTATCTGTCTGTGGATGGAATGCAGTACTAAACTTCAATGTTGTACCCATAGCCTTTTGCAATCCATCCCAAAACTTGGAAGTAAATCGTGGATCTCTATCGAACACAATGCTCTCTGGTATACCATGTAATCAAACAATATTATCCACATACAGCTTTGCTAACCTTTCCAGTGTATACTGAGGTCGTATCGATATAAAGAGAGATGTCTTAGTCAGACGGTCTACAATCACCCAAACTGCGTCAACCACTCGAGGAGTCAGTGGTAATCCCGTGACAAAGTCCATAGTAATGCAGTCCCATTTCCATGCTGGCTCCGAGAACGACTGTAATAGTCCTGCGGGTCTTTGTCATTCAGCCTTTACTTTATGACAATTTAGGCATTGAGACACGAACTTAGCTACATCTACTTTCATCCCTCTCCACCAATATAGTTTCTTTAGATCATGATACATTTTTGTACTTCCAGGATGTATCGAGTAGATGGTGGTATGGGCTTCTTTCATCAATCGGTGTCTAATGTCCATACTTTCTGTTTCGGGTACACATATCCTTCCTTTGTACTTCAGTACCTTCTCTTCATCCAAGGTGAACTCAGGGTTAGTTCTACCTTTTTCGATGTCTTCTTGCACCGTTCTCAGGTAAGGGTCTAATTTGATAGCTGTCTTCACTTCATCAATTATGTCCGGTATAATCTTCAATGCACGAACATATTTGAAAACTAATGAATAAACCCTTGGTTGGCTGACCCATCCGCTGTATCTATCACATATTGCTCGTTGTCGTGATTGAATACCATTCTGGTAGTACACATTGCTGCAGTTGTGCTAACCTCTCCATGAGATTTTATCATTGCCTTTATGCTCAACGTATCTGCTACTACATTAGCTTTCCCCGGATGATACTGGATATCACAGTCATAGTCTTTCAATAGTTCCAGCCATCTTCTTTGTCTCATATTCAACTCCTTTTGATTAAACAAATAAGTAAGACTTTTATGGTCCGACTTAATCTGAAACTTCTCTCCGTATAGGTAATGTCTCCATATCTTACAGCATGTACAACTGCTGCTAACTCCAAATCATGAGTGGGATAGCTTTTCTCGTATGTCGTCAACTGTCTTGAGGCATAAGCAATTACTTGTTCTCCTTGCATAAGCACACATCCTAATCCCAGTCCTGATGCATCAGTCTACAGGGTAAATGGTTGTCCTGGGACAGGAATAGTCAAAATTGGAGCGGATATCAACCTGGTCTTTAATGTCTGGAAGCTCTTCTCACATTTATCCGTCCACACAAAATTTTCACCTTTCTTAGTCAAACTGGTGAGAGGTATGGCAATCCGGGAATAGTCTTCCACAAATCTCTGATAATAACTAGCGAGACCCAGAAAACTTTTAATTTCTACAACGCTCTTTGGTGCTTCCCACTTAACAATAGCCTCGATCTTGTTGGGATCCACTTTGATTCCTTCAGCGGATACTACATGGCCTAAGAAGGCGACTTCACTTAGCCAAAACTCACACTTGATAAATTTGGCATATAGCTTCTCTTTTCTTAAACGCTGTAGGGCGGCGTTTAGGTTCTTAATATGGGTTTCTTTGTCCTTGGAATATACCAATATATCATCAATAAATACAATAACCGATGTATCCAACATATCGTGGAAAACCCGGTTCATAAGTTCCATGAAAGTTGCTGGTGCGTTTGTTAATCCAAAAAACATGACCAAGAATTCATAATGTCCATATCTGGTCCTGAAAGCTGTCTTAGGAATGTCACCCTCTTTAATCTTCAACTGATGGTAGCCTGACCGAAGATCGATCTTAGAAAATACTTTTTCCCCTTACAACTGATCGAACAAGTCATCGATTCTTGATTGTCAGCTTGTTCAACTCTTGATAGTCGATACATAATCGAACGCTACCATCCTTCTTCTTTACGAACAACACTGGCGCTCCCCATGGTGATATACTGGGTTAAATATAACCCTTGTCCAGCAGTTCCTGTAGTTGTACTTTCAATTCCTTCAGTTCAGTAAGAGCCATTCTATAAGGTGCTTTTGATACTGGTGCGGATCCAGGTGTAAGGTCTATCACAAACTCTGTTGCTCTGTCGGGTGGTAATCCTGGTAGTTCCTCTGGAAATACATCGAGATAGTCCCGTACGACATCAATATCTTCCATTCGTGGTGCTTCCTTGGTTAGGTCGACCACTGATACTAGATACCCGACTGCCCCCTTCTCAAGGCACTTCTTAGCCTTTAGTGCTGAGAGTATGAGCTTGCGTTTACGGGGAAGTTTGGTTCCCGCAAAACTGAATTCTGCTCCTTCTTTGTCTTTAAATGTTAATTTCTTTTCGGCGCATAATAGGTTCGCAGAATGCCGAGCTAACCAGTCCATTCCTAAGATGACGTCAATGTCTATCATCCCAAGTTGGATCAAGGTTGCATCTAAGGTTTTCTCGCCAATGAGAACTGGGCATGGCCCATAACCTTTCTCTAACTCCACTTCTAACCCATCGGTGACCGTACAAGTAGTTTGTTGTCCAATGTTTTGATGGGTAATTTCAGCTTCTTTCCAAACGACACAGATATAAAGGAATGAGTAGCTCCCGAATCAAAGAGTACTCTGGCGGGTATGCCATTTATAGTTATGATACCTGTGATTTATTTAACTTAGTCTACATGCTCATACAATGTAATACAACTTTAAAGGTTTCGATCATACCTGTGACCACATCGGGTGATGCGGCAGCATCCTCGGATGTAACAGCATATACTCGTCCTTGTTGTAAGTGCTTCTTGGGCTTAGGACACTCCCTTGCCATATGTCCCGTTTGGCTACAGTTATAACATCTCGGACCTTCAGAATTTGGCTTTGGTTGCTGTTGAGTTACCAGGGTAGTCTTGGATGCAGCAGTAAAGCCTTGAGCATGGAAGGGTTTAAATGTCTTGTTGTGCCCTCCGTTATATGCATTTCCGGCTGGCCTTTTTATGCCTCTGTTCTGTGTAAAGTAACTTTCCCTCTGGCTCGATTCTATAACTCGAGCAATTTGGACAGCTTCATTATATATCTTTTTTCCCAAACCCAGAACGTGCACTCTGATGCTTCCTCTAAGCCCCGTGACAAACCTACGGGTCTTAATATCTTCTTCTTGTATACTAAGTGGTGCAAAGAAAAACAGCTCCTCATAACACTGTTGGTATGCATCCACGGACATCTGGCCCTGATATAAACTCAGGAACTCCTTCTCCAAAGAATCTCTGAAGCTTCGGGGAAAATACTTCTCAAAGAAAGCTTCTTTATAAATAGCCCAAGTCAATAGGGCATGCTTGGTCAATAGATAGGCCCTAGTAGATTTCCACCAATGAGGTGCATCGCCTTTTAGCATGAAGGTGGCACATAGTACCTTTTCTTCTTCTGAAATAGCCATCATAAGAAATTTTCTCTCTATCTCATCGATCCAGTGTGCTGGCCATAACGGATCAGACGGTTTACTGTTAAATTCCCTGGGCTTCATCTTCAAAAATCTCTCAACCAGTTGAGAGTGATCCATCTGATTTTGGGGATATGCCCCAAACATAGGTTGTGGATACTGATAATGAACCTAAGCTACTTCCGGACCTGGTACTGGAATCTGTGCAACTAGTGGTTGAGGTGTTTGTGGTGCTGGGTGGTGGCCCACCGGTGCTGCACTGGCTTGTCCAGTCTGCATGGGTGTAGCATGTGCGGCCTAGAACATAATCCCCATTGCAACTTGCATTTGAGCTTGTGCGTGTTGCATTTGTTGCAGCTGCTGTGCTAAGTTCATCACCACGGTTGCTAACTTCGGTGGTGGGGGTGGCAAGTTTGTAGGATTCGCCTGAACCGGATTTTCTGGTGGTGCACCTTGTGGATTTTCTTGTGCATATATATTTTCTTGACTAGTTTCCTCCACAGGTGGTGGTGGAACTGCATTTCGGCTCTGCCTGGTTACTCTACGCCCAGACATATTTTCTCTTGAGAATGGGGTGCCTAAAAATCATCAAATACGTGAGAATCATTTATACTTCATATAGGCACATTAACCGATATAAAATTTCAAAATTTTCAGCTCATTCTACGAAAAATACTGTCTTTTCTATACAGGGTCGATGGTCGGGGTCGATGATATGTCCGACCCTCAGTATTCGACCCTGGGAATAACCTGTTCTTCCCGAGAGCTAGGGGTCGATATGGGGGTCGATGGGTTTCCGACCCCCTGGTCCGACCCCTAGTTTTCTGTCAGATTCCCGAGAGCTGGGGGTCGATATGGGGGTCGATGGGTGTCTGACCCCCTGGTCTGACCCCTGGTTTTCTGTCAGATTCCCAAGAGCTGGGGGTCGATATGGGGGTCGGTATGGGGGTCGATGATCCTGGTCGAATTGTTCGACCCCCAGATCAAAAATCAAACTTTTAAGATCCGATTCTGGGTTCATTTCCCCTCATTTCTTCCCCATTTCGACTCGTCTCTCACCTCTGAGTTGCTACAGTGCCACTCCGCTGTATTGATCATTTTGGTTCCGTGTTTCGATGTCCACATCACTCCTACAGGTATGTTTTCTCATCTTTACCTGTTTTTAGGTTTCCATTTCTAGATTTTTGCCCATTTAACTTGTATTTTTCGAATTAAACTTTTTCCAACCGTAAAAATTTGATTTTTATTGGGGGCTTTTGTTATTGGTGTCTCGAGGAACGAAAGCCCTCAAAAAGTTTTGAGTTTCATCGGTTGGTTATCGAGAAACTTGAATTTTTGCTCTTTTTTCCCTAATTTGTCGAAATTTTTGATTTCTCACAATTTCTTCAAATTGGATCCCATTAGTTAGGATTTCCTACTGTGTGAGTGTTGTAGGATATGTTAGAACCTACGTAAGTCCTCCTCCCCACGTGTATGGGTGACAAGTGAGGCTTTTGGCCAACTTACATCGTTATAATGTCTAAATTTTGGCTTTTCAACCCTACTAACGTACTATCTGTTTTTCTTTCTTATTTGCAGATATCATGGCTCGTACCAAAGTACCTAGAGTTCGTGATCCTCTTTGTTTCCGTTCCAACGAAGCTGAGGCACAGTATGCCCAGTACGCTCGCAAGAAAGTAGAGGGTGGTCGTAAGGTGAACTTGGTTGAGTTAGCCCTGTTCAATGTAGAGAGGGCGTTTGGTGATATGGGATGGCTCCCTGTCATCACTTACGATGCTTTCACCTGTCTGGATTTGGTACGATAGTTCTATTGTAACCTCCAGGTGGTGGGGGATTACAATGATGTTGAGAGGGGTCATGAGCTGCGCATCACCAGCTATGTCAAAGGGGTGAACATTTCGTTCGATTTTCGACAGCTGGCCGACCTACTGGGCATTTCCTATGATGGCCCCATGGTTTACTGTGCTCCTGGCGAGCACCAGTTCTCCTCCACTGTGATGAGGGTTGAGATTGATAGTCAGCTTCTATGACCTGATCGTTGGCAGATGAGGGCATGCTATATGCGTCTAGCTCCACGGGTATACTGCAAGATCATTCAGCATAACCTGATCCCGCAGAGTGGCCATTACAAGAGGGTTTCCCAGCTGACCCAGTATCTGTTGTACTACATTTGCACTAGACAGCCCGTCTGCCTTCTGTACATCATTATGCGTACTATGATCACTGCTACGTTGCCCAGTCACACTGGTAACCTTCCGTACGGACGTATGATCACTGTTCTGCTTACCCACCTGGGGGTTGATTTATTAGATGAGAAGATTCAGGAGAAGTCCTTCTCATCGCTCTAGATTGGGAGGCTATTTGCAAGATGGGCATGCAAGATGCTCAGGTCAGTGATGAGGAGAGGAACGCGATGGTGCACCCTCGCACTCGCGTAGAGATAGCTGATGCTGAGGCAGCTGCCACAGCTACTGGAGTTCATGCAGAGCCTGCTGATGATGATGACCATATGTACATGGATGTAGACTCGATACAACGGCCTTCACCTATGCATGCGGTTGGAGTTGGTACTTCATATGAGCTGGTCCGTCTCATGAGGCTGGTCCTTCTCATGCGACTGGTCCTTCACACCCCCCCTCTAATATGATGGAGATGTTGCATGAGATTAGAGAGGCTCAGCGCAGATCTGATCTGAGGATGAAGGAGTTACTAGACGCTCAGCATGTGAGAGTGGATGAGCTCATAGACGCCCAGCGTACGTCAGACATGAGGATGGGAGAGTTACTAGACGCTCAGCGGGTGAGAGTGGATGAGCTACTAGACTCCCAGCGGACATCAGCCATGAGGATGGGAGAGCTCATGGAGGCTCAGCATCGGACTGATCAGCGGGTAGCCGATCTTACAGCTAGTCTACAGACGACCTGTCACACCCCAATTCTGATCCAACCAGAATGGTGTGAGTGAACCGTCATCGAACCAACGGTTCACACCAGGATCTCGAATAGGCCGTGTCCACCCATACAAACCAATTACACATAACCACAATCAGAATATAAATATACAGCGGAAGACTTTAAATAGAATGAACTGAGTATCTATTGATAATTTAAATAAATATCCCATTTACTTTTTCAAACATAAAATAATAATCTTTTACATCTCTTAATAACAAACAAAAATAACTGAAACAATTAAATAAAATCCATCACAGGTACACGCAGAAAGGGCACTCGCATGAAGCATCATGCTCGTCCTCCCCTGCTTGTACATCCAGAGCAGCTACACCTCCATACGCCGGAGCGTTCACATAATCGTCCACAGTGTATCCTGCATCAACATCTAAAACAATGTGTACACAAAGGGTGAGCTCACAACACAGCTCAGTAAGACAATCAGACAGTTTCACAAGATTATGCATGAGTAACAATCAATTTTATGTTGTGGTCTGGTTTTAAGTTTGCAATGTGCTATAGAAAGGTTTGGTGGCTCCCGCACCTCTATACACGAGTGTGTGGCATCGCACAGTAATCACACTACCACCAACCCACATGTACCCATCATGGAATAGAGATAGAGCTAAGGTATACCCGCACCGCCCTGATACTCTACCCATACCAGTACCTAAGCCCCTACTGGCCAGGGCTCGCAAACTGGGCTCGCAACTAACCAATCCAATATGTCAACAATGTATGCTCTATCCCAGCACAACCGTCTACGACATAAAGATAGAGCTAGAGCGTGCAGGCCGGGTCGGAGACCACCACACCTCACCTCCCCCTTATACCCTATCCGTAACTAATCCACTAGGATAGAACCAATACGCAGGTAGACCCTATCCCAACATAACTCCCTACGGCATAGAGATAGAGCTAAAGCATCGTGGACAAGCCAGCGTCGACTCGGAATCCTCAGTACCACACAACGATGGCCGGGACAACATCAATATCGGAGACCACCGTACCACGATCTTCCCCTGATACCCCACCCGTACCAAGCATGTTAAGACAGAATACTACAAAAAGTGCCAGTGTGAAGAGCGATCCCAGGCCCATGCCCCACTCCACACACCAACGAAAACAATCACATGCCTAACAATCACATCCTATGAATGCATGAACAATAATAATAACTGAAAGTAAAGGATGGCATGTGAATATGCACAAACATCACATCATAGATATTCAATGATTAACAACGATTTACTGTCCATTAATTATTAGGTTTAGGTCAAATTCCCTTATCTGACGCTCGTTCGATTACTTGCTCCACGTCGCAAGATCCAAACGATAAGTCACAGAGTCCTACATAATATTAGGGTTTCATTAGAATATATTTTTTAGGGTTTCATGTTGGTCGAAAATTAACAGAAATCACAAAACACCCTCACAGAGCTGACCGGTGGCATATACCAGTCGCAACTCTGTGGAAAAGACTGGCGACCGGTATGGTCAGCCGGTCCCCCACAGATAACCTCTCGAGAGGTAGCGGTCGCAACATACCGGTCGCACTATGTGCAACCGGTATAGTCGACCGGTATGTCTCCGGAAGACCATACATGGGTTCTTTGACTACCGTCGACCATCCTCCATGGATTTTCAGGGTTTCTCCTATCCATTCTAAGTCTAGGCTTTGAGTTAGAGTTATCCCCAACTCATTCAAGTCTCGTTTCGACGAATATCATCTCGAAACTCAAATCTAGGGTTTGACGGCAACTTAGGGTTTATTGGCCAATTTAGGGTTTTAGATCAATACCTACTTTGCATGGTATTGATCCACCCACACAACTAACATAGGGTAAGAAGAGGGATTCAAACACTTACCGTTGACAGGCGTAGCGTGAGCTTCGTCAAACGGTAATGGCGGCACCTCCTTCTTCTTCCTAGCTCCTTCTCCTTTGCAAGCTCTTTCTCTTCTCTAGGGTTTGTGAGAGACAATGAAAAGGATTTGAGGAGGTTTAAGGGTGTATTTATAGGCTAGAAATAGGGTTTAGTAACCCTACTAGGATTAGGAAACTTCTAGGATTCGAAATCAGGAAAGCGGGACCCGCAGAGACCAATTTCCAAATTCCCGCACATAGCTGTGCAGGCCATACCGGTCGACCGGTACCATCATCCGGTACCAACAACCGGTATCTAAAATCAGGTATAATTGGTCGACTTTGGTCCAATTTTGTACCTGTTTGTTATCCGCTTGCCCCGTCTGGCTCGGTGATGATCGGAAGACCTGTCACGACACGAAACCAAGGTTAGACCGGGTTTTCAGAGTGCGGGTCTTACAACTCCACCACCCTTAAAAGAAATTTCATCCCAAAATTTGCATGTAGGTACTACAACTCCCCCACCCTTAAAAGAAATTTCGGCCTCGAAATTTGAACGTACCTTGATTGTCAAAAAGGTTAGGGTACTCCTTTCTCATCGCGCTCTCTTCTTCCCAAGTAATTTCCTCCACATTTTGGCTTCTCCAATGCACCTTCACATAATGGATATCCTTGGTTCGAAGTTGCTGAACTTTTCGGCTTGAGAGCATTACAGGCACCACTTCGAAAGTTAAGTCTTCAGTCAAGTCTGGAGGATCAGCGCTCAAGATATGCGATGGACCTCTGACATACTTCTTCAGTAATGATACATGGAACACATTATGAACGCTAGACATAGATGGTGGTAGAGCCAATTGATATGCTACATTACCACGTCGATTCAATATCTCATATGGTCCCACATACCTGGGGCATAGCTTCCCCTTTTTACCAAACCGTTTTAGACCTCGCACCGGTGACACCTTCAAGAATACTTTGTCACCCACTGCAAACTCCAAATCTCGACGTCGATTATCTGCATAGTGCTTCTGTCGAACTTGAGCTGTCTTTACTCTCTCTTTGATCTGATCAATTACTCGGCAAGTTTCTTCAACAAACTCCGGTCCTACAATTCTTCTTTCCCCCACTTCATTCCATAACAGAGGTGTAAGACATTTTCTTCCGTAGAGAGCTTCATATGGGGCCATCTGAATTGTAGCCTGATAACTGTTGTTGTAAGCAAACTCGATAAGTGATAACTTCTCATCCCAAGCTCCTTTGAAATCTAATGCACAAGCTCGGAGCATATCTTCCAAAATTTGAATGGTTCGTTCTGACTGTCCGTCCGTCTGAGGATGGAAAGCCGTACTGAACTTCAACTTTGTTCCCATAGCTTTCTGTAATCCTTCCCAGAACTTCGATGTAAAATGGGGATCTCTGTCAGACACTATACTCTCTGGAACGCCATGAAGTCTGACTATATTATCAACATAAAACTTGGCCAGTTTCTCCATGGTATACTGAGGTCTGACTGTAATAAATCGAGCTGTCTTGGTGAGCCGATCTACTATAACCCAAACTGCATCCATTGACCTTGGTGTCAAAGGTAAGCCAGAGACAAAATCCATAGTGATACAATCCCACTTCCATGCAGGTTCTGGTAACGACTGTAGTAAACCCGTGGGTCTTTGCCTTTCCGCTTTAACTTGTTGACAATTCAGACATTGAAACACGAAACGAGCTATATCTGCTTTCATACCCCTCCACCAATATAGTCTTCTTAGATCATGGTACATCTTGGTACTTCCTGGATGTACCGAATATGGAGTGTAATGAGCTTCAGTCATAACTCGGCCTCTGATATCGCAGTCTTCGCTCTCAGGTATACATAACCGTCCGCGATACTTGAGTACTTTGTCTGATTCCAAGGTAAAGTCAGGATTGCACGTACCCTTCTCTAAGTCTTCCTGTACTGTCTTGAGATATGGATCATGTAGGATTGCTACCTTGACTTCATCAATTAGACTCGGTGAGATCTTCAATGCGGCGAACATCATAGTGAACTTATGAATAATCAAGCCTTGCTCAACTGGATCTTCTGCAGTTTCGATAATATGTTCTTCATCAATTTCCATCGAACTCGAGGCTACAGCACACAATGCAGCATTTGTACTTGGTCCTGCCTCAGGCTTCTTCTGAGTGAAGAGATAAGTTAAGCTCTTGTGATCTGACTTGATTTGAAACTTTTCACCGTACAAATAGTGTCTCCAAGTCTTGATTGCATGAATAACTGCTGCTAGCTCCAAGTCATGCGTAGGATAGTTCTTCTCATGCTCTTTTAACTGTCTTGATGCGTAAGCGATCACCTGTTCTCCTTGCATCAGAACACACCCAATACCCAACCCTGAAGCATCCGTATATAGAGTAAACGGTACGCTTGGTTCGGGGATGGTTAGGATAGGTGCAGAGACAAGTCTTGACTTCAAGGTTTGGAAGCACTTCTCACACTCATCTGTCCATATAAATTTCTCTCCCTTCTTGGTCAATCTGGTGAGTGGAACCGCGATCCTGGAGTAATCTTCCATGAATCTTCTATAATAACCAGCCAACCCAAGGAAACTACGAATCTCTGCAACAGATTTTGGTGCTTCCCATCCTACTATAGCAGCTATCTTGCTTGGATCAACCTTGATACCGTCTCCGGATACAACATGGCCCAAGAAAGCCACTTCCTTCAGCCAAAACTCGCACTTCTTGAATTTTGCATAAAGCCTCACATCCCTCAGCCGTTGTAGGGATGCCCTCAAATGCGCTGTATGAGTCTCCATGTCCTTGGAGTAAATCAATATGTCATCGATGAATACGATGACCGAAGTGTCCAACATGTCATGGAACACTCGGTTCATCAGTTCCATAAACGACGCTGGAGCATTGGTCAACCCGAAAGACATAACCAGAAACTCATAATGCCCATACCTCGTCCCGGAGCGTCTTCGGAATATCTCCGGCCTTGATTTTCAATTGGTGATACCCCGATCGGAGATCGATCTTCGAGAAAACCTTTGCACCCTGCAGCTGATCGAACAGATCATCGATCCTAGGCAATGGATATCGATTCTTGATCGTCAACTTGTTTAGCTCACGGTAGTCAATACATAGTCGTACACTTCCATCTTTCTTCTTGACGAACAACACAGGTGCTCCCCAAGGCGATATACTAGGTCGTATGAAGCCCTTATCTAGCAATTCTTGTAATTGGGTCTTCAACTCCTTTAACTCGGTCGGGGCCATCCTGTATGGTGCTTTAGACACCGGAGCCGAACCTGGTATAAGGTCTATCACAAACTCTGTAGCCCTGTCTGGTGGTAAGCCTGGAAGATCTTCTGGAAATACATCTGGAAACTCTCGAACCACCTCTATATCTTCCATCTTGAGTGACTCTGCTGTGAGGTCGACTACAGATCCGAGATAACCCACTCCCCCTTTCTCCAAGCATCTCTTAGTCTTTAGGGCGGAGAGGATCAACTTCCGCTTCCTAGATAGCTTAATCCCAGCGAAACTATATTCCTTTCCCTCTTTGTCAGTAAGCATAAGCTTCCTTTCACCACATAAAAGGACGGCCGAATGATGGCCTAGCCAATCCATCCTTAAAATGACATCAAAATCTGCCATCTCAAGTATTACTAGGCTTGCTTCTAAGTCTCGCCCTCGATACTTAGAGTACATGGTCCATAATACTTGGTCAAAGCCACTTCGACTCCTAGTGGAGAGCGAACTATCAAGCTTGGGTTCAATTGCTTGATTGGTAACTCCATTCGCTTCCCAAAAGAAACGAAAACAAAGGAGTGCGTGGCCCCGAGTCAAATAATACTCGGCGGGTAAACTAGCTACATTTACAATTCCTCGGAATATATTGCCCCTTAGTTCTATATGCTCATGCAATTGAAAGAATAAACCAAATAGTAAGGGATAAAGTCATACCGGTTACCACATCGGGTGATGCGGCTGCCTCTTCGATGGTGACTGCATAAACTCGGCTTCTTTGGGGAGCTTGCTTCTTAGGTAGCGTGCAGTTCCTTGCAACATGTCCCAGCTGCGGCCAGTTATAACATTTAATATTTGGGTTGGGTCCGGCGGAATGTGGCACAAGTGGTGCCAGGTTGTTTCTCGCAGGTCTGTAGCGGTCTGCCCCCTGTATGGGCGGAATTGTCTAGTATTACCGCCACCCGAGCTCTCTCCGGCCAGATCTCTTCACTCCCCCGTTACGAGCGAAGAAGCTGTCCCTCTGACTGGACTCTATCACCCTCGTAACCTGCACTGCCTCATTGTAAATCTTCTTGTCCAGACCCAAAAGGTACTCTCTGATGCTCCCACGTAGTCCCATGGTGAACCTACGTATCTTTGTCTCCTCTTCCTGCATACTGGCTGGTGCGAAGAAGAACAGCTCCTCGTACCTCTGCTGATATGCATCTACGGTCGACCGACCCTGCGCGGAGTTGAGAAACTCTCTCTCCATTTGATCTCTGAAGCTCTTTGGGAAGTATTTGTCGAAGAAAGCCACTTTAAACACTTCCCAGTCAACTAGTGTGTACTTGTTCTCTAGATATGCCCGTGTGGAATTCCACCAAGCATTTGCGTCCTCTCTCAGCATGTGAGTGGCAAACAGAACCTTCTCCTCCTCAGTGTAGGTCATCAGTCGAAAGTTCTTTTCCATTTCAGAAACCCACTGTGCTGGCCACAATGGTTTCCCCGTCCTGCCTGTGAACGATGAAGGTTTCAACTTCAAGAATCTGTCCATTGACCTGCTCAGATCGTGCTGTCCCTGTGTGTCTGCTCCGTACCATGGTGGTGGATACGGATACGCCCCCGGATACGCAGAAGGCGACGGAAACCGATGCGGTGGTGGTACATTCTGTGCTTGGCCCCTCGGCCTTGGGCTACTCTGCACCGGTTGGGTCGTGTTAATTCCTCCTGACTCGGGCGTCTTTCGAGAGGAAACAGAACCTTCTTGCATGAGCATCTTTAGTACTTCGCTCAGAAATTCCTTCTGTTGAGCTTTTATCTGATAGACCAAGTTTGTAACTATGGTCTCGGAATTCCTGTGGGGTGGTCTCAGTAATTCTGTCGGTACTTCCGGGACCTGTTCCTCCTCCACTTCAGGGCTGGTTTCTCTAACCTGGTCTTGCTCAGCTTGCTCTTCTTCTAGGCGCATCCTGGCCTGATGACGCTTCCGACCCCTTCGACCGTTTCCACCTGCCATCTCAGACTATTTATTTGGATCTGAGAAGAAGACATAACACGTGAGAACATCAATAATAGTAGTGTTAGTCTTGAATAATACAGGGAAAAATAGTCGAGAAGTAACATTTCAATTACACAATTTTAGAAATTTTTATTAAAATTTTTTTTTTCCGGCTCTTTGGGGCGTACCGGTCGCAACAT
Source organism: Protea cynaroides (assembly GCA_028583415.1). Classification (NCBI taxonomy): domain Eukaryota; kingdom Viridiplantae; phylum Streptophyta; class Magnoliopsida; order Proteales; family Proteaceae; genus Protea; species Protea cynaroides. The sequence continues at coordinate 62,252,086 of CM053275.1, read as the reverse complement.
ACCGGTCGCACACCTGTGGAAATATGCTGCGACCGGTATAGTCGACCGGTCAGAATTAAAATTCTGACCGAGACATAGCGGTCGCATGTCTATGAGATACCGGTCGACACTCTGTATACAGTGTTGCGACCGGTATAGTCGACCGGTCAGAAAATTTTTCTGGCCGAGACATAGCGGTCGCACACCTGGGTTGATACCGGTCGATAGGTATAGGCAAAACCGTCGACCGGTATGCCCAGAATTGACTTTAAAATCACGAAAAAGTGAGATTTTTCTCACTTTTTCATTTCTTCATTCTCTCCGGTGGCGATTATCCTCTGGGTTCCGAGTTGCTACAGTCCGACCGGTGCTATTTGAGGCCGATTCCTTCCATTCAAGACCTAGCACATCGTCTCTAGGTAGGTCTCTTCTCCCTCTCTCATATTTTTAGGAATTTTCCATATCGTCATTATGTAGAAATTTAGGTTTTTCTTTGTTCGAGATGTTTTAACCATAGGAGTTCCCTTTCTTCGGCTTGGAAAGGGTTTAGGGACCCCCAAGAGCAAAAGCCCTCAACTAATTTGGGGTTCCACCAAACGGTTTTCCTAAAAATCAAATTTTTTCATCTTTTGACCTAGGTTTTTCCCATTTTTCGAAATTTCTTGATTTTTTTCTTAATTTCTTGAAGTTCCTTGCAATTTCTTGTTATAATAGCTTATGGTTGATTTGTTGAAGAGTGTGGGGGTTACGTAAGTCCTCCTCCCCATGTTTTGGGTGAGTTCGAGGCTTTTTCTTGAATTATAGCCGTTATGCTGCCGAAATTTTGAAAATTTCTAACTTTTATTTTTGTTTTCTTGTTTTGTAGATTTTAAATGGCTCCTAGACGTGCTCTTGGCAAGCGTCCCCACGACTTGAGTTCACGTACCCCACAACCACCAGTTCCCCAATTGGATGAGCAATGGTTCCGTTCCTTGAAAGCACAAGCTCGATTTCCATGGTTCGATAACAAGAATATAGAATCTGGGCGTCGGGTCAACGTGGAACAGTTAGACCGGTTCGACGTGCGAGCGGCGTTCGACAGGCTTGGTTGGTTGCCCGTCATCTCTTACACCTACACCACTCATCCCAATCCGGTTAAGAATTTCTTTGCTAACCTGGAGCTGCACGGAAATGTGAACGATCCCAACCAAGGTAGGGATTTACGTATCTCCAGTTATGTCAGGGGTGTACACATCTCATTCAACACCCACCAGCTGGCCGACCTTCTAGGGGTTCCTAATGATGGAGACCTAGTGTATTGCCCTCCCAAAGCAAAGGGCTGCTTGACTGAGGGCCTACGCCGGGAGATAGCTCATTAGATACTGAACCCTAGAGCTCCTATGAAAGCGGCTAGCTTGAGACCTGTACCTCGGGTCTACAGTTGCATCGTCCAGCACAACATCGTCCCCCAGAGCGGCCATTATAGTGAGTTATCCCAGCTCACTCAGTACATCACTTACTGCATCTGCACTGGAGAGCGGGTCTCTCTCCCATACCTCATCATTAGGACTATGCATCAGGCGACCCTGGCCGATCAGGCTAGTAACCTTCCCTACGGTCGTCTCATTACTTTTCTTCTTCGCCGTCTGGGTGTGAGCATGAGAGGCGAGGTGACCGTCGAGGACACTATGACATCTGATATAGACTGGGACGCCATTCAGAGGATGCAGATGGTTGATCTGCCCGTTAGTGATGACGAGTTGGAGGCTCGCCCTCGTCCACTTGGGAGAGTAGCAGCAGCAGCAGCAGCGGCCAATGCGGCCTATGCGGCAGAGATGGGGGATGATGATGATGACGATGTAGTTGGGGAAGCACCAGTGCCTGCCCCACAGCCTCCACCTGTACCACCACCATCCTGTTCCCACAGTTGGGCCATCTCGACCCCTCCCGACTCGGTGTTGAGTATGTTTCTCGAGATCGGGACACCCGGAGGGTCATCCTGGAGTCTCAGCGAGAGATGGGTCAGGAGTTGGGACGCCTGGCTCATGGTCTACGGGTGACTCAGGACCAGGTGCATTGGCTTAGGGTCGCATAGGAGCGGGACTATGATATAGCTGACCCCATTCCTCCCAGGCCTCCTACCCCATGATTTCCATTTACTTTTCTTTTCATATGGCGGTTTATAAAACAGGGTAACTTTCCGGTTTGTGGATTGTACCCTATAGCACTATTACATTTGATACACTTTTCTATTTAATGAAAGTTCATGGTTTTTCCTAACTAGTGTATGTGCACATATTAAGTTTCATATTTAGAATAGTACATTATTCTCTTTCTTAGTCCGTCTCAGGTATCAAACAATGCTTAGGGTGTGTTTGTATTAAGATTTTTAAACTTCCTAACTCAGTTCATCGACCCGGTTAAGTGCGGCATGGTTTGTTGGAACAGAGCCCGAGGGCTCGATACCAAGTTGTCACACCCCCAATTCTGATCCAACCAGAATGGTGTGAGTGAACCATCATCGAACCAACGGTTCACACCAGGATCTCGAATAGGCCGTGTCCACCCATACAAACCAATTACACATAACCACAATCAGAATATAAATATACAGCGGAAGACTTTAAATAGAATGAACTGAGTATCTATTGATAATTTAAATAAATATCCCATTTACTTTTTCAAACATAAAATAATAATCTTTTACATCTCTTAATAACAAACAAAAATAACTGAAACAAATAAATAAAATCCATCACAGGTACACGCAGAAAGGGCACTCGCATGAAGCATCATGCTCGTCTTCCCCTGCTTGTACATCCAGAGCAGCTACACCTCCATACGCCGGAGCGTTCACATAATCGTCTACAGTGTATCCTGCATCAACATCTAAAATAATGTGTACACAAAGGGTGAGCTCACAACACAGCTCAGTAAAACAATCAGACAGTTTCCCAAGATTATGCATGAGTAACAATCAATTTTATGCTGTGGGCTGGTTTTAAGTTTGCAATGTGCTATAGAAAGGTTTGGTGGCCCCCGCACCTATATACACGAGTGTGTGGCGTCGCACAGTAATGACACTACCACCAACCCACATGCACCCATCATGGAATAGAGATAGAGCTAAGGTATACCCGCACCTCCCCTAATACTCTACCCATACCAGTACTTAAGCCCCTACTGGCCAGGGCTCGCAAACTGGGCTCGCAACTAACCAATCCTATATGTCAACAATGTATGCTCTATCCCAGCACAGCCGTCTATGGCATAGAGATAGAGCTAGAGCGTGCAGGCCGGGTCGGAGACCACCACACCTCACCTCCCCCTGATACCCTATCCGTAACTAACCCACCAGGATAGAAACAATACGCAGGTAGACCCTATCCCAACATAACTCCCTACGGCATAGAGATAGAGCTAAAGCATCGTCGACAAGCCAGCGTCGACTCGGAATCTTCAGTACCACACAACGATGGCTGGGACAACATCAATATCGGAGACCACCGTACCACGATCTTCCCCTGATACCCCACCCGTACCAAGCATGTTAAGATAGAATACTACAAAAAGTGCCAGTGTGAAGAGCGATCCCAGGCCCATGCCCCACTCCACACACCAACGAAAACAATCACATGCCTAACAATCACATCCTATGAATGCATGAACAATAATAATAACTGAAAGTAAAGGATGGCATGTGAATATGCACAAACATCACATCATAGATATTCAATGATTAACAACGATTTACTGTCCATTAATTATTAGGTTTAGGTCAGATTCCCTTACCTGACGCTCGTTCGATTACTTGCTCCACGTCGCAAGATCCAAACGATAAGTCACAGAGTCCTACATAATATTAGGGTTTCATTAGAATATATTTTTTAGGGTTTCATGTTGGTCGGAAACCAACAGAAATCACAAAACACCCTCACAGAGCTGACCGGTGGCATATACCGGTCGCAGCTCTGTGGAAAAGACTGGCGACCGGTATGGTCAGCCGGTCCCCCACAGATAACCTCCCGAGAGGTAGCGGTCGCAACATACCGGTCGCACTATGTGCAATCGGTATAGTCGACCGGTATGTCTCCGGAAGACCATACATGGGTTCTTCGACTGCCGTCGACCATCCTCCATGGATTTTCAGGGTTTCTCCTATCCATTCTAAGTCTAGGCTTTGAGTTAGAGTTATCCCCAACTCATTCAAGTCTCGTTTCGACGAATATCATCTCGAAACTCAAATCTAGGGTTTGATGGCAACTTAGGGTTTATTGGCCAATTTAGGGTTTTAGATCAATACCTACTTTGCATGGTATTGATCCACCCACACAACTAACATAGGGTAAGAAGAGGGATTCAAACACTTACCGTTGACAGGCGTAGCGTGAGCTTCGTCAAACGGTAATGGCGGCACCTCCTTCTTCTTCCCTCGGTGCACTTTGGTCCAGTTCCCTCTTTTAATCCATTCTTCATGCTTGGAATCCTATGGCTTGCTCCTACATTCCATTCTACATTCATTCCATGGTCTGAAACCATGTATAACCCACCTAGATAGCTTTCATGCACTTTTCTATGGTTTTCCATGAAAACCTAATCATAGATTGATGGTTTGGGTTTCTTCGAGATCACACTCTCAACAATAACTAACCTAAAGTTTGTAGAAACACATGGAATTAGTATCCATACCTGAGAAGAATAATCTTTCTCTGCAACTCTTCTCTTTTGGCTTAATTTCTCTTCCTTCCCTTTCTTCTTCCTCTTTCCTTCTCCTCTCTTTCTCTCAATTCGATTAGGGTTGTGAAAGGAGTGAAAGTGGCTTAGGAACGTCCTATAAATAGTGTAGGAACATCCTAAATAAGTCCCACTGAGATTTGGAAAGAATCCCAATCGAAAAATATAGAAATTTTCTAATTTCTATATTCGACAGAAGTCGAGGGTCGATGGGAGGGTCGATGATCCCTCGACCCTAGGGTCTTAAACTGTCCGACCCTTCCTTCAAAACTAAGGGTCTGACTCTCTGTTTTGGGGGGTCCGACCCTGCTTAGCTGGGTATGCGACCCTTCCCCTATTTTAAGTGTTTTTGGGTGGATTTGATACCTGGGATCTCGATCTCCTTCACGCCCTTGGTCCATTTGACTCGACCATGATGGGTAAACCTGGTTCAAGGTGGTAAGACCGGGTTAGATTGACACGGGTCTTACATCTTACACAGCTTAAGACCCTAGGGTCGATGGGATCATCGACCCTCCCATCGACCCTTGGATTCTGCCGAATATAGAAATTAGGAAATTTCCTAATTTTTTATTGGGATTCTCTCCTAATCTCAGAGGGACTTATTTTAGGATGTTCCTACTCTATTTAAAGGACGTCCCTAAGCCACTTTAACTCCTTTCACAACCCTAATCGAATTGAGAGAAAGAGAGGAGAAGGAAAAGAGGAAGAAGAAAGGGAAGGAAGAGAACTTAGCAAAAAGGAGAAGAATTTCAGAGAAAAAGTAATCTTCTCAGGTATGGATACTAATTCCATGAGTTTCTACAGACTTTAGGTTAGTTATTGTTGAGAGTGTGATCTCGGAGAAACCCAAACCATCAATCCATGGTTAGGTTTTCATGGAAAACCATAGGAAAGTTCATGAAAGCTATCTAGGTGGGTTATACATGGTTTTAGATCATGGAATGAATGTAAAATGGAATGTAGGAGCAAGCCATAGGATCCCAAACACGAAGAATGGATTAAAAGAGGGAATTGGACCAAAGTGCACCAAGGGTCGCACCCAGGGTCAATAGACCATCCGACCCTAGGTATTCCTGATCATCGACCCTCAGCATTCGGGAAGTTCAGAAAGAGGGAAGGGTCGATAGACCGATCGACCCTAGCATCGACCCTACCTCCGACCCTTAGTTAACAGAGTAGTTTTTAAATTCCGAATAAATTCTAATTAAATTCCATCGACTTTGTTAGGGCTTCTAGCAATACAATAACTCTGTAAAGGTGATTCTAAAGCTTGGAAAAATATCTTATAGCAAGCTAAGGTGAGGAACCTTAACCCCAAACTAAATTGGTTAATAATAAACTATTTTCTATTTCTTGAGTCCTATGCTATGCTTGATTCTATGCGAATATGTTTGTAATGTGCATACAGCATGCCATCCAATATTTTTATTACTTGTTCATGCATATTTACTTTATTGTTTATAACATGATGATGATGATGATGATAGGAATAGGCATGTGCTTGTATGTGTGTGGTTGATGTGTTTGATGCGAGTGAGTATCAGGGGAGGTCTGATGAGAACGTCAATAAACGTTAACCTTTGGCGGGTCTCAGCACTTTAGCTCTATCTCTAACTCAAGTCTTGTGCATTGACATCGTTGTATCGCCATTACTTTAGCAGAACTATTATGTCGTAGAGTACTAGGGGAGGTGGTCTCGGTCCTTGTAGTCTCTGACTCTACCAGGGGGCCTTAGCTCTATCTCTATGGACATTCTGAGGGATGCTGGGGTTAGGCCTTGGATACACTATTTTGCATTAGGATTGGTTAGTTGCGAGCCCAGTTTGCAGCCATCACCAATAGGGGCTTACGTGTAGGTATGGCACTATATAGCAATAAACGTAACCATTGTTATATAATGTTCATGATGGGGTGCATGTGAGTTGACGATAAACGTGATCTTCGGGTAACGTCACACACTCGTGTATAGAGGCGGGGTCAATAAACGCGACCTTTGGCTACCTAAACCTTTCTATTGCATACTATAAACTTTAAACCAGACCAAAGATATAAATTGACTTTTTGCATGCATATGTATTGTTGCATTGTTTTGGCTACTCAGTAAGCCGTGATGTGTGCTCACCCCTCGACATCGAATATTTTTAGTTGATGATGCAGGTTATACGGTTGAAGATTATATAAATGCTTCTGCGTACGGGACTCCTCTTGCGAGTGCAACTCGTGTGTATTTGATTAGATATTTTATAGGTTTCTTTATTTGGATTTATTAAAGACTTGTATTGATATTTACTTATGCCTCAGTTGATACAGAATAATTTGCTATTTAAATTTTAATATCACATAGATTCTCAGTTCATCTTATTATAAGACTTCCGCTATTATGTATTTACTCTGATTATGATTACGGATGTGTGTAAGTTCAGATAACACGGGGATAGCCTATTTGAGATCCTAGTTGAACCGTTGGTTTATTAGCGGTTCATCACATCATTCTGAATAGTACAGAATTGGGGTGTGACAACTTGGTATCAGAGCATCTCAGGCCTTGTTCCGCTGAACTAGCATACATTCAACACAATTGTGAACTGAGATAGGTTAAAAATAAAATCAGTAATATTAACACATTGTAAGCACCAGTGATGTTTGAGACAAAATTTAAAAGAGAATAACACATCTATAAAAGGGGAAACAAGTTACATACAATTAGAGAGAGAAACAAGATGTATATACATAATGAAAGCAGAGTACAGTCCACAACTCGGACAGTTACTCTGTAGTACAAGGAAAAATAAAAGTACACTCAGGAAGCTGGAGGCGAAGGAGGAGGCGGTGCCTCACGGTCTCTGTCGTAGTCCTCAGCATAGACTCTAGTCAACCAGGCTATCTGAGTCTGGGTCGTCTGTAGACTAGTTGTGAGACCGGCTATCCTCTGATCAGTCACACGCTGCACCTCTAGGAGCTCTCCCATCCGCGCGTCTGATGCGTGCTGAGCAGCCAACAGCTCATCCATCCTCAGATCAGATCTATGCCGAGCATCCCTGATCTCCTGCAGCATCTCCATCATGGCTGAAGGTGGAAGTGAAGGATCAGCTGAATGGGAAGGACCAGCCTCAAGTGCAGGAGCCACCGCAGAAGAAGTACCAACTCCAGCCGCATGTGTAGGTGAAGGCGGTGGTATCGAGTCGACATCCATATACATACGATCGTCATCGTCGATCGGATCCACACAAGCTCTAGCAGCAGCAACAGCAGCCTCAGCATCAGCCATCTCGACTAGAGTATGAGGGCGCACCATCGCGTTCCCCTCCTCATCACTAACCTCAGCATCTCGCAGCCCCATCTTGCAGATAGCCTCCCAATCTAGAGGCGATGAGAAGGTCTTCTACTGGATCTTCTCATCTACCAGATCCACCCCCAGACGGGTCAGTAGCATTGTAATCATGCGTCCATAGGGTAGATTACCCCTATGATCGGATAATGTAGCACTAATCATCGTTCGCAAGATGATGTATGGAAGGCAGACGGGCTGTCGAGTGCATATACTATATATCAGGAACTGGGTCAGCTGAGACACCCTCTCATAGTGCCCACTCTGCGGGATCAGATTATGCTGGATAATCTTACAGAAGACCCGTGGAGCTGGACGCAAGTAACGGGCTCTCATCGCGCCTGATCAGGGCGTAACAACTGGTTGTCGATCTCTGCCCTCATCTCCATCTCAACAAACTATGGCTCTCCCGGCGCACAGTACACCATGGGGCCATCATAGGGAATGCCCAACAGATCGGCCAGCTGCCGATAATCAAAGGAAATGTGCACCCCCTTGACGTAACTGGTGATGCGCAACTCCTGACCATGCTCAACGTCATTGTAATTCCCCACCACCTGGAGATTACAATAGAACTGGCGCACCAAATCTGGACATTTGCACACGTCGTATATGATGACAAGGAGCCACCCCATATCACCAAATGCTCCCTCTACATTGAACAAGGCTAGCTCAGCCAAGTTCACCATGCGACCCCCTTCCACTTTCTTAAGGGCATAGTCAGCATACTATGCCTCAGCTTCATTCGAACGGAAGCGAAGTGGATCATGCACTCTGGGTACCTTGGTACGAGCCATAGTATCTGCAAATAAGAAAGAGAAAGGAAACAAGGAGTTAATAGGATAAAAATCTGAAATTTGATGTAATAACGACGTAAGTTGACCATAAAGCCCCATTTCTCACCATTCAAGTGGGCATAAGGACTTACGAAGGTTTAAACATATCCTACAACCCACATGCAGAAGAAAATTTTAACTGACGATGTCCAATTTGAAGAAATTCAAGAAAAATCAAAAATGTCGACAAATTAGGGCAAAAAGAGAAAATTTTAAGTTTCTCGATAACCAACTGATGAAACTCAAAAAATTTTTAGGGCTTTCGTTCCTCGAGACACCAATAACAAAAGCCCCCAATAAAAATCAAATTTTTACGGTTAGAAAAAGTTTAATTTGGAAAATACAAGTTAAACGTGCGAAAACCTAGAAATGGAAACCTAAAAACAGGTAAAAATGGGAAGGCATACCTGTAGTGATGACGTGGACGTCGAAACCCGGAGTCAAACCGATCCAAAATAGTAGAGTAGCACTGTAGCAACTCAGAGAGGAGAGACGAGTCGAAACGGAGGAGGAATAGTGAGAAATGACCCAGAATCGGATCCTAAAAATATGATTTTTGGTCCGAGGGTCGGACAATTCGACTAGCACAATCGACCCTCGAATCGACCCTCCCATCGACCCTCGGCTCTCGGGAACCTGACAGAAAACTAAAGGTCGAAACTGAGGGTCGGATACCCATCGACCATCACATCGACCCTCAGCTCTCGGGAAGAACATGTCATTCCCAGGGTCGGAAACTAAGGGTCGGACATACCAGCGACCCTCACCATCGACCCTGCATAGAAAAGACAGCATTTTTTTTATAAAATGAGCTAGAATTGGAATTGATTATTGGTTAGCGTGCCTACATGAAATATAAATGACTTCTCACCTATTTTGATGATTTCCAGGCACCACCAATTAGTGAAAGGAATTATGTCTGGACGTAGAGTGACCCGGCAGACCCGAAATGCAGTCCCACCACCACCACCAGCGGATGCGTACCAACAGCGTTATGAACAGAATAACTATGCACTGGGAAATCCAGAACCAGAAAACCCTACAAATTTGCCACCTCCACCACCAGAGCTAACAACCGTGGTGATGAATCTGGCACAGCAGCTGCAGCAGATGCAACACGTACAGGCTCAGATGTAGGTTGCCATGGGAATCATGTTTCAAGCCACTCAGGCTGCACCCATGCACACAGGACAAGCCAATGCAGCACTGGTGGGTAACCACCCAGCTCATCAGACACCTCAGCAACCAGCTGCACAGATTCCAGTGCAGGTTCCAGAAGCAGCTCAAGGGAATTACCTGTATCCACACCACATGTTTGGGGCAAACCCCCAGAATCAACTGGACCACTCCCGACTAGTGGAGAGATTTTTGAAGATGAAACCCAAAGAATTCAACGGCGCCGTCTGATCCATTGTGGCCAGCCCACTGGATAGACGAGATGGAGAGAAATTTCCTCATGATGACTATCACGGAGGAAGAGAAGGTACTATGTGCCACCTTAATGCTCAAGGGCGACGCACACCATTGGTGGAAATCCACAAAGACATATTTACTGACCAAGCACGCCCTACTGACATGGGCTACATATAAAGAAGCATTCTTCGAGAAATATTTTCCATGAAGCTTCAGAGATTCGATGGAGAAGGAGTTCCTGAGTCTTTATCAGGGACAGATGTCAGTGGATTCGTACCAACAACGTTATGAAGAGCTGTTTTTCTTCGCACCACTGAGTATGCAAGAAGAAGAAACAAAAACCCGTAGGTTTGTCACGGGACTAAGAGGAAGCATCAGAGAAAATGTTCTGGGCTTAGAGAAGAAAATTTACAACGAAGCTGTCCAGATTGCTCAAGTGATTGAATCGAGCCAGAAGGAGAGTTACCTTACTCAGAACAGAGGCATCAAGAGACCAGCTAGAAGTTCTTACAACGGAGGCAATAACAAGACATATAGGCCTTTCCGTCCTCAGAATATTAATCCTGCAACCAAGACTACCCCAGCAGCTCAACCTCAGCCAAAGCCAAATTCTGAAGCCCCGAAGTGTTTTAACTGTAACCAGCCGGGACATATGGCAAGGGAATGCCCTAAGCCCAAGAAGCAATTCCATCAGGGACGTGTATATGTTGTTACGACCGAGGATGCGGCCGCATCACCCGATGTGATCACAGGTATGACTGAAACCTTTCATGTTATGATTACAGTGAATGAGCATGTAGACTAAGTAAAGATAAATCACAGGTATCGTACCTATAAATGGCGTACCCGCCAGAGTACTCTTCGATTTTGGAGCCACTCATTCATTTATATCTGTGTCATTTGGAAAGAAGACCAAATTACCCATCAAAACATTAGACTACAAATTACTTGTACGGTCACCAATGGGGTTAGGAGTGGAACTAGAGAAAGGTTATGGACCATGTCCAGTTCTCATTGGAGAGAAGATTTTAGATGCAACATTGATACAACTTGAGATGGCAGACTTCGATGTCATCTTAGGAATGGACTGGTTAGCTCGGCACTCTGCAAATCTGTTATGCGCCGAAAAGAAGCTAACGTTTAAAGACAAAGAAGGAGCAGAATTAAGTTTCTCAGGAACCAAACTTCCCCGGAGACGCAAGCTCATACTATCAGCACTAAAGGCTAAGAAGTGCCTTGAGAAAGGGGCAATCGGGTATCTAGTATCCGTGGTCGACCTAACCAAGGAAGCGCCACGAATGGTAGATATTGATGTCGTGCGGGACTATCCTGACGTATTTCCGGAGGAACAACCCGGATTACCACCCGACCGAGCCATGGAGTTTGTAATAGACCTTATACCTGGAGCCGCACCCGTATCAAAAGCACCATATAGAATGGCTCCTACGGAACTGAAGGAACTGAAGGTGCAACTACAAGAACTACTGGACAAGGGTTATATTCGACCCAGTATATCTCCATGGGGTGCACCGATGTTGTTTGTAAAGAAGAAGGATGGTAGCGTTCGATTATGCATCGACTATCCGGAGTTGAATAAACTGACAATCAAGAATCGGTATCCACTACCTCGGATTGATGACTTGTTCGAACAGTTACAAGGAGCAAAAGTATTTTCTAAGATCGATCTTCGATCGGGCTATCATCAGTTGAAGATTAAAGAAGGTGATATTTCGAAGATAGCTTTCAGGACCAGATACGGACATTATGAATTTTTGGTTATGTCTTTCGGATTAACTAATGCACCGGCAACGTTCATGGAACTTATGAACCGATTTTTCCACGATATGTTGGATACGTCGGTTATAGTATTTATTGATGACATATTGGTATATTCCGAGGACAAGGAAACCCGTATCAAGAACCAAAACGCAGCCCTACATCGTTTAAGGAAAGAGAAACTATATGCCAAATTTTCAAAGTGCAAGTTTTGGCTAAGTGAAGTCGCATTCCTAGGCCATGTAGTATCCGCTGAAGGAATCAAAGTGGATCCCAGCAAGATCGAGGCTATTGTGAAGTGGGAAGCACCAAAGAGCATTTCGGAAATCAGAAGTTTTCTGGGTCTAGCTGGTTATTATCAGAGATTTGTAGAAGACTATTCTTGGATTGCCGTACCTCTCACCAGTTTGACCAAGAAGGGTGAAAAGTTTGTGTGGCCGGATAAATGTGAGAAGAGCTTCTAGACATTGAAGACCAGATTGATAACCGCCCCGATTTTGACTATTCTCGTGCCAGGACAGACATTTACTTTATACACGGATGCGTCGGGACTGGGATTAGGATGTGTGCTTATGCAAGGAGAGCAAGTGATTGCTTATGCTTCAAGACAGTTAAAGGTACATGAGAAAAATTATCCCACTCATGATCTGGAACTAGCGGCAGTAGTACATGCGGTCAAGATATGGAGACATTACCTATATGGGGAGAAATTTCAGATTAAGTCAGACCATAAAAGTCTTACTTATCTATTTAATCATAAGGAGTTGATTATGAGACAAAGGAGATGGCTGAAACTATTGAAAGACTATGATTGTGATATCCAGTATCATCCCGGAATAGCGAATGTAGTAGCAGATGCATTGAGCATAAAAGCAATGATAAAATCTCAAGGAGAAGTTAGCATGACTGTAGCAATGTGTACCAACGGAATGGTGTTCAATCACGGCAACGATCAGTATGTGATAGATACAACGGATGGATCAGCCAACCAAGGGTTTATTCATCGGTTTTCGAATATGTTCGCGGCATTGAAGATTATACCGGATATAGTGGATGAAGTGAAGACAACTATCAAATCAGATCCTTATCTGAGAACAGTACAAGAAGATATTGAGAAAGGTAGGACTAACCCTGAGTTCACCTTGGATGACGAGAAAGTACTGAAATACAAAGGAAGAATATGTGTACCTGAAACAGAAAATATGGACATTAGACACCGACTGATGAAAGAAGCCCATACCACCATCTATTCGATACATCCTGGAAGTACAAAAATGTATCATGATCTGAAGAAACTATATTGGTGGAGGGGAATGAAAGCAGATGTAGCCAAGTTCGTGTCTCAATGCCTAAATTTTCAATAAGTAAAGGCTGAATGACAAAGACCCGCAGGACTGTTACAACCATTACTGGAACTAGCATGGAAATGGGACTGCATCACTATGGACTTCGTCACGGGGCTACCATTGACTCCTCGAGTAGTTGACGCAGTTTGGGTGATTGTGGACCGTCTGACTAAAACAGCTCGCTTCATACCTATACGACCTCAGTATACACTGGAAAGGTTAGCGAAGCTGTATGTGGATAATATTGTTCGGTTACCCGATGTACCAGAAAGCATTGTGTCTGATAGAGATCCACGATTTACTTCCAAGTTTTGGGAAGGATTGCAAAAGGCTATGGGTACAACGATGAAGTTCAGTACTGCATTCCACCCACAGACAGATGGACAGTCGAAACATACAATTCAGATTCTAGAAGAAATGCTACGAGCAAGTGTAATTGATTTCAAGGGATCATGGGACGAAAGATTACCAGTGATCGAGTTCGCTTATAACAACAGCTATCAGCTTACTATACAGATGTCACCTTATGAAGCACTGTATGGCAGGAAGTGTCGAACTCCCTGTGAGGACAAAGATGGAAATCATTTAAAGTCACCACCTAGATTTAGGTCTAGGACCTTAGAAATGTGAAATCTCACGCCAAGGAAAGACTTTGATTGACTCATGACCCTTAGATTGGAATCCTGGTCCATCAGAGATTGGGTTAAGTGTTAGGTTACGGTTATGGGAAGGGGTTAGGCACCCAAACCGTCCGATCGAAATCGGTCTCCTATACCTTTCCTATCCTAGACTTTATTTGTTAAGCCAAACCAAACCAAGTGGTTTGGTATCATTGAACCGAATCTGTATCCATCAGATTACCTACGTATTACGGAATTATTATGAAAATCAGGTTCACCATCGTAGTTCAGGTGTAATTAAAGTTTATGGCTATGATTTATGCTTGTGCATGATTAAGTTTATTTGTTCAAGTTGAAATTTATGCTTAAATGGTTGTGAAATCCTATGGGTTAGGATCTGGATAGTCCATGTGGACTGATAGATAGTCCTAGTGGATCTAAGAATAACCCTATTTGGGTTGAAATATGGATAACCCATTCTGGGTTGGAATGTGGATAATCCTATATGGGTTAAAATGTGGATAATATCCTAGTGGATCTATGGATAGTCCAAGTGGACTAAGATGTGGATAAATATCCTAGTGGATCTATGGATAGTCCGAGTGGACTAAGGTGTGGATCCCAATTTGGGTTTCTCCCAAATAGCCTACATATCCTAGGGTTTGCCCTAGGAATCAGAATCTACATAGTTCGAGAATGATGGGTGGATATCCTAGTGGATCTATGGATAGTCCGAGTGGACTAAGGTTTAGATAAATATATCCTAGTGGATCTATGGATAGTCCGAGTGGACTAAGGTGCGGATCCGGATTTGGGTTTCTCTCAAATAGCCTACGTATCCTAGGGTTTGCCCTAGGAATCAGAATCCGCGTAGTTCGGGCTCTGGGTTGAAATGATTGAATATCCTAGTGGATCTATGGATAGTCCAAGTGGACTAAGGTGTGGATCCGAATTTGGGTTTCTCCCAAATAGCCTACGTATCCTAGGGTTTGCCCTATGAATCAGAATTCGCGTAGTTCGGGCTCTAGTTGAAATGGATGAGTATCCTAGTGGATCTATGGATAGTCCGAGTGGACTAAGGTGTGAATAAATATATCCTAGTGGATCTATGGATAGTCCAAGTGGACTAAATTGTGGATCCGAATTTGAGTTTCTCCCAAATAGCCTACGTATCCTAGGATTTGACCTAGGAATCAGAATCCACGTAGTTCAGGATATAACCTGTTCTAGGTTAGAAAGTGAGAACCTATTCTAGGTTTGGGATTGAGAACCTATTATAGGTTAGGGTTTAGAACCTATTCTAGGTTTATGGTTTATCGAGGGGCAAATCGTCCTAAATTACCTTTTTCATTCTGAATTCTAATTTTGGAACGTTTGGAAAAGAATTCTCTTTCTTTATTAAGGTTTTATTATTCCCATTATGCCCTTCCCAAGAATGTGGGTGCCTAAATGCACGTCCCCATGCCTAGATTGTCTTCTAGAAGTATGCAGATATGGTAGTTTGACTAGAATGTTGCATAAAATAAGTTATTGCCAAAAAAAATAGAATATTCTTTCTAAATATGGCACATAAAACATTTATGACAAGAAATTCACATACAGTAAGATTGTTTAAAGGTCTTTCAAATATGGCATGTATTGCCAATAAGGCAAGAGCCTACATGGCATGATCTAGTATACTATTTTCTACCCTAATTGTTATTTTCTTTCCATTTTAGGGTTTTCTACCCTAATTATTATTTTCGTCCCATCTTAGGGTTTTCTACCCTGAATGTTATCTTCTTTCCATTTTAGGGTTTTCTACCCTAATTATTATTTTCTTTCCATTTTTTAGGGTTTTCTACCCTAACTGTTACTTTCTTTCCATTTTAGGGTTTTCTACCCTAATTATTAATTTATTTCCATTTTTTAGGGTTTTCTACCCTAACAGTTACTTTCTTTCCATTTTAGGGTTTTCTACCCTAATTATTATTTTCTTTCCATTACATTCTTTCCATTTTAGGGTTTCCTACCCTAATTGTTATTTTAATTCCATTTTTTAGGGTTTTCTACCCTAACTGTTACTTTCTTTCCATTTTAGGGTTTTCTAGCCTAATTATTATTTTATTTCCATTTTTTAGGGTTTTCTACCCTAATTGTTACATTCTTTCCATTTTAGGGTTTTCTACCCTAATTGTTATTTTATTTCCATTTTTTAGGGTTTTCAACCCAAATTGTTACATTCTTTTCATTTTAGGGTTTTCTACCCAAATTATTATTTTCTTTCCATCTTAGGGTTTTCTATCCTAAATGTTACTTTCTTTCTATTTTAGGGTTTTCTATCCTAATTATTATTTTCTTTCCATCTTAGGGTTTTTTACCCTAAATGTTACCTTCTTTCCATTTTAGGGTTTTCTACCCTAATTATTATTTTCTTTCCATTTTTTTACGGTTTTCTACCCTAATTGTGACAATAAGCCTTTAAATATAGCATGTGAGCAACTGTAGCAGACAAATATGGCAATAAACATGTGTATCATTCCAATCATGGTAATGTGATTATTCCAATTATGGCAGTGTGACCATTCCAATTATGGCAGTGTGACCATTCCAATTATAGTACTGTATGCATACGAGCATCCGAACATAGCATGTGAACAAATATAGCATCAAATATGGCATGTGGGAAACAACCAAAGCATATGAGAATCAATCAAAACATGATGGAACACGCAGCAAGATGACAGCTTTGTCAGGCTGGACCAAAATGGGCACATAGGGCACTGTACTTACTCAAAAAATTCTTATAAGATATCCTCAGAAAGAGGACTCAGAAGCCACCATTTTGTCGCAAGGAAGCTAATCCTGAAAGAGACCATAGGCAGGTCGAAAACATTCCCCAAGTATAGGCAAATACACTGGTTAGATCTGTTCCAGATTCTGGCCAGTAGTACTATAAAATCAATATAAAATCATATAGCTCATGAAAATAAAATCCGAATACATGGTCAGAAAGAGGACTCAGAGGCCAACATTTTGTCTCAAAGAACTTAATCCTAAAAGAGATCATAGGCAGGTCGAAAACATTCCCCAAGTACAGGCAAATACACTGGTCAGGTCTATTCCAGATTCTGGCCAGTGGTACTATAAAATCAATTTAAAATCATATAGCTCATGAAAATAAAATCAAAATATATGGTAAGAAAGAAGACTCAGAGCCCAACATTTTGTCTCAAGGAATCTAATCCTAAAAGAGACCATAGGCAGGTCAAAAACATTCCCCAAGTACAGGAAAATACACTGGTCAGGTCTGTTCCAGATTCTGGCCAGTGGTACTATAAAATCAATATAAAATCATATAGCTCATGAAAATAAAATCCGAATACATGGTCAGAAAGAGGACTCAGAGGCCAACATTTTGTCTCAAGGAACCTAATGCAAACAGAGGCATCTTCCTAATGCTAGACACCAATCTCAGACATGCATTTGCTGTATGCTTTGACTTTGAAAAAATAAACTGACAAAAGCGATGGGTGATTCTTACCTCAGGCTTCTTCTCTCTCCTTCTCTCCTTTGCATCTTCTCATCATCCTCTTTACTGCCTCACTGATCCTTCTCTCTTTTTCCTCTAGATCTTCTCTTCTTAACACCTCTCTCTCTCTCTCTCTCTCTCTCTCTCTCTCTCTCTTTCTCTATTTTCTTCTTCTTCTCTTTTCTTCCAAATTTTTTTTCTTTTCTCTCTCTCACTCATGTTTTTCTCTCCCTCACCCACTTTCTCCTCTCTCTATGGTCTGGAAAAAGACCCCTCCTCTCTCTTCTCTTGCCTATTTATAATTTTTCTCTCATTTTCTAGAAGATCCTTCTTTCCTTTCTTCTTTTTTCTAGAAAAATCTTTTTTTCTTCCTTTTCTTCTTTCCTTTCTTCTTTTCCTTCCGTTTTCTCTTCTCCTTCTCCATTCCACACGTTCTCTATCTCTCCCTCTTCTAGAAAATCCTCTCCTCCTCTTTCCTTCTCTCTTTTCTTTCCTTTTTCTCAAAACCGAGATCTTTTGGATTTCTTTTTTCTCTCCTCTTGGACGTCCCTTCCTCACTTTGGATTCCTTTCTTTTTTTTTCTTTTGGATTATATGCCTTAACAAAATCTTTTGAATCCAAAAGATTTTTTTTTCTCTTTTCTTTCCTTTTCTCAAAATAAAATCTTTTGGATTCTCCCTTTTCTATTTCTTTTTTTTTCTCTCCACCTTGGACGTCTCTTCCCTTCCCATCTTTGGATTCTTTTTTTTATTTTCTTTTGGATTATATGCCCTAACAAAAATCTTTTGAATCCAAAAGAATTTTTTTCTCGCTTTTCTTTCCTTTTCTCAAAACAAAATCTTTTGAATTCTCCCTAAATTTCCCTCTCTCTCACGTTTCCTCTCTCTTTGGATTCTTTGTTTTCTATATATAAAACATATATATATATATATATATATATATATATATATATATATATATATATATATATATATATATATATATATATATATATATATATATAATATCAATATATTGATATATATAATATAATATACATATAAGATATATGTATATATTATATGATATATTACAATATATTATACATTATATAATAATATATAAAAGAAATACATGCATATAAGCGACCATGAATTGGTCCGGATTGACTGGGCTGGGCCAATACTACCTTGGGTTGAGCTGAGTTGACTGGATTGACTGAAATTAACTGGGTTTTCACTCTCTGTCATTTCATGGGCCATTTCTGCTGTCATCCTGCATGAAATTTTTCGATGGCCTCTATTCCAAATTTTTTTGCATTCATTTTGTAGAACATTAAAAATGAGGAATATAGGAACTTGAATCACCTCATTTGGAAGTAAAATGGTCAACTTATGAATTTTTGAAGTTTAAGCGGACCAATTATCGATAATTTGGCTGACCATTTTGCATGGGACCCTCCGGAGACTTTTACCCGAGATTTTCCACGTCCACTTCGCAGGACATCACAAATGAAGAATAATGGTCTTGGAATCATCTGAATCCGATGTAGAACGGAAAATATATGAAGCTTTGAAGTTCTAAGGATAATTTTGCATGCAAGCTTGCATGAGACCCACTGGTGACATCTACCTGGGATTTTTTACGTCCACTTTATAGGACATCATGAATGAAGAATAATGGCCTTGGAATCATCTGAATCCGATGTCGGATGATCTAGATATAATGATTTGAAATTCAAACAATCCAACTTATGATAATTTGCATGAAAGCCCCTGGGATTATTTATAATAATTTCAGAAACCTCCCTTATATGTATCATCAGACTAAAATGGTCATATCTTCTTCATTTGATATCAGAATTAAGTAATTCTGGTCTCATTTCGAAGATAATTTTATGACCTATGCATTCCTGCAGATAATAGCTCATGACCCTGCTGTGGGATTCAGTAATCTTTGGATTAAAGGCCAGAAACCTGCCATATTGGTTCACTTGCACAGAGGGTGGCAAAAATGGGGTGCTTACAGATGCCCCTCTTTAGCCGAGATTGTTATCACTTGAAGGCTAAAGATAAAAGAACCACATTTTTGGGGTATGAGTGATATTTTTTATTGGGCTGCACTTAGGGTAATTCTTCCTAAACTGCCTACGTATTCTAAGGGTTTCCTAGAAATCAAGCCCAGAACGTAGTTCGACGTGCCAGAAGGTTTGCTCTTCTTGGAAGATTGGTAACTGTTTTTCTTGTATGAAGCTAGGCTGTGAATACAAGGCTCATTTGTAGGCTGGGAACAACTTCTTGCTGAGATGGAACTCATGATGCTAGGTACGTGCGGGCTTGAACGCGGCCTGATCCATTTGTAGGCTGATAGACCTCTTCTTGTATGGAGCTAGGCTGTGAATACAAGGCTCAATTGTAGGCTGGGAACCTCTTCTTGCTGAGGTGGAACTCATGATGCAAGGTATGTGCGGGCTTGCACCCGGCTTGATCCATTTGTAGGCTAATAAATCTCTTCTTGTATGAAGCTAGGCTGTGAATACAAGGCTCATTTGTAGGCTGGGAACCTCTTCTTGTTGAGGTGGAACTCATGATGCAAGGTGTGTGCGGGCTTGGACCCGGCTTGATCCATTTGTAGGCTAATAAACCTCTTCTTGTATGAAGCTAGGCTGTGAATACAAGGCTCATTTGTAGGCTGGGAACCTCTTCTTTCTGAGGTGGAACTCATGATGCAAGGTATGTGCGGGCTTGGACCTGGCTTGATCCATTTGTAGGCTGATAAACCTCTTCTTGTATGAAACTAGGCTGTGAATACAAGGCTGATTGCATGAGCTTGGGCTTGGATTTGATTTGTTTGGATGGAAAACTTGATGTCTTCTCTTTGATTGAACTGAGGCTCTTTTGATTGAGATTTTGAGATTGTTTTTTCTGAATAAGCTAGGGCTCTGCATTTGATTCACTTATATGCTGAGATTGAATTGATGTTTGAATGAGCTAGGGCTCTGGATTCACTTATAGGCTGAGATTGACTTGATCTTTGAATGAGCTAGGGCTCTGCATTCACTTATAGGCTGAGATTGACTTAATCTTTGAATGAGCTAGGGCTCTACATTTGATTCACTAATAATCTGAGATTGATTTGATCTTTGGATAAACTAGGGCTCTACATTTGATTTACTTATAGACTGAGATTGATTTGAAATTTGGATGAGCTAGGGCTCTGCATTTGATTCACTAATAATCTGAGATTGATTTGATCTTTGGATGAGCTAGGGCTCTACATTTGATTCTGTAATGAGTAAGAACTCAGAAGGTCACTTTTAGGGTGAGGAATTTGCTATTGATTCTGAAATGAGCAAGAACTCAGAAGGTCACTTATAGGGTGATACTGAATGACTCATCTTGGCAGTTCCTACTAGCTTTGGACCTTCGGGAATGAAAATAGGAATATCCTTCTTGGAAGCTCTATGGCTATGAACCTTTAGGATGCTTGAAAGTGACCCATACAGGAAGGCTTTGTTGACTTTGAACCTTTAGGGTTGAAATCTGACTCATCTTGGAAGTCTCTTGACTTTGAACCTATAGAGTGCTGGACATATTTGAAATGATGGTGAATTCCTTGGCAGTTTTTCCAAGTTTTTTGCTCCTGCTTTATTGGTGAAGGCACAAAACATGACATCAATGGAAATGGTGTCATGGACTTCGCTGGCATGATACCTAGATTTGGAATTTACCATTTATGACCTGGTACTGAAATTTTGGCTCAATTTCAGCACGGTAGGGATGACTTGGTTACTCCCTTTGAAGGGTTCCATGTAATTTGAAGGTGATGATTTTCTTCAGCCAACATTGGTGTTGTTGGATTTTGGATTGAAAGAAACTCTAGCGAGGATTTTGGACAAGAATGAGGGGAGCTTGACAGTCTCTAACCAAAGTGATTTTATTGATTGACCTTGGTGTTAAAGTATCGAGGGGCATCTGATCAACTAAGTTCTTTGACTGTGCATTATGGTAGACCAAATTGGTAGAATAGCCAAGCGGCGATGAAATGTGACATAGGTTTGGCCCTTGATCTAGGCTCATGAAAAGCTCAGGGCTTTGCAACATTGTTGTGCCAATTTTGAAAGATGAATGAACCCTGGCCCCAAAGTAGGCATGAGGTGCAAAGGATTCGAAGTGTTCCTTCAGAGAATTTGGAGACTAAATCCTAACAGGTGAGCAACCACATTGGATTTTCTTCATCAACAGGATTAGGAGAACTGAGAAATTGGCAATAACCAACTTGGATGGACCTACTTCTATTGACTAGGAAAGTCAGTGACTTCAGACTAGACAATGGATCCAAGATGTAATGCTCATGATCAAGTTCAATTCCTCTACATAGGGTATATCTATGCCCCAGTGTCTGCATGTTGTGACAGACCACTACTGTAGTGTGCTAGGGCATGATAGAAGGAAACATGCAATCTAACAGAGTTAGAACTAGGTTGAATCTGGATTGCATCCAGAATTTGACCATGCTTCCCAGGTCAAGGGAAGATTGATAGATTGATTCCAAAAAATGATTTCTTAGATAAATCCTTGTTGAATCT
The DNA here is from genome assembly GCA_028583415.1 of Protea cynaroides. Classification (NCBI taxonomy): domain Eukaryota; kingdom Viridiplantae; phylum Streptophyta; class Magnoliopsida; order Proteales; family Proteaceae; genus Protea; species Protea cynaroides. The sequence goes on along the minus strand of CM053275.1, from coordinate 62,229,994 downwards.
TGAAAAATGAGGGAGCCGATGATCAATTTGGCTACATCCGTAACCAGGCCATGAGAATTTGTTCTCTCCCTAACATGACCAAAGGATTTGAAGATAGAATTTTATTGAAAGGCAATGCTACGGAGCCTAACAGATGATGATTTCTTCAACCCCTCCGAGTATGATTCACTGGAGAGCAAGAGGGGTTCCTTTCCTTATGGAGGGTAGACTGGTATGACACTTGTCTATATGAACCACTGAATTTTTCTATGAAGGGCCAATGAGGGCAATGCTTTAGGGTTGCATCAGGTCGCCTATCCCCACTGAGGTATTATGGGTTGCCCATTGAGGTTTCTCTGATTGCCTTTCCCTACTGAGGTTTCTTTTCTTCCCTTTATTTCTTTTTCATTTTCTTCTTTTTGCAAACCCCATCTTGGGTTGAATAAAGAGTCCTGATATGGTGAGGATATTGCCAAAATTATGGTCCTATCCAATGGTTTGAAACCCTTAGGGGAAATCTGAATGGCATGACCTTCTTGACAAATGGGTAGCCTTGCCCCACTGTTTAAGTTGACACCTACACGTATTGATAGGCGGGCAGCTATTTGAATCATCACTAAAAGTGATCTTAGGGAAATGCAGTCCCACACCAAGATTAGAAATGGTGCCAAATTATGTTTTCCTTTCTTGGAGATGTTCAGATGTAACACGTGTCTCAACAAGCTATATCGAGATTCTGAATCAGTCACAATCATATCTGGGCTCGAAACCTTTAGGTTTGTTGACAAGTATTGATTTTGAAGGTCCAAGAGGACTGATGTGAAACTGTCCACATGGGTCTACCATTGAGAGAGTGCTTGGTTGTTTATGTAGAATGGGTTTATCTTGCCGAGAAGATCTCATTTTATTGGCTTGAGAAATGAAGGGCTTATGGGAACCTTTCGGAAGCCGTTGGATGTAATGAACGACAGATGAGAGTTCCAGCCAAATTCATGAATTTGTTCATAAAATGATGACATGATCATGAGATACAATGCCATAAAAATTGATAATGAAAAGAAGGGCTTGTGATAGAGACTCCTTGGAAGGCCGTCAGATTGATAGACGGGAGAGAGAGTCTAATGCCGATGAGAAATCTTTCTCTGATGATGAAGAGGTGATGAGATCGTCTCCTGTAAAGGCGGGATGTAATTGGCCAAAATCAAAAGTCCGGTCCAACATGCTATGAATCTCGAAGAACGATCGCACTTGCTTTCAGGCTTTAGTTGGAACTACCATCTTCTTGAAGTGAGAGGGACAATTGGCTTACTGTCGAGCTCCAATGCCATTCAACATCTTGCTATTTTCTTTTCTTCTCTTTTTTTTTTCTTTTTCTTTTTCTCTCTTTTTTTTTTATGTGAAGGCCACATAATGCAGTGCTTCGCTTGATCGAAAAATTCAACCATGACTTTCAACATTGGATTTGAATCTTCTTCTTCCAAACGTTTCCAATCAGATAAAACATCTTTGCCCCAGTTAGTACTCTGATCTTCTGTAAACTTTATGAGCATTTTGTGACTGCTCATCTAGTATCTGATTTTATCTGAACGGTGAATCCGTATGCTATCCTCTAGAAGTTACTCATCACCTTCTATCTGATGTGACTGCCTCCCATTGTTGATGAAGGTAAAACAAAGGCTTGAATTTTTTTTTTTTTAGGTATCCCAATGACCTCATTCTTTGATTTTGAGATTGATCATTCATCATGTATCTCTTGCTTGCAGATAATGTACTTTGTATGAACTTTGGTATTTCCATATTTTTGGTGGCACATCTATCCTCCACTCATTTGTACTGATTGGCTGACCTATTGATATGATTGTTATTATGTTTCCTTGGAATCTTTCACAGATAGAACAAATGGCAGCTTCTCCAATACATGTTTCTTGAGACTACTCTTGTGTCTCCTAATTGATCATTTAAAGCTTTCCCAGATGGGTTGGACCTTTCTTTCTCAAGAGGCTGGGTGGCGTAGAAGTTCACGAGACGGCTCATCGTTTCAATCATCTTCAGAGTCAGAATTGACTGCGCACGTAGAATAGGAGGATGTATGAAACTGAAAGGAAATGTATGGAAGGGACAAAGCACAGAGATTGAAATCCCAAATGGGATGATTTTTTAATTTTTTTTACTTACAGGGCAGATTGGACTGGACTTGTCAACAAGCATATCAATCTTGGACCTAGACATGGATGACCTATCGAATATCGATAATAGAAAGTTGAAACAACTAGTTCATCTAAGTGGCTCCAGTTGGGCATAACGCCTTCGACGACCACCTTCAGTCGTTGTGGGAATAAATCTTCCTTCAGACCTCTAACAGCAGGACCCATCATGCCCCTCTATCAATAGGTGCAAGATGCCTACCTTTCAGGGTTCCATATAATTCTCTCCTTGTTTTATCTTTTCTCTTTTTTCTTTCTTAGTTTGGGATCCATTCATAACCGGACTATTGCTTTTTTTTTTTTAAGCTCAAGGTTACATGCCTCAGTCTGGGGTTCAATGGATTTCTTCATTAGACCACTCTCAATTTGGGTCTAAGGTCAATTTGGTTCATGACTAGCTTAAAGCTTAATGGCTTTCCTCATTGGACCGCACTCAATTCGGGTCCAAGTTCAATTTGGTTCATGCCCAACTTAGGGCTCAAGGGCTTTCTTCATTGGATCGTACTCAATTTGGGTCCAAGGTCAATTGGTTTATGCCCAACTTAAGGCTTAATGGCTTTCCTCATTGGACCGCACTCAATTCGGGTCCAAGGTCAATTTGGTTCATGCCCCAGTTTAAGGCTTAATGGCTTTCCTCATTGGACCGCATTCAATTCGGGTCCAAGGTTAATTCGGTTCATGCCCCAGTTCAGGGGTTAAGGGTTTCATCATTGGACCACTCCCTAGCTGTGATTCTGGTTCCTATCCTAGCCTGGGGCATATCGGATCTCATCTTTGGTCAATCCTACTGCTCGGGAAAATTCCATTCCCTCTCTTTGAACAATGAGAAATATGAGCGCAACTCTTTGGATTCTAGCATTTCCTTGGCCAATGGGGTAGAAATGCCTGAGATGGGACAGCACTATCATAGCTGAAGGTTCATGATTTCTTGATGACTCCAGAATCTGGAATTGATCTTTACTGACAAGCAATGATTAATGCTTCTCATTCACCATTCCTGACGGGCTATCCTAACTTGTAGCACTGCGCTATGATAGACATGGATCGAGCTCTAATTGTTAGAGCCAGAGATTGATTTTGAATCGGTCTCTGATTGATAGAGATCAAGATTGACTTTGAATTGATCTCTGATTGATAGAGATCAAGATTGATTTTGAATTGATCTCTGATTGATAGAGATCAAGATTGATTTTGAATTGGTCTCTGATTGATAGAGATCAAGATTGATTTTGAATTGGTCTCTGATTGATAGAGATCAAGATTGACAGTCGTGGACTGGGCTCTAATTGCTAGAGGCAAGGATTGGTTGAGTTGGGCTCCGATTGATAGAGGCCAAGGAAGACAATCATGGATTGAACTCTAATTGATAGAGATGATGGATTGATTGAGTTGAAATAACTGAAATTCTCTTCGATTCCTTCATGAAATGGAACATGGACCAGAGGTAATGGTTGAACAGGCCTAGAGGCTAACTCATGCTCACATTGAGTTCATATAAATGGAACATTCCTTAGTTCTAACATGAATTGGATCCTGAACTGGAGTTGACAATTGGACAAGCCTAGGGGCTAATTAAATTCAAATGAATGGAACTCTTCTTAGTTCTAACATGAATCAGAACATGAACCACAGTTGATGGTTGGACAGGTCTAGTGGCTAATTGAATTTAAATGAATGGAACTCTTCTTAGTTCCAACATGAATCAGAACTTGAACCATAGTTGATGGTTGGATAAGCCCAGTGGCTAATTGAATTCAGATGAATGGAACTTTTCCTAGTTCGACATGAATCAGAACCCTAACCAAAGTTGATGGTTGGTTAATGGAACTTTTCTTATGAATCAGAACCCTAACCAAAGTTGATGGTTGGATAAGCCTAGTGGCTAATCGAATTCAGATGAATGGAACTTTTTCTTGTTCCGACATGAATCGGAACCCTAACCAAAATTGATGGTTGGATAAGTCTAGTGGCTAATTAAATTAAGATGAATGGAACTTTTCTTAGTTCCGACATGAATCAGAACCTAAACAGGAGGTGAAGAGTAAAAAATCCAAAGGGCCGAATGCCTTCCTCATTTTTACATGATCAGGGAGTGATGATTGAACCTGCCTAGGAGTTAAAGCCTTCTTCAATTCTGAGATGAACCAGAAATGGTGGTTGAATCTGGGGTTAAATATTTTTTTGATTCTGAGATGAACTGGATGTGATTGAATCTGCCTAGGGGCTGAATCTTTCCTTAATTCTGGATGAACCGAAATGATGATTGGACCTGCCTAGGGGCTGAACCTTTCCTTAATTCAAAGGTGAATAGGGAACAATGATTGGATTTGCCTAGGGGCTGAATCTTTCCTTAATTCAAAGGTGAATAGGGAACAATGATTGGATAGGGGCTGGATCTCTCCTTAATTCAGAGATGAATCGAGAACGGTGATTGGATTTTCCTAGGGGTTGAATCTTTTCTTTATTCTGAGGTGAATCGAGAAATATGATTGGATTTGCCTAGGGGCTGAATCTTTCCTTAATTCAAAGGTACATTGAGAACTATGATTGGATTTGCCTAGGGGCTGAATCTTTCCTTAATTCAGGGGTGCAGAACCATGATTGGATTTTCCTAGGGGCTGAATCTTTCCTTAATTCAGAGGTACATTGAGAATGGTGATTGGATTTGCCTAGGGGCTGAATCTTTCCTTAATTCAGGGGTGCATTGAGCACCATGATTGGATTTGTCTAGGGGCTGAATCTTTCCTTAATTCAGAGATGAATCGGGAACTATGATTGGATTTGCCTAGGGGCTGAATCTTTCCTTCTTTCTTATAAAATTTGATGTTCAATCAAGATCCAGATTCATGACTTCCATTGATTCATCTGGAAAGATAATATGGATGGATCTCGAGATGGGAGATCAAGACAATTCCCTAATTGTAGGGGCCTCTCACCCTAAAAGGGTAGATATGATTGCAGTTTGATTTTCTTTTCCAAAGGCATTGAAATCCAATGGGAAAATATCAAGATTCTAAACATCTACAAGAGTAGAAGAAGTCACATGCACAATCAAGGATGACTCAACCAAACAAGAGTTAGCTCCCTCATAAGGGCGATTGGGTAAACATTATCCAAGTCAATTTAATTGAATTTGATTAAACCATGTGTTCAGTCTTGGGACCTCATGATTCCAAAATGGATAATCAGTGGTACCAAGGTCTGGCCAATTGGATTATCGAATTCGATGAAATTGAAATGGATATATTAATCCATCGTCCTTATTAGGGATGGTTAGCAAAAGCGGTTCATAGATGAACAAACTAGTAAATTTCTTCTTGACCATGGTATCTAAGTCTTGACAGGGATTTTCTACTCGTTTTTTGAAATCGATGTGTTAACAATGAGAGATTCGACACATCGAGCTTACTTAATGGAGGGGTGTATAGTGACCGTCTACTATGATGTAGAACAGGTGTATACATACCTCATACTCCCAATGGGTGAGTGTTCAAGATGCTCATCGTGTAGATTCTAACATGTTGACCAATCGAGGACAAAAATGGGCAGAACTTCAACGTCTCGAACATGGATGTCATGGTTAAGCCGATTTTACCGGGTCGGTTCAGGGATGAACCAAAAAAAATAACAAACATTGGGCTACAATCTGGGTTAGGACAAAAAAGGCCACCTTGACGAGGATGGGGTAACCTATCACCGAATGCTCGATGAATAATGGGCCCCCAATCCCTTTATATACTATGTTGCAAGGATCCAAGCGACGTGGAGTAGCATAACGCATTCTCAGGCGGACCCAAGAAACGCTCATTAGAGGCTGCTCGCCGGTCGTGGTCTCACAAAGTACAGGCCAAGGCTGTGTGTTTCGCCTAGCGGGCTGCCCCATATGCATGGGACCCGATTCGGCTACTCGCACGAATGTGTGATAGAACCCATTCCCCCCAAAGCAATAATATACAAGCATAAATATAGTATTCTAAAATCTAGCATCCAATACACACAAGGAAAGTTTTCATTTAGGAGTTTGACATTTATATCCCCAGTAGAGTCGCCACTGTGAGGACAAAGATGGAAATCTTTTGAAGTTGCCACCTAGATTTAGGTCTAGGACCTTAGAAATGTGAAATCTCACCCCAAGGTAAGACTTCGATTGACTCATGACCCTTAGATTGGAATTCTGGTCCATCAGAGATTGGGTAAGTGTCAGGTTACGGTTATGGGAAGGGGTTAGGCACCCAAACCGCCCGATTGAAATCGATCTCCTATACCTTTCCTATGCTAGACTTTATTTGTTAAGCCAAACCAAACCAAGTGGTTTGATATCATTGAACCGAATCTGTATCCATCAGATTGCCTACGTATTACAAAATTATTCCAAAAATCAGGTTCACCATCGTAGTTCAGGTGTGATTAAAGTTTATGGCTGTGATTTATGCTTGTGCATGATTAAGTTTATTTGTTCAAGTTGAAATTTATGCTTGAATGGTTGAGAAATCCTATGGGTTAGGATCTGGATAGTCCATGTGGACTGATAGATAATCCTAGTGGATCTAAGAATAACCCTATTTGGGTTGAAATATGGATAACCCATTCTGGGTTGGAATGTGGATAATCCTATCTGGGTTTAAATGTGGATAATATCCTAGTGGATCTATGGATAGTCCAAGTGGACTAAGATGTGGATAAATATCCTAGTGGATCTATGGATAGTCCGAGTGGACTAAGGTGTAGATCCGAATTTAGTTTTCTCCCAAATAGCCTACATATCCTAGGGTTTGCCCTAGGAATCAGAATCCGCGTAGTTCGAGAATGATGGGTGGATATCCTAGTGGATATATGGATAGTCCGAGTGGACTAAGGTTTGGATAAATATATCCTAGTGGATCTATGGATAGTCCGAGTGGACTAAGGTGCGGATCCGAATTTAGGTTTCTCCCAAATGGCCTACGTATCCTAGCGTTTGCCCTAGGAATCAGAATCCACGTAGTTCGGGCTCAGGGTTGAAATGATTGAATATCCTAGTGGATCTATGGATAGTCCAAGTGGACTAAGGTGTGGATCCGAATTTGGGTTTCTCCCAAATAGCCTACGTATCCTAGGGTTTGCCCTAGGAATCAGAATCCGCGTAGTTCGGGCTCTGGTTGAAATGGATGAGTATCCTAGTGGATCTATGGATAGTCCAAGTGGTCTAAGGTGTGAATAAATATATCCGAGTAGATCTATGGATAGTCCAAGTGGACTAAATTGTGGATCCGAATTTGGGTTTCTCCCAAATAGCCTACGTATCTTAGGGTTTGACCTAGGAATCAGAATCCGCGTAGTTCGGGATATAACCTGTTCTAGGTTAGAAAGTGAGAACCTATTCTAGGTTTGGGATTGAGAACCTATTATAGGTTAGGGTTTAGAACCTATTCTAGGTTTAGGGTTTCCCGAGCGGCAAATTGTCCTAAATTACCCTTTTCATTCTGAATTCTAATTTTGGAAGGTTTGGCAAAGAATTCTCTTTCTTTATTAAGGTTTTATTATTCCCATTATGCCCTTCCCATGAATGTGGGTGCCTAAATGCACGTCCCCATGCCTAGATTGTCTTCTAGAAGTGTGCAGATATGACAGTTTGACTAGGGTGTTGCATAAAATAAGTTATTGCCAAAAAAATAGAATATTCTATCTAAATATGGCACATAAAACATTTATGACAAGAAATTCACATACAGTAAGATTGTTTAAAGATCTTTCAAATATGGCATGTATTGCAAATAAGGCAAGAGCCTACATGGCATGATCTAGTATGCTATTTTCTACCCTAATTGTTATTTTCTTTCCATTTTAGAGTTTTCTACCCTAATTATTATTTTTTCCCATCTTAGGGTTTTCTACCCTAAATGTTACCTTCTTTCCATTTTAGGATTTTCTACCCTAATTATTATTTTCTTTCCATTTTTTAGGGTTTTCTACCCTAACTGTTACTTTCTTTCCATTTTAGGGTTTTCTACCCTAATTATTATTTTATTTTCATTTTTTAGGGTTTTCTACCCTAATTGTTACTTTCTTTCCATTTTAGGGTTTTCTACCCTAATTATTATTTTCTTTCCATCTTAGGGTTTTCTACCCTAAATGTTACTTTCTTTCCATTTTAGGGTTTTCTACCCTAATTATTATTTTCTTTCCATCTTAGGGTTTTCTACCCTAAATGGTACTTTCTTTCTGTTTTAGGGTTTTCTACACTAATTATTATTTTATTTCCATTTTTTATAGTTTTCTACCCTAACTGTTTCTTTCCATTTTAGGGTTTTCTACCCTAATTATTATTTTATTTCCATTTTTTAGGGTTTTCTACCCTAATTGTTACATTCTTTATATTTTAGGGTTTTCTACCCTAATTGTTATTTTATTTCCATTTTTTAGGGTTTTCTACCCTAACTGTTACTGTCTTTCCATTTTAGGGTTTTCTACCCTAATTATTATTTTATTTCCATTTTTTAGGGTTTTCTACCCTAATTGTTATATTCTTTCCATTTTAGGGTTTTCTACCCTAATTGTTATTTTATTTCTATTTTTTAGGGTTTTCTACCCCAATTGTTACATTCTTTCCATTTTAGGATTTTCTACCCTAATTATTATTTTCTTTCCATCTTAGGGTTTTCTACCCTAAATGTTATTTTCTTTCCATTTTAGGGTTTTCTACCCTAATTATTATTTTCTTTCCATTTTTTTAGGATTTTCTACCCTAATTGTGACAATAAGAATTTAATATAGCATGTGAGCAAGTGTAGCAGACAAATATGGCAATAAACATGTGTATCATTCCAATCATGGTAATGTGATTATTCCAATTATGGCAGTGTGATCATTCCAATTATGGCACTGTGACCATTCCAATTATGGTAATGTGACCATTCCAATTATAGTAGTGTAGGCATACGAGCATCCGAACATAGCATGTGAACAAATATAGCATCAAATATGGCTTGTGAGAAACAACCAAAGCATATGAGAATCAATCAAAACATGATGGAACACGCAGCAAGATGACAGCTTTGTCAGGCTGGACCAAAATAGGCACATAGGGAACTGTACTTACTCAAAAAATTCTTAAAAGATATCCTCGAAAAGAGGACTCAGAGGCCAACATTTTGTCTCAAGGAAGCTAATCCTGAAAGAGACCATAGGCAGGTCGAAAACATTCCCCAAGTACAGGTAAATACACTGGTCAGATCTGTTCTAGATTCTGGCCAGTAGTACTATAAAATCAATATAAAATCATATAGCTCATGAAAATAAAATCCAAATACATGGTCAGAAAGAGGACTCAGAGGCCAACATTTTGTCTCAAAGAACCAAATCCTAAAAGAGATCATAGGCAGGTCGAAAAGAAACTCATGGAATTAGTATCCATACCTGAGAAAAATACTCCTTCTCTACAACTCTTCCCCTTTTTGCTTTCTTCTCTTTGTTGCTTCTCTTCTTCTTCTCTTCCTTCTCTTCTCTTTCTCTCAATTCAATTAGGGTTGTAAAAGGAGTAAAATAGGCTTAGGGATGTCCTATTTATAAAGTAAAAACTTCTAAAATAAGTCCAATTGAGATTTGGAAGGAATCCAATCAAAATTTGGAAACTTTCTTAATTTCAGTTTTTAACGGAAACTGGGGGGCGATGAGGGGGTCGATGATCCCGTCGACCCCTGGTTCCTAAAGTGTCCGACCCCCTATGTAAAACAGGGGGTCTGACTTTCTGTCTTGGGGGGTCCGACCCTCCCTTGCTGGGTATGCGACCCTCCCCCTAATTTAAGTGTTTTTGGGTCGATTTGATACCTGGGATCACGATCTCCTTCACGCCCTTGGTCCATTTGACTCGACCATGATGGGTTATAAAAATTTCGTCCTCGAAATTGTACGTACCTTCTGAATCAAATAAGTGAGGGTATTGCTTTCGCATAGCATTCTCATCCTCCCATGTAACTTCTTCCATGTCTCTACTTCTCCAAGTGACCTTAACGTAATAGATATCTCGGCTGCGTAGTCGTTGAACCTTTCGACTGGTGATTTCCGTTGGTGTTACTTCAAATGTCAATTCTGATAGATCTACTGTCAGGACGTGCGTTGGATCCTTGACATACTTCTTCAAATATGAAATACGTCATGCACACTTGACATAGATGGTGGTAGTGCTAACTGATAAGCCACTTTTCCACACTTTGCTAGAATCTCATACAGCCCGACATATCTTGGACTTAGTTTCCCTTTCTGTCTGAACCGTTTCAATCCTCGCATAGGCGATACCTTCAAGAATACTTTATCACCCACGACGAATTCAAGATCTCTACGTCGAGTATCTGCATATTGCTTCTGACGGTTTTGAGTTGTTCTTACCCTTTCCTTGAAAATGTCTACCACTCGACAAGTCTCTTCAATAAATTTTGGCCCAACAATACTACGTTCTCCAACTTCATTCCAAAATAAAGGAGTTCGACACTTTCTGCCATACAGTGCTTTATAGGGTGACATCTGTATAGTAGCCTGACAGCTATTGTTATAAGCGAACTCGATCAGTGGTAACTTTTCATCCCATGATCCTTTGAAGTCAATTACACATTCTTGTAGCATATCTTCTAGAATCTAGATTACACGCTCTGACTGTCCATCTGTCTGTAGGTGGAAAGCAGTACTGAATTTCAATGTTGTACCCATAGCCTTTTGCAATCCTTCCCAAACTTGGAAGTAAATCGGGGATCCCTATCGGACACAATGCTCTCTGGTACCCCGTGTATTAAACAATATTATCTACATATAGCATTGCTAACCTTTCCAGTGTATACTGAGGTTGTATCCGGATGAAGCGAGCTATTTTAGTCAGACGGTCTACAATCACCCAAACTGCATCAACTACTCGAGGAGTCAGTGGTAATCCCATGACGAAGTCCATAGTGATGCAGTCCCAATTTCATGCTGGTTCCGGTAATGGCAGTAACAGTCCTGCGGGTCTTTGTCGTTCAGCCTTTATCTTCTGACAATTTAGGCATTGAGACACGAACTTAGCCACATCTGCTTTCATCCCTCTCCACCAATATAGTTTCTTTAGATCATGATACATTTTTGTACTTCCAGGATGTATCGAATAGATGGTGGTATGGGCTTCTTTCATCAGTCGGTGTCTAATGTCCATACTTTCTGTTTCGGGTACACATATCCTTCCTTTGTACTTCAGTACCTTCTCTTCGTCCAAGTTGAACTCAGGGTTAGTTCTACCTTTTTCGATGTCTTCTTGCACCGTTCTCAGGTAAGGGTCTAATTTGATAGCTGTCTTCACTTCATCAATTATATCCGGTATAATCTTCAATGCAGCGAACATATTTGAAAACCGATGAATAAACCCTTGGTCGACTGATCCACCCATTGTATCTATCACATACTGCTCATTACCGTGATTGAATACCATTCCGATAGTACACATTGCTGCAGTTGTGCTAACCTCTCCTTGAGATTTTATCATTGCCTTTATGCTCAATGCATCCACTACTACATTAGCTTTCCCCGGAAAATACTGGATATCACAATCGTAGTCTTTCAATAGTTCCAGCCATCTTCTTTGTCTCATATTCAACTCCTTCTGATTAAATAAATAAGTAAGACTTTTATGGTCTGACTTAATCTGGAACTTCACTCCGTATAGGTAATGTCTCCATATCTTGACAGCATGTACAACTGCTGCTAACTCCAAATCATGAGTGGGATAGTTTTTCTCATGTGTCTTCAATTGTCTTGAGGCATAAGAAATTACTTGTTCTCCTTGCATAAGCACACATCCTAGCCCCAGTCCTGAGGCATCAGTGTATAGGGTAAATGACTGTCCTAGAACAGGAATAGTCAAAATCAGAGCGGATATCAATCTGGTCTTCAATGTTTGGAAGCTCTTCTCACATTTATCCGTCCATACAAAATTTTCACCTTTCTTAGTCAGACTGGTGAGAGGTACGGCAATCCGAGAATAGTCTTCCACAAATCTCCGATAATAACCAGCGAGACCTAGAAGACTTCTTATTTCTACAACGCTCTTTGGTGCTTCCCACTTTACAATAGCCTCGATCTTGTTGGGGTTTACTTTGATTCCTTCAGCGGATACTACATGGCCTAGCAAGGCGACTTCACTTTGCCAAAACTTACACTTGGTAAATTTGGCATATAGCTTCTCTTTCCTTAAACGCTGTAGGGCGGCGTTTAGGTTCTTGATATGGGTTTCTTTGTCCTTAGAATATACCAATATATCATCAATAAATACAATAACTGACGTATCCAGCATATCATAGAAAACCCGGTTCATGAGTTCTATGAAAGTTGCTGGTGCATTTGTTAATCCAAAAGACATGACCAAGAACTCATAATGTCCATATCTGGTCCTGAAAGCTGTCTTAGGAATATCACCTTCTTTAATCTTCAACTGATGATAACCTGACCGAAGATCGATCTTAGAAAATACTTTTTCTCCTTGCAACTGATCGAACAAGTCATCGATTCGAGGTAGTGGATATCGATTCTTGATTGTCAGTTTATTCAACTCCCGATAGTCGATACATAATCGAACGCTACCGTCCATCTTCTTTACGAACAATACTGGTGCTCCCCATGGTGATATACTGGGTTGAATATTACCCTTATCCAGCAGTTCTTGTAGTTGCACTTTCAATTCCTTCAGTTCAGTAGGAGCCATTCTATAAGGTGCTTTTGATATGGGTACGGCTCCAGGTATAAGATCTATCACAAACTCTATGGCTCGGTCGGGTGGTAATCCTGGTAGTTCCTCAGGAAATACGTCGGGGTAGTCCCGCACGACGTCAATATCTTCCATCCTTGGTGCTTCTTTGGTGAGTTCGACCACTGATACTAGATATTCGACTGCTCCCTTCTCAAGGCAATTCTTAAACTTTAGTGCTAAGAGTATGATCTTACGTTTACGGGGAAGTTTGGTTCCCGCAAAACTGAATTCTTCTCCTTCTTTGTCTTTAAATGTTAGCTTCTTTTTGGCGCATAATAGGTTTGCCGAATGCCGAGCTAACCAGTCCATTCCCAAGATGACGTCAAAGTCTGCCGTCCCAAGTTGGATCAAAGTTGCATCTAAGGTTTTCTCGTCAATGAGAACTGGACATGGCCCATAACCTTTCTCTAATTCCACTTCTAACCCTATCGGTGATCGTACGAGTAGTTTGTAGTCCAATGTTTTTATGGATAAATTCAGCTTCTTTCCAAATGACACAGATATAAAAGAATGAGTTGCTCCTGAGTCGAAGAGTACTCTGGTGGGTATGCCATTTATAGGTACGATACATGTGATTTATTTTACTTAGTCTACATGCTCATACAATGTAATTACAACTTAAAAGGTTTCAGTCATACCTATTACCATATTGGGTGATGCAGCAACATCCTCGGATGTAACAGCATAAACTCATCCTTGGTGTAAGTGCTTCTTGGGCTTAGGACACTCCCTTGTCATATGCCCCGTTTGGTTGCAGTTAAAACATTTTGGGCCTTCAGAATTTGGCTTTGGCTGATGTTGAGCTATTGGAGTAGTTTTGGGTGCAGCAGTAAAGCCTTGAGCACAGAAGGGTTTAAATGTTTTGTTGTTCCCTCCGTTATAAACATTTTCGACTGGCATTTTCATACCTCTGTTCTGTGTAAAATAACTCTCCTTCTGGCTCGATTCTATAACCCGAGCAATTTGAACAGCTTCGTTATATACCTTCTTCTCCAAGCCTAGAACATGCTCTCTGATGCTTCCTCTAAGCCTCGTGACAAACCTACGGGTCTTAGTATCTTCTTCTTGCATACTGAGTGGTGCAAAGAAAAACAGCTATTCGTAACGCTGTTGATATGCATCCATGGACATATGTCCCTGATATAAACTCATGAACTCCTTCTCCATAGAATCTCTGATGCTTCGGGAAAAATACTTCTCAAATAAGGCTTCCTTATAAATAGCCCAAGTCAATAAGGCGTGCTTGGTCAATAGATATGCCCTGGTAGATTTCCACCAATGATGTGCATCGTCTTTTAGCATGAAGGTGGCACATAGTACCTTTTCTTCTTCTGTAACAGTCACCATAAGGAAATTTCTCCCCATCTCGTCTATCTAGTGTGCTGGCCATAAAGGATCCGACGATTTACCATTAAACTCCTTGGGCTTCATCTTCAAGAATCTCTCAACCAGTCGAGAGTGATCCATCTGATTTTGGGGGTACGCTCCAAACATAGGTTGTGGATACTGATAATTAACCTAAGCTGCTTCCAGACCTGGGACTAGAATCTGTGCAGCTGGTGGTTGAGGTGTTTGAGGTGCTGGGTGGTTACCCACTAGTGCTGCACTGGCTTGTCCCGTCTGCATGGGTGTAGCATGTGCGGCCTGGAACATAATCCCCATTGCCACTTGCATTTGAGCCTGTGTGTGTTGCATCTGTTGCAGCTGCTAAGCTAGGTTCATTACCATGGTTGCTAACTCTGGTGGTGGAGGTGGCAGGTTTGTAGGATTTGCCTGACCGGGGTTTCCTGGTGCATATGTATTTTCCTGACTAGTCTCCTCCACAGGTGGTGGTGGTGGAATTGCATTTCAGTTCTGGCTGGTTACTCTACGCCCAGACATATTTTCTTCTGAAATTGGTGGTGCCTGAGAATCATCAAAATAGGTGAGACAATCATTTATACTTCATGTAGGCATGCTAACTGATGTAAAATTTCATAATTTTCAGCTCATTTTATGAAAAATACTATCTTTTCTATGCAGGGTCGATGGTATGTCGGACCCTCAGTATTCGACCCTGGGAGTAACCTGTTCTTCCCGAGAGCTAGGGGTTGGTGTGGGGGTCGATGGGTATCCGACCCCCTGTGCGACCCCTGGTTAACTGTCAAGTTCCCGAGAACTGGTGGTCGATGGATGCCCGACCCCCTGGTCCGACCCCTAGTTTTCTATCAGATTCCCAAGAGCTGGAGGTCGATCCGGGGGTCGATATGGGGGTCGATGATCCTGGTCGAATTGTCCAACCCCCAGACCAAAAATCAGACCTTTAAGATCCGATTATGGGTTCATTTCCCATCATTTCTTCCCCGTTTCGTCTCCCACCTCTGAGTTGCTACAGTGCCACTCCGCTATATTGGTCAGTTTGAATCCGTGTTTCGACGTCCACATCATCCCTTTAGGTATGCTTTCTCATTTTTTTACCTGTTTTTAGGTTTCCATTTCTAGCTTTTTGTCCATTTAACTTGTATTTTTCAAATTAAACTTTTTCCAATCGTAAAAATTTGATTTTTATTGGGGGCTTTTGTTACTGGTGTCTCGAGGAACGAAAGCCCTCAAAATTTTTTGAGTTTCATCGGTATGTTATCGAGAAGCTTGGATTTTTGCTCTTTTTGCCCTAATTTATCGAAATTTTTGATTTCTCGCAATTTCTTCAAGTTGGACTTCATTAGTTAGAATTTCCTACTGTGTGAGTGTTGTAGGATATGTTGGAACTTACGTAAGTCCTCCTGCCCACGTGTATGGGTGACAAGTGACGCTTTTGGCCAAGTTACGTCATTATAATGTCAAAATTTTGGATTTTTATCCTATTAACACATTATCTCATTTTCTTTCTTATTTGCAGACATCATGGCTCGTACCAAAGTACCTAAAGTTCGTGTTCCTCTTCGCTTCCGTTCCAACGAAGCCGAGGCACAGTATGCCCACTTCACTCGTAAGAAAGTAGAGGGAGGTCGTATGGTGAACTTGGCTGTGTTAGCCTTGTTCAACGTTTTGGTGATATGGGGTGGCTCCCTGTCATCACCTACGACGCTTCCACCCGCCTGGACTTGGCACGACAGTTTTATTGTAATCTCCAGGTGGTGGGGAATTATAATGATGTCGAGAGGGGTCATGAGCTACGCATCACAAGCTATGTCAAAGGGATGAACATTTCATTCGATTATCGACAGCTGGCCGACCTACTGGGCATTTCCTATGATGGCCCCATGGTTTACTGTGCTCCTAGAGAGCACCAGTTCGTCTCCACAGAGATGAGGGCTGAGATTGATAATCAACTCCTACGACCTGATCGCTGGCAGATGAGGGCATGCTATATGCGTCCAGCTCCATGGGTATTTTGCAAGATTATCCAGCATAATCTGATTCCACAGTGGCCATTACGAGAGGGTTTCCCAGCTGACCCAATACCTGTTGTACAGTATTTGCACTAGACAACCCGTCTGCCTGCCGTATATCATCATTCGCACAATGATCACTGCTACGTTGCCCAGATACACTGGTAACCTTCCGTACGGGCGTATGATCACTGTTCTGCTTACCCGCCTGGGGGTTGATTTATTGGATAAGAAGATTCAGGAGAAGTCCTTCTCATCGCCTCTAGATTAGGAGGCTATTTGCAAGATGGGCATGCAGGATGCTCAGGTCAATGATGAGGAGAGGAACGCGATGGTGCGCCCTCGCACTAGCGTCGAGATAGCTGATGCTGAGGCAGCTGCCATCGTTGCTAGAGTTCGTGCAGAGCCTGTTGATGACGACGACCGCATGTACATGGACGTAGACTCGATACCATCGCCTTCACCTACACATGCGGATGGAGCTGGTACTTCATATGCGGCGGGTCCTGCACCTGAGACTGGTCCTTCACACCCACCTTCTGATATGATGGAGATGTTGTATGAGATCAGAGAGGCTCAGCGCAGATCTGATCTGAGGATGGAGGAGTTACTGAACGCTCAGCGTGTGAGAGTGGATGAGCTGTTAGCCGCCCAGCGCATATCAGTCACGCGGATGGGAGAGCTCATAGAGGTTCAGCGTGCGACTGTTCGGAGGGTAGCCGATCTTACAGATAGTCTACAGACGACCCAGACTTAGATAGTCTGGTTGACTAGAGTCAATGCTGAGGACTATGACAGAGATCGTGAGGCGCCGCCTCCCCCTTCACCTCTGGCTTCATGATTGTATTTTTTTTTTCTTTTCTTGTACTACGGAGTAACTGTCCGGGTTGTGGACTGTACTCTGCTTTAGCTATGTATATACGTTTATTTCTTTCACATTGTATTTAAATTTGTTCTTCCTTTAATAGATACATTATTCTCTTTTAAATTTGGTCTCAAACATCACTTGTGCTTATAATGTGTTAGTATTACTATTTTTACTTTTATCCTATCTCAGTTCATAATTTGTCAGGAATGTGTGCTAGTTCAGCAGACAAGGCCTGAGAGGCTCTGATACCAAGTTGCCACACCCCAATTCCGTACTATTCAGAATGGTGTAATGAAACGCTAACAAACCAACGGTTCAACCAAGATCTCAAGTAGGCTATATCCGTTTTATCTAAACCCCATACATCCACATTCATAATCAAAGTAAATATACAATAGCGGAAGTCTTATAGTAAAATAAATTGAGAATCTACTATGATATTAATATTTAAATAGAAAATTATTCTGTATCATCTGAGACATAAATAAATATCAAATAGATGTCCTTAATAAATCCAAATAAAGAAAACTAGAAAAAAAAATATCTAATCGAATACACATGAGTTGCACTCGCAAGAGGAGTCATGTGTATCCACTTCCTCTTCAACTTCCAACGTCGCTACATTCTCGTATACTGGAGTATTTACATAATCTTCAATAGTCGTACCTGCATCATCAACTAAAAATATTCGACGTCAAGGGGTGAGCACACATCACGGCTCAGTGAGCAAACAAAACAATGCAACAGTACATATGCATGCAATCAATTCATATCTTTGGTCTGGTTTATAGTTTGCAATATGAAATAGAAAGGTTAAAGTAGTCAAAGGTTAACGTTTATTGACCCCGCCTCTATACACAATTGTGAGATGCCGCCCGAAGGTAACGTTTATCGTCGACTCACAAGCACCCAATTCATGAACATTGTACAATAAAGGTTAACGTTTATTGCTGTACAGTGCCATACAAACACGTATGCCCCTGTTGGTGAGGGCTACAAACTGGGCTCGCAACTAACCAATCCTAATGCCAAAAAATGTATCCAAGGCCTCTCCCCAGCATCCCTCAGAATGTCCATAGAGATAGAGCTAAGGCCCCCCGGTAGAGTCCGAGACTACAAGGACCGAGACCACCTCCCCTGATGCACTACGACATAATAGTTCTGCTAAAGTAATGGCGATACAACGATGCTAATGCACATGACTTGAGTTAAAGATAGAGCTAAAGTGCTGAGACCCGCCAAAGGGCTGAGACCCGTCAAAGGTTAACGTTTATTGACGTCCCCATCACACCTTCCCTGATACTCGCTCGCATCAAGTACACCAACCATAAACATAGATTTACATGCCTATTCCTATCAACATCATCATCATCATGTTATAAACAATAAAGTAAATTTGGATGAGCAAATAATAAAAATATTGGATGACATGTTGTATGCACATTACAAACATATTCGCATAGAATCAGGCATAGCATTGGACTCAAGAAAAGGAAAAATAGTTTGTTATTAATCAATTAGTTTAGAGTCCTGTTTCCTCACCTTAGCTTGTTAATAGCTACTCTTCCAAGCTTTAGAATCACCTTTATAATGTTATTATATTGCTAGAAGACCTAACAAAGTTGATAGCATTTAGTTAGAATTTATTCTAAATTTAAAAGCCATTCTGTTAACTGGTGGTCGGAGGTAGGGTCTGAGTAATGATCGACCCCTGGTGCGACCCCCCTATTCTGGACTTCCAGAACCCTAGGAGTTGATGCTCAGGGTCTGGTAGGGTCGATTGGCCATCGACCCCCATGCGACCCCCTGGGGGTTTTGGTCAATTTTCTTCCTTTCAGTCCATTCTTCGTGCTTGGGGTCCTATGGCTTGCTCCTATAGTCCATTCAACATACATTCCATGGTTTAAAACCATGAATCACGCACCTATATAGCTTTCATGTATTCCCCCATGGTTTTCTATGAAAACCTAACCATGGGTTGATGGTTTGGGTTTCTCCGAGATCACACTCTCTTCATTCTCTAACCTAAGGTCTGTAGAAACTCATGGAATTAGTATCCATACCTGAGAAGAATACTCCTTCTCTACAACTCTTCTCCTTTTTGCTTTCTTCTCTTCCTTGCTTTTCTTCTTCTTCTCTTCCTTCTCTTCTCTTTCTCCCAATTCAATTAGGGTTGTAAAAGGAGTGAAAGAGGCTTAGGGACATCCTATTTATAGAGTAGAAACTCCTAAAATAAGTCCCATTGAGATTTGGAAGGAATCCAATCGAAATTTGGAAACTTTCCTAATTTCAATTTCTAGCGGAAACTGGGGGTCGATGAGGGGGTCTATGATCCCGTCGACCCCTGGTTCCTAAAGTATCCAACCCCCTCTGTAAAACAGGGGATTTAACTTTCTGTCTTGGGGGGTCTGACCCTCCCTTGCTAGGTATGCGACCCTCCCCCTAATTTAAGTGTTTTTGGGTCGATTTGATACCTGGGATCACGATCTCATTCACGCCCTTGGTCCATTTGACTCGACCATGATGGGTAAACCTGGTTCAAGGTGGTAAGACTGGGTTAGTTTGATACGGGTCTTACATCATGTCTTTTGGTTTGATCAATGCACCCACATATTTTATAGAGCTTGTGAATCGGGTATTTAATGACGTGTTGGACACTTCGGTTATAACTTTTATTGATGATATTTTGATATATTCCAATGACAAAGAAAGTCCTACAATAGACTTTTGAGTAGCTTTACAATGGCTGAAAAAGGAGAAGTTTAATGCCAAGTCCAAGAAATATGTGTTCTGGTTAAACGAGGTGATTTTCTTAGATCACGTAGCATCATCAAAATGGATTAATGTGGACCCTAGTAAGATAGAAGCAATCATAAGGTGAGAAGTTCTTAAGAACATTGCAGAGATCAGAAGTGCTTGGGATTAGCTGGTTATTATCGATAGTTCGTGGTGGATTACTCTAGAATCACAATACCTCTTACCAAGCTAACAAGGAAAGGATAGGAATTTATTTGGACTGATAAGTGTGAATAATGTTTCCCGACTCTAAAAGTGAGGTTGATATCAGCTCCCATCTTGATCTTTCCGGCACCAAGGGAACCTTTTACCCTATATATTGATGCTTTTGGATTGGGTCTGGGATGCGTGTTGATACAAGGAGAACAAGTGATTGTCTATGCTTCAAGACAACTGAAGGAGCATGAAAAGAATTACCGACCTATGACTTGGAGTTAGTGGCAGCGAATCATGCAATCAAAACTTGGAGACATTATCTATAAGGATAAGGATTTCAGATTAAATCTGATTACAAGAGTTTTACTTAGCTCTTCACTCAAAAAGAGTTGAACATGTGGATATGGAGATGGTTGGAACTCCTAAAGGACTAAGACTGCGATATTCAATGTCACCCGTGCAAGGCTAATATGGTAGTTGAGGCTTTGAGTAAAAAGGGGAATAATGAAGCCAGAAGGAGGATCTATTACAAATGTCTCCTTCTGTTCCGCAACAACAGATTCAGATTAAAAGGAAGAGCCGCATATGATAAAAACTTGTGATGATCCAATTGAGCAAGAACTTTTGGATGATTTATGGAGCAATAGTTCCTCGCTTGTGTTCACAGCATTAAAGATCATCTCTGATTTGATGGATGAAGTAAAGACAACAATTTTGTTAGATACGTATCTAAGAACGGTGCAAGAAGATTTAGAGAAAGAAAAACCTAACCCTGACTTACATAGGATGCAAAAGAGATTATACTGGTAAAGAGGAATGATAACAGATGTGGCTTAGTGCGTGTTCTAGTGTCTGAATTATCAACAAGTAAAGGCTAAAAGGCAAAGACCAATAGGTTTACTAGACCACTATCGGAGTTAGTTTGGAAGTGGAACTGCATTACAGTCGACTTTATCATCGGTATACCACTGACTCCCAGATTGGTTAACGTAGTTTGAATGATTATTGATTGCCTTATGAAGATGGCTCGTTCCAAATCTATACGACCTCGGTGTGCTTTGGAGTGATTAATTAAGCTATAAGTGGATAATATTGCTAGATTGAATGATATGCCTAAAATCATAGTATCGGTCAGAGGCTCACGCTTTATCTCGATGTTTTGGGAGGGACTACAGAAAGCGATGGGAACAAAGTTGAGGTTTAGTACCTCATTTCACCCTTAAACCAATAGATAGTCTGAGCAAACTATATAGATCCTAGGAGGTATTCTCCAAGCCTGTGAAATTGTTTTCAATGGAGCTTGAGTTGAAAAGTTACCTCTGATTGATTATGCTACTAAGCTATCATATATATGTCACCTATGAAGCATGGTACGGTGGAAATGTCAAACTCCTCTGTTTTGCAATGAAGTTGAAAACAAGGAATTGTAAGAGCTGAGTCTATTGAAGAAACCTATCAAGTGGTAGATAAGAACAAAGAAAAATGGCCAAGAAAGCTTAAGATTATCAAACGAGATGCTAAGACCTTAAGTTCGCCGTAAGTGACAAATTGTTTTTGGAGATATCACTTATGCATAGTTTAAAACGATTCAACAAGAAGGGAGAGTTGTATCCTATATATATTTTAGACTATATAAAATTTTGGAGAGACTTGAAAAAGTAGTATATTAACTTACATTACCGCCATCCATCTCTAGTGTGCACAACGTATTTTAAATGTCTCTATTAAATAAGTATGTTGGAGATCCATATCATGTATTGACTGCGGATCCACTGGATTTGATAGAAGACTTAACTTTTGAAGTGGTACCAGCCTAGATCACCAATTGGAAGGTACAATATCTACAGAGTTGAGATATTTATTACGTAAGATAACCTGGTAAAGCCAAAATATAGAAGAGGTTACATGGGAAGAGAAAAATGCAATGCAGAAACAGTAATCCCACCGATTCGACTCTAAAGGTACATGTAAATTTCGAGGATGAAATTTCTTTTGAAGGTAGGGGAGTTGTGAGATCTATACATGAAAATTTCGAGGATAAAATTTCTATTAAGGGTGGTGGAGTTGTAAGACCCGCACGCCACGAACCCGATTTAACTTTACCTTCTCATGTTGTGACCGCTCTTCCCATCATAATCAACTCAAGCGAATCAATTATATGAAGAAACCACAAGATGAGGTAAGCAATAAGTCTAATTTAGTTGGTATGGTTGACTGTTTAAGTTTGTATGGAAGCAACCAGTCAAAAACTAAAAACAGTAAATTTTGGGACTATGGTGGCAGTTTTGAGGGCTACGATCGCACCTATTGTCGATCGTAGTGAGACCGTATGTCCTATGGTCACAAGTTTTGGTGATATGGTCGATGCTTTACGCGACCGTATGATCAACTGTACCAACCCAGAATCGACTCCGTGTCTAGGAAACTTGTTTAATTTGAGGAGAACTCTTTCCTAATTAAAAGAGGACATTATATGGAGGTTTTTCTCTATATAAGGGACGTTCCTTAGCCTCTCACTCTTTTATAACCAAAATTGAAACTCTAAACCTAAGAGAAAAAGAAAGAGAGAGGAAGAGAAGGAGAAGGAGATTTAGAGAAGAAGGCTGAGAGGAATGTTTTACAGAGAAGAGTTCTATCTCTCTACAGCAAGCTTAAGGTATAGACTTGACTTGTAGGATAGTCAGATAGGATAGGTTCCTTTCTATCAAGTTGATGTGTTGAATCTGATGTAAAGATTTCGGTTATGGAATTTCTATGGGAAACCATAAAGAATTGGTTACGGATAATTGATAAGGATAGACTATGATCAAAGGCCATAGAATGATCTTAGGGTGAATTCCATTAATGATCAATGAGGAGAAACTCATATGAGAAATATAAAAATCAACCAAACTACGCATGGTCGAAGCTATGGTCGACCATAGGATAAGAAACATATCGACCATAGCCATTCGAGAAGAATTCAGTAAACCTACGGTCACAAGTACGATCGCATGTAATGCGATCATAGGGTAACGACCATATGTCCTATGGTGGCATATATTGCAACCATAGCATCGACCATAGGATCGACCATAGGATAACAACAAGTATATTTTGAGACCAAACAAGGTTTTTGACTACTATGACTTGATAAACATGAACCCTAACTTACATTTATTAATTGTTTAGGTTCTTAATAGATTCAAAGTAACTTCCAAAGCTTGGGAGATGAACAAACATCAATCAAAGGTGAGGGAACAAGACCTAAACTAATTGGATAACAATAAACTATTTTATTTTATTTGTCCAATGAAATGAACGTTTCTATGATTGTATGCTTCTAATGTGCATCTCACATGTCATCTAATATTACTGCTATTACTGCTCATATATATTTAATTCTATTTATTTATAATATGATGACGATGATGATGCTAGGTGTGAGGACAAAGATGGAAAATCTTTTGAAGTCGCCACCTAGATTTAGGTCTGGGACCTTAGAAATGTGAAATCTCACCCCAAGGTAAGACTTCGATTGACTCATGACCCTTAGATTGGAATTCTGGTCCATCAGAGATTGGGTAAGTGTCAGGTTACGGTTATGGGAAGGGGTTAGGCACCCAAACCGCCCGATCGAAATCGGTCTCCTATACCTTTCCTATGCTAGACTCTATTTGCTAAGCCAAACCAAACCAAGGGGTTTGATATCATTGAACCGAATCTGTATCCGTCAGATTGCCTACGTATTACGGATTTATTCCGAAAATCAGGTTCACCATCGTAGTTCAGGTGTGATTAAAGTTTATGGCTGTGATTTATGCTTGTGCATGATTAAGTTCTTTGTCCAAGTTGAAATTTATGCTTGAAAGGCTGAGAAATCCTATGGGTTAGGATCTAGATAGTCCATGTGGACTAATAGATAGTCCTAGTGGATTTAAGAATAACCCTATTTGGGTCAAAATATGGATAACCCATTCTGGGTTGAAATGTGGATAACCCTATGTAGATCTATGGATAGTCCGAGTGGACTAAGGTAAATATCCTAGTGGATTTATGGATAGTCCAAGTGGACTAAGATTTGGATAACCCTTTTTGGATTAAAATATGGGGGGTATCCTAGTGGATCTATGGATAGTCCGAGTGGACTAAGGTAAATATCCTAGTGGATCTATGGATAGTCCAAGTGGACTAAGGTGTGGATCCGAATTTGGGTTTCTCCCAAATAGCCTACGTATCCTAGGGTTTGCCCTAGGAATCAAAATCCGCGTAGTTCGAAATGGATAACCTTTTCTAGGTTAATGATTGAGAATCTATTCTAGGTTTGGGATTGAGAACCTATTCTAGGTTTAGGGTTTGCCAAGGGGCAAATCGTCCTAAAATACCCTTTTCATTCTGAATTCTAATTTTGGAAGGTTTGGCAAAGAATTCTCTTCCTTTATTAAGGTTTTATTATTCCCATTATGCCCTTCCCAAGAATGTGGGTGCCTAAATGCACGTCCCCACACCTACATTGTCTTCTAGAAATGTGCATATATGGCAGTTTAACTAGGGTGTTGCATAAAATAAGTTATTGCCAAAAAATAAAATATTCTATCTAAATATGGCACATAAAACATTTATGACAAGAAATTCACATATAGTAAGATTGTTTAAAAATCTTTCAAATATGGCATGTATTGCAAATAAGGCAAGAGCCTATATGGCATGATCTAGTATGCTATCTTCTAAGCATGGCAAGATCCTAATTGCTATTTCTTTCCATATTTAGGGTTTTCTACCCTAATTATTATTTTATTTCTATTTTTTAGGATTTTCTACCCTAATTGCTACTTTCTTTCCATTTTAGGGTTTTCTACCCTAATTGTAATTTTATTTCCATTTTTTAGGGTTTTCTACCCAAATTGCTTTTTTCTTTCCATTTTTTAGGATTTTCTACCCTAATTGTTATTTTCTTTCCATTTTAGGGTTTTCTATCCTAATTATTTTCTTTCCATTTTTAGGGTTTTCTACCCAAATTGTTATTTTCTTTCCATTTTTTAGGATTTTCTACCCTAATTGTTATTTTCTTTCCATTTTAGGGTTTTCTACCCTAATTATTATTTTATTTCTATTTTTAGGGTTTTCTACCCTAATTGTTACATTTTTCCATTTTAGGGTTTTCTACCCTAATTGTTATTTTATTTTCATTTTTTAGGGTTTTCTACCCTAATTGTTACATTCTTTCCATTTTAGGGTTTTCTACCCTAATTATTATTTTCTTTCCATCTTAGGGTTTTCTACCCTAAATGTTACTTTCTTTCCATTTTAGGGTTTTATACCCTAATTATTATTTTATTTCTATTTTTAGGGTTTTCTACCCTAATTGTTACATTCTTTCCATTTTAGGGTTTTCTACCCTAATTATTATTTTCTTTCCATCTTAGGGTTTTCTACCCTAAATGTTATTTTGTTTCCATTTTTTTAGGGTTTTCTACCCTAATTGTGACAATAAGCATTTAATATAGCATGTGAGCAAGTGTAGCAGACAAATATGGCAATAAACATGTGTATCATTCCAATCATGGCAATGTGATTATTTCAATTATGGCAATGTGATCATTCCAATTATGGAAGTGTATGCATACGAGCATCCGAACATAGCATAGCATCAAATATGGCATGTGAGAAACAACCAAAGCATATGAGAATCAATCAAAACATGATGGAACACGCAGCAAGATGACAGCTTTGTCAGGCTGGACCAAAATGGGCACATAGGGCACTGTACTTACTCAAAAAATTCTTAAAATATATCCCTGGAAAGAAGACTCAGAGGCCAACATTTTGTCTCAAGGAAGCTATTCCTAAAAGAGACCATAGGCAGGTCGAAAACATTCCCCAAGTACAGGCAAATACACTGGTCAGGTCTGTTCCAGATTTTTGACCAGTTGCACCATAAATTCCAAATAAAATTCTATTCTTAATGAAAATTAAATACAGACATATGTCTATGTAGATAACTATCTGATCTAAAATTTTATTAAGAAAAACAAGTTAAAACAGTATATTTTCTTTGTGAAAAATGACTCTTTTCAATCATGCAAATCAGTACATCATGACAGATCTGAAATCAAAGCTCTATGCACTTAAAAATTGATATCAATTCAACGAAAAATGAAAAAAATATGAAATTAGTGCCATTTTTTAGAAGAATTTCATGTCTAAAAAGTTCATGTTAAGTGGAGTTTCTGATTATGGCCATAAGGCCTTTGTCTAGAGACTTTCCGATGGAGGATTGCATTACATCCGAGAAAAATAGCAATGTCAAAGACAAATTGTTTGATATATTTTCCCAATTCCAAATGGAACGAAATTTTTAGGGTAGTCTTCTATCATATCAGAGAGACTCCCATAAAATTTTGGGCTTCAAAATATTAGAAAAAATACATATGATGCACGTCCTAAGTTTGAACCCTAAATCTGGAATTTTCAGATCAGAAAATCACTTTATGAAATTTACAAAAAAACATCAAACATCATTGTATATCAATCAAAAATTCATCATTGAATAGCTTAGACAAATTATCATTCATGAAAAATGTTAGACATAGGCATCCTAACATTAACAAGCATGTAATAGAGCATTCATGATTGAGATTTCATGAAAATTACCCTTTTTCAAGCAAAATTGGCATTCGGGCATTATAACGACCTCTAAATTTGTTTAGAGTACTAACCTTGGGTTCAAATCGAGCGAAACCGTTGATGAAGGGTGATTGGGGGTTGTATCAATCCCCTTTGAATGTGAATCCTCCTTTTCCTCTCTTCTGCTTCTTTCTCTCTTCTCTTTCTTTCTTTTCTTCTTCTCTTTTCTTTCTTTTCTCTTTTCTCTCTCTTTCTTTCTTCCTCTCTCACGTTTTCTCTCTCACACTCACCTTTCTCTCTCTCACCCACGTTTCCCTCTCTCTCTGCTCTGGAAAAAAGGATCCTCCTCTTGCCTATTTATAATTTTTCACTCATTTTCTAGAAGATCCTTTTTTTCTAAAAAATATTTTTTTTCCTTTTTCTTTCCTTCCTTTTTTTCTTTCTTTCTTTCTCCTCTCTCTCTTTCACGTTTTCTTTCTAGAAAACGTAAAGGGGAATATTTTTCCCCCTTTTTTTTTTTTTCTTTTATTCCTCTCTCTTTCCTTTTTTCTTCTCAAGATCTTTTGGATTATCTCAAAACCCTAAATCCCCTTCTCTTTCATGTTTTCTCTCTCCCCTCTTTCCTTTTCTTCTCAAAATCTTTTTGGATTATCTCAAAACCCTAAATCCCCTTCTCTTCCACGTTTTTTCTCTCCCCTCTTTCCTTTTTTTCCTCAAAAATCTTTTGGATTATCTCAAAACCCTAAATCCCCTTCTCTTTCACGTTTTCTCTCTCCCCTCTTTCCTTTTTCTTCTCAAAATCTTTTTGGATTATCTCAAAACCCTAAATCCCCTTCCCTTTCACGTTTTCTCTCTCCCCTCTTCTTTCTCTTTTCTCAAAATTTTTTTGGATTATCTCAAAACCCTAAATCCCCTTCTCTTCCACGTTTTTTCTCTCCCCTCTTTCCTTTTTTTTCTCAAAAATCTTTTGGATTATCTCCAAAACCCTAAATCCCCTTCTCTTTCACGTTTTCTCTCTCCCCTCTTTCCTTTTTCTTCTCAAAATCTTTTTGGATTATCTCAAAACCCTAAATCCCCTTCTCTTCCACGTTTTTTCTCTCCCCTCTTTCCTTTTTTTTCTCAAAAATTTTTTGGATTATCTCCAAAACCAAAATCCCCCTTCACTTTCACGTTTCTCTCTCCCCTCTTTCCTTTTTCTTCTCAAAATCTTTTGGATTATCATTTACATACAATAATATATATTATATACATATATACATATATATTTAATAACATACATACATATACATACATATACATACATATATATATATATATATATATATATATATATATAATATATAATATATGTAATATAAATATCGTGCACATAGATGAACTGATTCGAAATGGGTTGAGACTGACTTAGGTTGACAACTGATATGGGTTGAGCTAGGTTGGACCAAAACTGGTTTGAACTGAGTTGACTTGGACTGATTGGAATTAACTGGGTTTCTTCTCCTTGTCATTTCACGGGTCATTCCCGCTGTTATCCCGCATGGAATTTTTTGATGGCCTCTATTCCAAATTTTTTGCATTCATTTTGTAGAGCACTAAAAATGGAACATAATGAGACTGGAATTATCTGAATCCGATGTAGAACGTGAAAGATATGAAGCTTTCAAGTTCTGACGATCATTTTGCATGCAAGTTTGCATGGGACCCACTGGTGACTTCTACCCGGGATTTTTTATGTCCACTTTGTAGAACATCATGAATGAAGAATAATGGTCTTGGAATCATCTGAATCCGATGTCGGATGATCAAGATATGATGATTTAAAATTCAAACAATCCGACTTAGGATAATTTGCATGAAGGCCCCTGGGATTATTATTTATAATAATTTCAGAAACCTCCCCTATATGTATCATCCGACTAAAATGGTCGTATCTTCCTCATTTGATATCAGAATTGAGCAATTCTGGTCTCGTTTCGAAGATAATTCTATGACCTATGCATCTATGCAGATAATAGCCCATGACCCTGCTGTGGGGATTAGTGGAGAATCACAAATCTTTGGGTTAAAGGTCAGAAACCTGCCATATTGGTTCATTTACGCCGAGGGTGGCAAAAATGGGGTGCTTACACTAGGAATAGGCATGTGACTGTATGTGTGTAGTTCGTGTATTGGATGAGAGTAGAGCATCAGGGGGAGGACGTAGAGTTCTGGTCTTTGACCTAATCACCAGACTTTAGCTTTATCTCCACTCAAGTCTTCCCCACTGACATCGTTATATCTCCATTACCTTAGCAAAACTATTACGTCATAGGGCATCAAGAGAGGTGGTTTCGGACCGTGTAGTCTCTGACTCTGTCGAGGGGCCATAGCTCTATCTCTATGGATGTATTGAGGGATGCTGGGGTGAGGCCTTGGTTACATTGGATGGCATTTAGGATTGGTTATTCGCTAGCCAAGTTTGCAAGCCCTCGCCAATAGAGGCTTACGTGTTGGTATGGGTAGGGCATCAGGGGAAGTATTGTCGTTGTTTGATCTGGACACTTTAGCTCTATCTTTTTTCCATGGTGGGTGCATGTGGTACTGTGATGGTGTTTGATCCATTGGGCAGATTCACACACTCATGTATAGAGGTGTGAGGGCCACCAAACCTTTCTACAGCACATTGTAAGCTTATAAAGCAGACCAAAGATATGAATTGATTGTATGCATATGTTTGTTGCATTGTATTGTTAACTCAGTGAGCTAAGTTGGAGAGCTGACCCTCGTTTGCGTAATTCTTTTTAGTTTCTGCTGTTACAGGTGTTACCGTTGAAGATTATATGAATACGTCAACGTATGGACAAATGACAACTATGGACGAAGAAGCTTTGGAGGACGAATATGGCTCGTCAAGCTAGTGTTTCAACTATGTTTACACTTAGTGTTTAACTTTTGTATTTTGATACTTGTAATATGTATTAATTATGTTTTGGTTAATTGGAGATAACTAGATCATTTAATTATTTATCATGTAGACCTCAGTACATTATTAATTAGACTTCTACTATTTACTCAGGTATCTATGATTATTACTATGGAATGTGTTTTAGTTTAACATGATCGGCATAGCCTATACGAGATCCTTGTTTGAACCATTGGTTTTCATAACGGTTCATCACACCATGGGTTAGTCCAAAATTAGGGTGTGACAGGGATGACCCATGCATTCTACAAACTCTGTATGTAGGTTATCCTAAGTTGGCACTTATAGCTATATTCCTGACTGTAGTTGATAGTTGCATGCATATTGTGTGTTGCACGTTTAGTTTTCTTACTAAGATCGGTGGTTGAGCTTACCCTGTGTGCACACACTCTTTTAGATATTACAGGTACATCTTGTGACTCTTCTGGTTGTTGTTCGTCTCGTGTGGAGGACGAAAACTTTGATCCTAAGGAGGATGTTATCTGATTCTTGATGCATTTCTTAGAGCTAAGCATGGGCTAAGGCTATGCCTATGTTTTCTTCTTTTAGTTGAGACTATTCTATTTATTTTTGGTTTATGCAGCAAATAAACTAGAATAACACTATTTGTAAGACCCGCACGCTACAAACCTGGTCTAACCTTACATTTCGTGTCCTGACCCATCTACATATCATGGTCGAGCCAAGTGGACCAATTGTGTGAAGAAACCCAAGACCCAGTATGAAAATTTACTCAAAAACAGTCAAAATGAGGGCAGGGATGCAGGTTTTAACACGCAGGTTCGACCCCCCATCGACCCATGACCAGGGGTCGCAGGGGTCTATGAATTGTCCGACCCCCCCCCACATCGACCCCCGGTAATCGGGAAAAAGAGCACGAATCAAAAATTAGGAAACTTTCCTAATTTCAATTGGAACTTTTCTTAAACTCAATGGGACTTATTTTGGGAGGTTTTACTCTATAAATAGGATGTCCCTAAGCCTCTTTCACTCCTTTTACAACCCTAATGGATTGAGAGAAAGAGAAGAGAAGGAAGAGAAGGAGAAGAGAAAGAGAATTGAAGAAGAAAACCAAGGAGGAGGAAATTCAGAGGAAACTCTGAATCTCAGTAAACCTAAGGTATGAATACATTCCCCCATGATTTATTTAAGACCTTAGTATAGTAATGAAGAGGGTATGACTTAGAAGAAACCCGAATCACCCATCCATGGTTAGGTTTCAATGGAAACCATGGAGGAGATCATTGAAACCATGTAGGTGAACAAAAAATAGTTCTAAACCATAAAACATGTATGGAATGGACTATAGAAGAAAGCCATAGACCCCAAACATGAATGAATGGACGAAATTTAATATTTTTGACTCAAACCATGGGGGGTCGCACCAAGGGTGGATGGAACCTCCGACCCTAGCATCGACCCCCAGCATTCGGGAAGTTCAAGAAAGGAGGGGTAGCACCTAGGGTCGATGGAACCTCCAACCCTAGGCATCGACCCCCAGTTAATAACAAGCTGTAAAAATTAGTATAAATTCTAATTAAATTCTATCGACTTTGTCAGGTCTTCTAACAATATAATAACAATATAAAGGTGATTTTAAAGCTTAAAAGAGGATCTACTAGCAAGCTAAGGTGAGAAAACAAGACTCTTAACTAATTGGTTAATAATAAACTGTTTTATTTCTTGTCCGATGCTATGCTTGATTCTATGCGAATATGCTTATAATGTGCATACAACATGTCATCCAATATTTTTATTATTTATTCATGCATAATTACTTTATTGTTTATAACATGATGATGATGATGATGATAGGAATAGGCATGTGAATGTATGTGTGTGGTTGGTGTACTTGATGCGAGCAAGTATCAGGGGGGGTGTCATAGGTTGGGCCTCAGCACTCTAGCTCTATCTCTAACCCAAGTCTTGGGCATTAGCATCGTCGTGTCGCCATTACTTTAGCAGAACTAATACGTCGTAGAGCATCGGGGGAGGTGGTCTCAATCCTTGTAGTCTCTGACTCTACCGGGGGGCCTTAGTTCTATCTCTATGGACGTTCTGAGGGATGCTGGGGTGAGGCCTTGGATACACTATTTGGCATTAGGATTGGTTAGTTGTGAGCCCAGTTTACAGCCCTCGCCAACAGGGGCTTACGTGTTGGTATGGCACTATACAGTAATAAACGTTAACCTTTGTTATACAATGTTCATGAATTGGGTACTTGTGAGTCGACGATAAATGTTACCTTCGGGCGGCGTTACACACTTGTGTATAGAGGCGGGGTCAATAAACGTGAACATTTGACCACCTAAACCTTTTTATTGCGCATTGCAAACTTTAAACCAGACCAAAGATATGAATCGATTGTATGCATATGTATTGTTGCATTGTTTTGTTTACTCACTGAGCTCAAATTGGAGAGCTGACCCTCACGCGCGTAATTCTTTTTAGTTTCTGATGTTACAGGTACTATGATTGAAGATTTTGTCTACACGCCAACATATGAACGGGTAGAGGCAATGAATGAGCAAGCTGTGGAGAACTATTGTGATTCGTTAAACGAGCGTTTCAACTGTGGATACGCTTAGCGTTTAATTTTCGTATTTGGATATTGTAATATGTATTAAGTTATGTTTTGGTTACTTGGAAATAAATGGAATATTAATTATTTATCATGATTAGACCTCGGTTCATTATCTATAAGACTTCCGCTATTTACTTTATTACCTCTAATTAATGTGGAATGTGTTTTGGTTTATCATATGTGGGATAGTCTATTCGAGATCCTGGTTGAACCGTTGGTTTATTGACGGTTCATTACACCATTCTGGTTGGTGCAGAATTGGGGTGTGATAACTTGGTATCAGAGCTCTCGTAGGCCTTACCCATTAAACCAGAATACTACCACTGGAGTCCATGAACTGAGTTAGGATAAATTAAAGCTTTAATACAAACATACAATAAGCATCTGTGTTGGTTGAGACAGAAATTAAACAAGACGATAATGTACATATAAAAGGTGGAACCATATATATAGACTCAAACAGAAAGAGAAGACCAAAAAATTATCCTAATACACAAATAGTATAGGGTATTATCTATGGCTGGGTAGTTGCCTAAGTATACAATGGATATAGTACAGTAGCAAGAAGGAAGCATCTGTACAACAAAGAGATTGGAATACTGAGTTGGTACTTCACAAGATGTGAAACTCGATGTATGACAGAGAGAGAAGAAAAATGGCTAGTAATGCCTAATTCTTGCAAAGGTAAAGGGAAAGATCTCGGGCCGAATTCAACAGAGATAAGAGAATAACGGCCCTACATTAAGAATAAGAGTAACTGCAAGAAGATAAAGCTATACCCCTGGGTGACATGGAGACTCAGAGTGAAATCCACCACAAGCTGATCCATTACCCGTTGAGCATTAAGAAGAGGTTGCAACTTGACCCCACCACTATCAGGGTCGAGAACGAGTAATGAAAACTCATCTTAGTAGATGCTAAATAATGATAATTAGATTAGAGCAAATAAGAGGAGGTGAACAACCAGACCACTCCAGCCAACCACCTGGACTACCAAGTACCTTGGCCATGGTTGTAATAAATTCAGCTAAACAAAATACATGAGCAACAACAGATGAGACCGACTATGCAAGTCGCTATGTGAATCACTACCCAAGTTGCCGATGCCACATCAATGCCTCCAAGTCAAACCAAGTACGGTATCAATTGGTAGCAACACTGTACCCCAACACCTGTTAGCTATAACACAGTGCCTACCAAATAGCATATCCCAGTAATGCCCACCCCAGTGCAGAAGTTTGGTGCACAACAAGCAGTGTATCAAGGTGGTTAACCTTATCAGCCACCGATGTATGGGATAGTTGCATCATGACAGAATGATTTGACCAAGGATTGAAGAATATTTTCTGAAGACAAAGCCTTAAATATTTTTCGCAAAGGATCAAATCTATTGTAGCCATATAACTAGATAGTTTATATAGGGTGCGGTGCATTATTGATTTACTCTTATAATTATAGAGGATGCACATACTTGATTTTAATTCTCGTACCTTGACAGGATACCTTCTTGATTTAACCTGTCAATTGGAGTTATAGATATTGTTTCTTTAGTATTAGTCCTGATTATACCAATCTGAACCACTCTCATGATCGAAAACATGAACAGAGATATGAACTGAATGAATAGTTAAATGTTTAATCGTGTTGAGCGTACATCTTATGATTTATACCTGATTTATTGATGTACGAAATCTTTCTCCAGAATTATACCTGATTTACTGACGTATGAAAGCTTTTCCAGATTTACTCTTGTAGTGCCTTGACCAATGGCATTATATACTCGATAAAACCTGTAACCATGAAGTTGAGAGCTGTAGAACCTCTATTTTCATATATTTGGACCACCGTGCAACTTGACGATCTTTTAATGTCGGTTGGATTACCACAGATTTACTTCGATCTTTAAACTTAAGTTCATTAGATAAAGAAAGTGTTTGTCCTCATACTAAATTGAAAGAAGGAAATGAATTGTATTGGATAAACATTCTGATTCTTACATTTCTCAACATCCATTGATAAGAGGTTTAGTGATAATGGAATTATTAGAAGAAAGATGATTGGATTCAGATTAAATACTATAGCCAATGAACCTCAGATGAAGTAATGGAGAATCTATTTTGAGATTGCTAAAATGGATGGATATGAGTCATGTCTATAAAAGAGTGCATGAGAAAAAATGAGAACTATCAAGAGTAGCCAGTAAAGAAATAGATAGCACTCAAGTAGAGTTAAAGATGATTATATCGGTATGAATTTTGACAAGGTAGAAGATTCATAAAGGCAAATTTAAGAGTGGATACAAGGATAAAGTCATGGCATTAGTAGTACTCGATTTAATACAATGATAATTGAGTTATGCCCAATGTTGAGGGATATGATTAAGTAAAGACCAAAATAGTTTGGCTGAATTAATGAATTTATAAACATATACCCTAATGCTTAATGATAGACTTGGGATATGTAGTAATAATCACAAGATATTTTTCGAGGTATATGGAAGAGAAATCAGGGTAGAATAGCAAGGATAAAGAAAATATAAGCTAATGAGTGCAATATGAGATTTTGACGATAGTCTTTGAAAAATCATAAGTGATGAAGGAACTAGACAAGCTCTTAAGACCGTTACACCAGATTTTCTAGCTCAAGCCCTTTTTTGGACTAGATGTTGTATGGGATGAGTGTTACGAACAATGCCCAAATCATATGGATGGATAGAATTGGATGCGACCTAAATCGACTTGAGATGGCAGACTTTGACATCATCTTGGGAATAAACTAGTGGTTTCAACACTCTACAAAGTGATTATGTGCATAGAAGAGGTTATCATTCAAGAATAAAAACGGCATATGATTTAGTATCATTGGAAGTATGTTGCCTAAGAAAAGAAAGCTGATCCTCTCTATGCTAAGGGCGAAGAGATGCTTTGAAGAGAAATGAGTTGGAGATATGGTATCTGCGATAGACGTTACCAAAGATTTACCACAGATGGAAGATATTGAAGTGATGCGTAAATTCCCTGATGCGTTTCCAGGAGACTTACCGGGTTACCATCTGATCATGCGACCATGTTCGTCATCGACTTGTTACCAAGGACGATACTTGTGTCAAAGGCACCTGTAGAGTAGCTCCTACGGAATTGAAGGAACTGAGACTCAACTACAAGAGTTATTAGACAAAGGTTCTAATCGGCTAAGTATTGCATCACGGGAAGCGCCAATGCAATTTGAGAAGAAGAAGGACGGTAGTGTCCGATTATGTACAGACTACCGAGAATTTAACAAAACTCACGATCAAGAATCAATATCTACAACCTCAGATCAATGACTTGTTTAAATAGTTGCAAGGAGCAAAGGTATTTTCTAAGGTTGATCTTCGATCAAGATATCATCAGCTGAAGAATTTGGACAGTGATATCTCGAAGATAGCTTTTAGAATCGAGATTGGTCAATTATGAGATCTCGATTATGATGTTTGGATTAACCAATGCCCATACATCTTTTATGGAATGGATGAAATGGGTGTTTTATAACATGTTGGACATGTCGGTCATAGCTTTCATAGATGATATTTTGGTTTATTCCAAGAATGAAGCAACTCATACAACGGAGTTTAGAACCGCTTCACAACAGTTGAGAAGTGAAAAGCATTATGCCAAATCCAAGAAATATGAGACCCGATTAAACAAAGTGATCTTCTTAGATCACGTACCATCATAAAAAGGGATTAAAGTGGACCCTATTAAGATAGAGGTAATCATATGGTGAGAAATACTTAAAGGGTATAGCGAAGATCAGAAGTTTCTTGGATTTAGATGGTTATTACTGACGATTTTGGAGGACCACTCTAAGATCGCAAAACCTCTTACCAAGCTAACCAGGAAGGGAGAGGAGTTTAATTTGACTGACAAGGGTGAAGAATATTTTCAGATTCTAATGTAAGATTGATATCAGCTCCCATCTTGATCGTTCCGGCACCAGGGAAACCTTTTACCCTATCCATCGGAGCTTTCGGATTGGATCTAGGATGCGGGTTGATGTAAGGTAAATAAGCGATTTCATATGCTTTAAGAAAACTAAAAGAGCATGAGAAGAGTTACCCAACTCATGATTGGAGTAAACAATTGTGATTCATGCAATCAAGACTTGGAAACATTATTTAATCGAAGAAGAATTTTAGATTAGATCGCATTACAAGTGTTTTATTTATCTCTTCATTAGAAAGAGATGAACATGAGGATAAGGAGATGGTTAGGAATACTTGAAGGATTAAGACTGTGCTATTCAATGTCACCCGAGCAAGGCTAATGTAGTAGCTAAGGCCTTAAGCAATAAGGGAATTATGAAGTCCGAAGATGGACCAAGTATAAATGCTGCCTTAGTTCCGCAACAACAAATTTAGATTTAGAAGAAGAGTAACATATAATAGAAACTCGTGATGATCCGTTGAGCGAGAACTTAGGGATGAAGAAAAAGTAGTAATTTTGTTATATCTGTATATAAGAATGGTACAAGAAGATTTAGAGAAAGAAAAACCTAACCCTGACTTACTTTGGATGCGGATACGGTACTCAGATACAGAGGTAGACTCTGAATACATAAAGGTCAAGACTCGGATATCATGAAGAGGATAAGGATAAGAGCCCATTGTACTCCATATTCAGGACATACTGGAGTACCAATATGTATCATGACCTGAAGAGATTGTACTGGTAAAGAGGGAGGATAACAAAGGTGTCTTAGTGTGTGTTCCAGTGTCTGAATTATCAATAAGTAAAGGTTGAAAGACAAAGACCAACATGGCTCACAACTAAAATTATCGGAGCCAGTTTGAAAGTGGAACTACATTTCAATGAACTATGTCACTGATTTGCCACTGACTCCTAGATCGGTTGTTGCAGTTTGGGTGATTGTTGATCGCCTTATGAAGATAGCTCATTCCATTGCTATACGACCTTGGTATGCTTTGGAGCGGTTAACTATGCTATATATGGATAGTATTGCCAGATTGAATGGTGTGCATGAGAGCTTAGTGTTGGTTCGAAGCTCATGCTTTATCCTGAAGTTTTGGGAGAATCTACAGAAAACAATGGGAACAAAGTTGAAGTTTAGTACCGCATTTTACCTTAAACCGACGGACAGTCGGAGCGGACTATACAAATCCTAAGAGATATGCTCCGAGCCTGTAAAATTGATTTCAAGGAACTTGAGTTGAGAAGTTATCGTGAATTGAAGTTGCTACTAAGCTACCAGGTAAATGTTACCTATGACGCTTGGTACGGTAGAAATGTCAAATTCCTTTATTTTGGAATAAAGTCGGTAAATGAAGAATTTTGTGCCCTAAGTCTAATGAAGAAAACTATCGAGTGACAGACAAGATCAAAGAAAAAGGGGCCAAGACAGCTCAGGATTGGCAGGAGAGACACCAAGACCTCGAGTTCGCCATAAATGAAAAAGTGTTTTTTTTATAGATATCACTTATGCATAGTTTGAAACGATTAGACAAGAAGGGAAAGTTATATTCTATATATGTGTCGAATCTTATAAACTTTGGAGAGACGTAGAAAAGTTGCATATCAATTAGAATTACCGTTGTCCATGTCTAGTGTGCATGATGTATTTCGTGTGTCTCTATTGAAGAAGTACATTAGAGATCCATATCAAAAGTATTGACCACGGAATCACTGGATTGGATAAAATGTTTGACTATTGAAATGGTACCAGCCTAGTTCACTAGTGGGAAGGTACAATATTTCCAAAGTCTGGATAATTATTATATGAAGGTAACCTGGCAAAGACAAGACGTGGAGAAGAGTGCATAGGAGGAAGAAGATGCAATGCGGAAATAGAATTCCCACCTATTGACTCCGAAGTAAATTCAAATTTTGAGGACGAAATTTATTTTAAGGATGGGCGAGTTGTAAGATCCGTACATTCAAATTTCGAGGGTGAAATTTCTTTTAAGGGTGGTGGAGTTGTAAGACCCGCACGCCACGAACCTGGTCTAACCTTACATTTGTGTCGTGACCCATCTACATATCATGGTCGAGCCAAGTGGACCAATTGTGTGAAGAAACCGAAGACCTAGTATGAAAATTTATTCAAAAACAGTCAAAATGAGGGTAGGGTCGCAGGTTTTAACAAGCAGGTCCGACCCCCCCATCGACCCCCACCATCGACCCGTGATCAGGGGTCGCAGGGGTCTATGAATTGTCCGACCCCCCCATCATCGACCCCTGGTAATCGGGAAAAACAGCACGAACCGAAAATTAGGAAACTTTCCTAATTTCAATTAGAACCTTTCCTAAACTCAATGGGACATATTTTTGGAGGTTTTACTCTATAAATAGGATGTCCCTAAGCCTCTTTCACTCCTTTTACAACCCTAATTTGATTGAGAGAAAGAGAAGAGAATGAAGAGAAGGAGAAGAGAAAGAGAATTGAAGAAGAAGACCAAGGAGGAGGAAATTCAGAGGAAACTCTAAATCTCACTAAACCTAAGGTATGAATACATTCCCCCATGATTTATTTAAGACCTTAGTATGGTTTATGAAGAGGGTATGACTTAGAAGAAACCCGAATCATCCAT
Organism: Protea cynaroides; assembly: GCA_028583415.1. Taxonomy (NCBI): domain Eukaryota; kingdom Viridiplantae; phylum Streptophyta; class Magnoliopsida; order Proteales; family Proteaceae; genus Protea; species Protea cynaroides. Next base: position 62,191,138 of record CM053275.1, on the reverse strand, counting down.
CCATGGTTAGGTTTCAATGGAAACCATGGAGGAGATCATTGAAACCATGTAGGTGAATAAAGAATAGTTCTAAACCATAGAACATGTATGGAATGGACTATAGAAGCAAGCCATAAGACCCCAAACATGAATGAATGGACGAAATTTGATATTTTTAACTCAAACCATGGGGGGTCGCACCTAGGGTCGATAGAACCTCCGACCCTAGCATTGACCCCCAGCATTCGGGAAGTTCAGGAAAGGAGGGGTAGCACCTAGGGTCGATGGAACCTCCGACCCTAGGCATCGACCCCCAGTTAACCGCAAGCTGTAAAAATTAGTATAAATTCTAATTAAATTCTATCGACTTTGTTAGGTCTTCTAGCAATATAATAACAATATAAAGGTGATTTTAAAGTTTGAAAGAGGATCTACTAGCAAGCTAAGTTGAGGAAACAAGACTCTTAACTAATTGGTTAATAATAAACTGTTTTATTTCTTGAGTCCAATGCTATGCTTGATTCTATGCAAATATGCTTGTAATGTGCATACAACATGTCATCCAATATTTCTATTATTTGTTCATGCATAATTACTTTATTGTTTATAACATGATGATGATGATGATGATAGGAATAGGCATGTGAATGTATATGTGTGGTTGGTGTACTTGATGCGAGTGAGTATCAAGGGGGGTGTCATAGGCTGGGCCTCAGCACTCTAGCTCTATCTCTAACTCAAGTCTTGTGCATTAGCATCGTCGTATCGCCATTACTTTAGCAGAACTATTACGTCGTAGAGCATCAGGGGAGGTGGTCCTGGTCCATGTAGTCTCTGACTCTACCAGGGGGCCTTAGCTCTATCTTTATGGACGTTCGGAGGGATGCTGGGGTGAGGCCTTGGATACACTGTTTGGCATTAGGATTGGTTAGTTGCAAGCCCAGTTTGCAGCCCTCGCCAAGAGGGGCTTATGTCTTGGTATGGCACTATACAGCAATAAACGTTAACCTTTGTTGTACAATGTTCATGAATTGGGTGCTTGTGAGTCGACGATAAACGTTACCTTCGAGCGGAATCACACACTTGTGTATAGAGGCGGGATCAATAAACGTTAACCTTTGACCACCTAAACCTTTTTATTGCGCATTACAAACTTTAAACCAGACCAAAGATATGAATTGATTGCATGCATATGTATTGTTGCATTATTTTGTTTACTCACTGAGCTCAAGTTGGAGAGCTGACCCTCGTGTGCACAATTCTTTTTAGTTTCTAATGTTGCAGATACTATGATTGAAGATTTTGTCTACACGCCAACATATGAACGGGTGGAGGCTATGAATGAGCAAGCTGTGGAGAACTATTGTGATTTGTTAAACAAGCGTTTCAACTGTGGATACGCTTAGCGTTAATTTTTGTATTTGGATATTGTAATATGTATTAAGTTATGTTTTGATTACATGGAAATAAATAGAATATTAATTATTTATCATGATTAGACCTCAGTTCATTATCTGTAAGACTTCCGCTATTTACTTTATTACCTCTGATTAATGTAGAATGTGTTTTGATTTATCATATGTGGGATAGCCTATTCGAGATCCTGGTTGAACCGTTGGTTTATTGATGGTTCATCACACCATTCTGGTTGGTACAGAATTGGGGTGTGACACTATTGGTTTTGAAACAGTTTATTTTGGATTAAGTGGTTTTGGATATTTGAACAATGAATTGTGCTTATGAATACTCTGGACTTAAACACAATAATTTTTTTAGTATCTGGTCAGCATTCATTTAATGGTTTTAAATTTATAAGTCTTCCATTAATTTACTTTTTATCAGTTTGGAAAAATTATGGTTTTAAAATAAGATGGTAAATTTTACTCAGATAAATGTTAAGGTTTGGTTTCACTTGTTGAATATCTTGAATGTATGATCTTGGAAGGGGATTTCTTGTGCCCGGATAAGATGGAGAGATCACATTTCTTTCTATAGTATCGATACATCGAAAACGGGGTGTGACAAAAGGTGGTATTAGAGTACATCACGCTAGGGCACTATCAAACCAATATAACCACTATCAATCTAATATACTCTTATACTAGACTTGGTATTAGAGCATATCACGTTATGCCCCAATTAATTTGTATACTATGAAACATAAATGCTAACATTAGGTGAAACAAAATAATACAAACATTGAAGAATAAGAATGAACTGTAGGCAGAGCCCAATGAACAAATACAAAACTCAAGAGCATAATGTATAAATCGAATGAGATAATCTGTGACAAGTGAAACAAGAATTAAGCAAAAAGGGTAGATAGTTTTAGGCTATAATCTCTACCTTTACACATTATGTTGCAAGTAACCATAGGCTTATCTATGAGTTTGATAACCATTCTGAAAGTCAGACTTATTTTATCGAACAAGCCAAATGAACCAAGCTGATAAACAGATGAAGGATGCTAGTACTGACTCCTTTCACTTACTTGACTCCAACAATGGATCTAACTTTATACTTGTGAATACTCCTATGCATAACCATTGTCTCACCATCTTGTACTGCCAATGGCAAAGTAGAGACAAGACTTGTCAAAATAAATCCGTGCTATGATAGGACATTTTTTGGTAATTCCTTATGTCAAGTAACTATAATGCCGTATTCGCAGTGGCTATCAATCTATGCTTTCTGATGGTACTCATGTAACTCAGACGTAGGAGCACGAGCGTCTACCAATACATCTTATAGCTTTGCACCATCAAGAACTATAGTCTACACTACTTGTTCAATTGCTAACAATGCCATATATTCTAAGCTTTGAGCAAGAGAAAAATCTATAGGGATGTATGTCGGATCACTGCTATCCTCTATTGAAGCCGACTCAATCCTAGATGAAGATGGGATCACTCTATGCTAAAATTACCTTATCGATCATTGTCAATATCATAGATTTGGATGAGGAATCTCCTTTAACTCATCATCACTGAGCACGATATCATGAAGGCCAAGCCTATATAGAGAATTGCAACCAAAGTTAGAGTGGATAGACCGCTTCACGTAATCATCTCAACAAAGGTTTATCCCCAGCTAAATGAATAATTAAGTGAGCAACCTCCTATAGGGAAGACTGTCAAACCAAGGATAAAGTGTTGAAGTAATCAGTGTTAATAGAATCAAATATAATAGACAGAACTCGTCGCACTGTGACACAATAAGCAACAAACTCGTAAAAATATACAATAGCAACCCGATGATCACTTCTGGAAACAATGTTGTACTAGATAATATAACTGTATACTCTAGAAACTGGTCGACAGTTAGTTTATCTTAATTCGAGACCCAACATCATTTGCTCCCATCTCAGTGCAAGCTCCCACTCAGGTATAACTGAAGTCTTTGGCTCTACATAGACTAGTTTACCTTATGCTGAGATACCTAAGAGACGGGAAAGTATAAGACCCGTATCTGACTAACCCGGTCTTACCACCTTGTATTATGTCTTCCTATCATGGTCAGACCAAGCTGACCAAGTGCATGAAAAAACCACAGGCTAGGTATGTAATTCGAACCAAAAATCCTCTAATTGAGATGTGTGGTCACATACCTAAACAGGTGTGGTTGACCACACCTTAGAATACTGAGACCACTCGAATCTGAGACGTGTGGTCATAGTTTTGAATGAGTGGTCGACAGATACTGCGACCCCAAGGGCGACCACACGATGGTATAACCGACTCTGTAATTAGGAAACCTTCCTAATCTACAGGGGGTTCTTTCCTAATCAAAGTGGAACTTTATATGGATGTTTTCCTCTATATAAAGAATGTCCCTTAGTCTCTTTCACCCTTTTAGAACCCAAACTGTAAGAGAGAGAAAGAGAGGAGTAAGAAGAGAAGGAGAATTGAAGTGGAAGACTAGGGAAAGGAATTGTAGAGAAGACTCTAAATCTCCAGCAAGTTTAAGGTATGGAATCATTCCCTACATTAATTGAATGACCAGAATAGATTATGGAGGAGAGATTGATTCAAAGTAAGACCTCAATTCTAAGACCTTGGACAAAACTCTAAGAGATCCATGGAGGAAATCCATAGGGTGAAGGATTATGTAAAAGTATGAATTTTAAGCCACAAAACTATCATAAAAAGGATCATAATGATAAGCTAAGGAATCAAAATATGAAGGTATTGCATTGAGAGTGGAAAAGTTGACCAAAACTCATGAGGTCACAGTTTGATCGACCACACGAGGCACATGTGTCGACCACACGCCCTCAGGAAGTTTCCAAGGAGGGTATGGTCGCATGTGTGTGGTCGCATGACATTCGACCACACGTATCGACCCCACACCCTGTGGTCACAGAAACTGAGACCATAGGTGTACACACACCTGCAACCACTTAACTTCTAGAGGTCTGTTTGATTCTAGGTTGGACCATTGCTTATTGTAATTTGATGAACTTGAATCCTAACTTAAAACTTATAAATTTCTTAGGTTTCCAAGAAGTTCAAGAGTGAGTTGAGAATCTTGGAGAAGATTAAATGTTTCTAGCATGTGAGGGAACAGAACCTAAACTAACTGACTAATAATAAATTGTTTACTTTAATTGAGTCCAATGCCATGATTAATTCTATGCTTGTATGCTTGTAATGTGCATCTCACATGTCACCCAATATTCCTGTTATTACTGCTCATGCATATTTATTTCTGTCTATTTATAATATGATGATGGTAATGATGCTAGGAATAGGCATGTGATTATGAGTATATGATTAGTGTACTTGATGCGAGTGGAGCATCAGGGGGAGGACGAGACATTGTGATTTGTCCTGATTACCAAACTCTAGCTCTATCTCTAATCAAGTCTTGCCTACTAATATCCTCGTATTGCCATTACCTTAGCAGAACTATTACGTCGTAGGGCATCGGGGGACGTAGTCTCGGACCGTATAGTCTTTGACTTTGTCGGGGGACATTAACTCTATCTCTATAGACATATTGAAGGATGATGGGGTGAGGCCTTAGATATACTGGATGACATTAGGATTGGTTAGTTGTGAGTCTAATTTGTAAGCCCTCACTAACAGGGGCTTACGTGTTGGTATAGGTAGGGCATTAGGGGAAGTATTGACAGTGTGTGATTCGGATACTTTAGCTTTATCTCTATTCCATGGTGGGCGCATGTGGGATGGCAATGGTGTTTGATCCATTGGACGGATTCATACACTCATATATAGAGGTGTGAGGGCTTCCAAAACTTTCTATAGCACATTGAAAACTTAAAAACCAGACTAAAGATATGGATTGAATGCATGGATATGTTTGTTGCATTGTTTTGTTCACTCACTGAGCTAAAGTTGGAGAGCTGACCATCACGCATGCAATTCTTTTTAGTTTCTGATGTTGCAGGTGTTACTGTCGAAGATTATGTCGATGAGCCAATGTACAAACAAGTAGTGGCTATGGATATGCAAGCTGTTGAGGACGAAAAGGACTTGTCAAACGAGAATTTCCACTATGATTTTGCTTAGTGGTTAACTTCTGTATTTTGATACTTGTAATATGTATTAATTAAGTTTTGATTAGTTGGAGATAACTGCATTATTTAATTATTTATCATGTAGACCTCAGTTTATTATTAATAAGACTTCCGCTATTTACTCAAATATCTTTGATTATTACTGTGGAATGTGTTTTGGTTAACATTGTTGGCATAGCCTATACAATATCTTGGTTTGAAACATTGGTTGTCATAATGGTTCATCACACCATTGGTTAGTCCAGAATTGGGGTGTAATAACATGGTATCAAAGCACTAAGGATTCGCCATTCAACCCCAAATACATTTACGATTGTGTCTATTAACTGAGTTAGATTAAATTTAAATGCTTTAATACAAATTTACCATAAGCAGCTTTGTTGGTTGAGACAGAACTTAAACAAGACAATAATGTACATATAAAAGGTGAAACCATATGTATATATAGATAAAATAAAAGAAAATCTAATTGTATCCTGATAAACAAATAACATATGGTACGTTCTACTAGTCAGATAGTTTCCTGAGTATACAAGGGATATAGTACAGTATCAAGAAGGAAGCATATGTAAGTAGAAAATTGAAATACTGAGTTAACACTCACAAGATGTAGAACTCGATGTATGACAGAGAAAGAAGAAAAATGGCTAATAACGCCTAAATTCATACCAAGATAAAGGGAAAGATCTCGGGCCAAATTCAACAGTGATAAGTGAACAATGGCCATACAGCAAAAATAAAAGTAGCTATAAAATAAGATAAAGGTATATTCCTGGGTGACGTAGAGACACAGAGTAAGATCCACCATATGCTGATCCATCACCTGCTGAGCATTAAGAAGATGTTGTAACCCAACACCACCACTATCTGGTTAAAAAATGGGTAATAGGAACCATATGAGCAGATGCCAAATAATGACAATTAGACTGGAGCATGTCAAAGGGGTTGAACAACCAGGCCACTCCAGCCAATCTACCTGGACCACGAAATGCCTTAGCCATGGTTGTAATAAATTTGGTCCGGTAAAATACAAAAACAACAATAGATGATACCGGCTATGCAAGTTATTAGGGAAATCACCACCCAAGTAGCCAATGCTACACCAACACCTCTGGGTCAAACCAAGTACAGTACCTATTGGTAGCAAAACTGTACCTCCAACACTCATTGACCATAATACAGTGTCTACCATACAGTAGGTCCCAATAACACACACCGCATATAGAAGCTTGGTGCACAGCAAGCAATGTATCAAGGTGGTTACCTTTATCAGCCACCGATGTATGGGATAGTTGTCCCATGGCAGAATGATCCGACAAGGATTGAGAAATGCTTTCTGAGGATGAAGCCTTGGACATTTTCAGTATGGGATCGAATCTATTGTGGCCATATATCTAGACAGGTGTATATAGGATGCGGTACATCATTGACTTACTCTTATGATTATAGAGGATGCACATACGTGATTTAAAATTTTCGTGCCTTGATAGGATACCTTCTCGATTCAACCTATCAATTGGAGTTATAGATGTTGTTTCCATAGAATTAGTCCTGATTATACCAATCTAAGCCACTCTCATGATTGACAACATGAATACATATGTGAATTAAATGAACAGTTAAAGGTTTAATCATTCTGAATGTACATCTTTTCGATTTACACCTGATTTTTTGATGTACCAAAACTTTCTCCAGATTTACTTTTGTAGTGCCTTGACCAATGGCACTATATACTTTATAGAACCTATAACCATGAGGCTAAGCTATTGAACCTCTATTTACATGTATTCGGACCACCTTGCAACCAACAACCAAGGGTCTAATTCATTTTATATTTGGTTTGATTATCATAGATTTACTCCTGATCTTTTAAATCTAAGTTCGATAAATAAAACAAATGATCGTCACTGTATTGAATTCAAAAGAAGGAAATGAATCACTTTTGGATAACATTCTGATTCTTATATTTTCTGACCTCCATTGATAAGAGGCTTGATTAATAAGGAAAATTATGGAAGATGATTGGATTCAGATAAATCTCTATAGCCAAGAAACCTCAGATGAAATAATGGTTAATCTACTTTGAGATTGTTGGATATATAGATTTGATTCATGATCTGTAAAGAGTGCATAAGCAAGAAGTGAGAATTACCAAGAGTAGCCAGTAAGGAGTAGATAGCACTCGAACTAAGTTAAAGATGGCTATATTGGAATGAATTTTGACAAGATAAAAGATTTCTAAAAAGCATATCTAAAAGTGGATACAACCATAAAATTGAAAATGGTGGTATTGTTAATACTCGGTTTAGTACAATTATTATTGAGCTATTCCCATTGTTGAACAGGGGGATTGAGTAAAAACCATAGTTTGGTGGAATAAATAAGAATATAAGCATATGTCCTAATGCTTATAGGTAAACTTGGGATATGTAATGAGTAAACAATCAAAAGATACTTTTTAAGATATATGAAAGAGAGATCAGGATAAAGCAGTAGTGATAACAGAGAAGTAAGCTAACGAGTGTAATATAAGATTATTGGTATAAGCTAATGAGCTTTTGGGATATGAGATTATTGACGATAGTCTTTGAACAACCAAAATAGATGAAGGAGCTAGATGTGCTTTTAAGACCTTTAAACCAGATTTTACTAGTTCAAGCCCTTTTGGATTAGATGTTGTATTATGAGAGTATTATGAACAATGTTTGAATCGTACGGATGGATAAAATTTGGATGCAACCTAATTCGACTTGAGATGGCAGACTTTGACGTCATCTTGTGAATAAAATGATTGTCTCAACACTCTATAAGTGATTATGTGCATAGAAGAGGTTATCATTTAAGAACAAAGATGGCACATAATTTGTTTTTATTGGAAACATATTGCTTAGGAAGCGGAAGCTCATCCTCTCTGCACTAAAGGCCATAAGATGCTTTAAAAAGAAAAGAGTAAGATATATGGTATCTGGGGTAAACGTTACTAAAGAAGTACCATAGATGAAGGATATTAATGTGATGCATAAATTCCTTGACGTGTTTCCGATAGACTTACCTGAGTTTCCACCTGATTGTGCGACTAAGATCGTTATCAACTTGTTACCAGGGACAGCATTTGTGTTTAAGGTACCCTATGAAATAGCTCCTATAGAGATGAAGGATCTGAAGACTCAACTACAGGCGTTATTAGACATAGGTTCTAATCGGCTAAGTACTGCATCACGGGGAGCAACAATGCAATTCCTGAAGAAGAAGGATTATAATGATTAGCTACATATAGACTACCAAAAATTGAACAAGCTCACCATAAAGAATTGATATCCATTTCTACAAATTGATGACTTGTTTAATCGACTGCAAAGTGCGAGGTATTCTCCAAGCACGACCTTAGATGGAGTATCATTAATTTAAGATTAAAGATAGTAATATTCTGAAGATAGCTTTTAAAACCAGGAATGAGGATTATAAGTTCCTGGTTATGTCTTTGGTTTGACCAATGCACCTACATATTTTATAGAGTTTATGAACTGGATATTCCATGACATGTTAGACACTTCAGTCGTAGCTTTTATTGATGATATATTGGTTTATTCCAAAGATGAAGAAAGTCTTCTAACGGACCATAGAGCAGCCTTACAATGGCTGAGAACAGAGAAATTTTATGCCAAGTCCAAGAAGTATGAGATTTGGTTAAATAAATTGATCTTCTTGGGTCACATAGTGTCATCAGAAGGGATTAAAGTGGACCGCAACAAGATAGAAGTAATCGTATGATGAGAAACGCCTAAGAACATTGTGAAGATTAAAAGTTCCTTGGGTTTAGCTGGTTATTACAGACGATTCATGGAGGACCACTCTATGATCACAATACCTCTTACCAAGGTAACCAGGAAGGGAGAAGAGCTTATTTAGATTAACAAGTGTGAAGAATGTTTCCAGACTTTAAAAGAACGGGTGATATCAGCTCCCATCTTGATCATTCCGGTACTAGGGAAACCTTTTACCCTACACACTGATGCTTCCGGAATGGGTCTAGGATGCTAGTTGATGTAAGGTAAACAGGAGATTGCATATGCTTTAGGATAACTAAAAGAGCATCAGAAGAGTTACCTTACTCATGACTTAGAGTTACCGGTGATGAATTATACAATTAAGACTTGGAAACATTATCTATACGGAGAAAATTTTCAGATTAAATCAGATTACAAGAGTTTGGTTTATCTCTTCACCTAGAAGGAGTTGAACATGAGGCAGAGAAGATGGATGGAACACCTGAAGAATTAAGATTGTGATATTCAGTATCACCTGAGCAAGGCTAAGGTAGTAGCTAAGGCTTTGAGCAAAAAGGGGAATAATGAAGCTAAAAGGAGGACTTAGTACAAATGCTGCCTTATGTTTGACATCAACAATTCAGATTTAGAAGAAAAGCAACATAAAATAGAAATTCATGATGATCCAATTGAGTGAGAACTTATGGATGAACTTATGGAGTAATAGTTTTTCACTTGTATTTGCAGCGTTAAAGATCATCTCTGATTTGATGGATGAAGTAAAGGTAATAATTCTATAGGTCCGTATTTGAGCACGGTGCAAGAGATTTAAAGAAAGGAAAACCTAACCCTAACTTCCTTTGGATGTGGAGAAAGTCCTGAGATACAGAGGATGATTATGCATACCTAAAAGTAAAAAGCTCGAATCTTAGATGCAAAAATAATGTAAGGAGTCCATTTTACTCTATATTCAAGACATCCTATAGTACCAAGATGTATCATGACCTGAAGAGATTGTACTGGAAAAGAGGAAAGAAATAGATGTGGCTTAATGCGTATTCAATATCTGAATTGTCAGCAAGTAAAGGCTAAAAGACAAAGATCATAAGGCTTGCTATGACCACTACCTGAACCAGCCTGAAAATGGGACTGCATTACAATGGAATATGTCACCGATTTACCACTGACTTCCAGATCGGTTGATGCAGTTTGGGTGATTGTTGATTGCCTTATAAAGACAGTTCCTTCATTGTTATACGACGTGATTGTGCTTTGGAGCAGCTAGCTAAGCTATATGTAAATAATATTACTAAATTGAATGGTATGCATGAAAGCATGGTGTCAGTTAGAGGCTCACGCTTTACCTCAAAGTTTTAGGAGGGACTACAAAAGCGATGGATGCAAAGTTGAAGTTTAGTACTGCATTTCACCCTCAAATCGACGAACAGTCAGAGCGGACTATATTGATTCTAAGAGGTATTCTCCGAACCTATGAAATTGTTTTTAAAGGAGCTTGAGATGAAAAGTTTCCATTGATCGACATTGCTACCAAGCTACTATACAGATGTCAACCTATGTACCACTGTATGGTAGTAAGTGTCGAACTCCTTTGTTTTGTAACGAAGTCAGAGAGCGAAGAATTGTAGGCCATGAATTTGTGGAAGAAACTTGCAAAGTAGTCGAAATAAGCAGGGAAAGAGTTAGATCAGCTCATAATCGTTAGAAAAATATGCAGATAATTGACGCCGAGAGCTTGAGTTCATCGTGGGTAATAGAGTATTCCTACAAATATAACCTATGCGAGGATTAAAATGGTTTGGCAGAAAGGAAAGTTAACTCTGAGGTACGTCGGGCCATATGAATTTTCAGCTAAACATGGGAAGGTGGCGTATCAGTTAGCACTATCCCCATCCATGTTAAGTGTGCATGATGTATTTCATATCTCGTTATTGAAGAAGTACATCCGATATCTGACACACGTCCTAACAGCTGATCCGTTGGGTCTAATTGAAGATTTGACGTTTGAAGTAGTACCATTTGAAATTACCAGCTGGAAGGATCAACATTACGCAATCGTAACATCTACTATGATAAAGTTACTTGGAGAGGCCAGGATATGGAAGAAATCATATGGGTAGAAGAAAATGCTATGCGAAAGAAATATCCTCACCTTTTCAACTAGGAAGGAATTACTAATTTCGAAGATGAAATTTATATAAGAGGGGGGGGAGTTGTAAGACGCATACCTTACTAACCCGGTCTTACCACCTTGTATTAGGTCTTCCAATCATCCTGAGACCAAGAAGACCAAGTGCATGAATAAACCATAAGGTGAGGATACTGTAACCCAAAAATCATCTAATTGAGACGTGTGCACATATACCTAAATAGGTGTGGTTGACCACACCTCAGAATACTGAGACCACTCGAATCTCAGACGTGTGGCCACAGTTTTGAGACATGTGGTCGATGGATACTGCAAGACCCGCGTCAAACTAACCCGGTCTTACCACCTTGAACCAGGTTTACCCATCATGGTCAAGTCAAATGGACCAAGGGCATGAAGAAGATCGAGATTCCAGGTATAAAATCGACCCAAAAAAACTTAATTTTAGGGAAGGGTCGCACACCCAGCTAAGCAGGGTCGGACCTCCCAAAACAAAAAGTCAGACCCTCAGTTTTGAAGGGAGGGTCGGACAGCTTAAGACCCTAGGGTCGACGGGATCATCGACCCTCGGTTTCTGACGAAACTGAAATTAGGAAATTTCCTAATTTTCGGTTGGGATTCCTTCCAAATCTCAATGGGATTATTATAGGACATTCCTAGTCTATTTAAAGGACGTTCCTAAGCCACATTCACTCCTTTCACAACCCTAATTGAATTGAGAGAAAGAGAGAAGAAGGAAAAGAGGAAAAAAGGAGGCTAACAAGAAGGCTTAGCAAAAAGGAGAAGAAATTGCAGAGAAAAGTAATCTTCTCAGGTATGGATACTAATTCCATGAGTTTCTACAGACCTTAGGTTAGATATGGTTGAGTGTAGGATTTCGGAGAAACCCAAACCATCCATCCATGGTTAGGTTTTCATGGAAAACCATAGGAGGATGCACGAAAACTATTTAGATGGATTATACATGGTTCTAGACCATGGATTGACTGTTGAATAAATGTAGGAAGCAAGCCATAGGACCCCAAACACGAAGAATGGGTTAAAAGTGGAAATTGGACCAGAGTGCACCAAGGGTCGCCCCAAGGGTAGATAGACCATCCGACCCTAGGTGTTTCTGACCATCGACCCTCAGCATTCGGGAAGTTCAGAATGGAGGAAGGGTCGATAGACCCATCGACCCTAGCATCGACCCTCAGTTGACAGAATGGTTTTTAAATTCTGAATTAATTCTAATTAAATTCTATCAACTTTGTTAAGTTTGCTAGCAATATAATAACATTATAAAGGTGATTCTAAAGCTTGGGAAAGTATCTTTTAGCAAGCTAAGGTGAGGAACCTTAACCCCAAACTAAATTGGTTAATAATAAACTGTTTTCTATTTCTTGAGTCCTATGCCATGTTTGATTCTATGCGAATATGTTTGTAATGTGCATACAGCATGCCATCGAATATTTCTATTACTTGTTCATGCATATTTACTTTATTGTTTATAACATGATGATGATGATGATGATAGGAATAGGCATGTGCTTGTATGTGTGTGGTTGATATGCTTGATGCGAGCGAGTATCAGGGGAGGTGTGATGAGAACGTCAATAAACGTTAACCTTTGGCAGGTCTCAGCACTTTAGCTCTATCTCTAATTCAAGTCTTGTGCATTGACATCGTCGTATCGCCATTACTTTAGCAGAACTATTATGTCGTAGAGTATAAGGGGAGGTGGCTCGGTCCTTGTAGTCTCTGACTCTACCGGGGGGCCTTAGCTCTATCTCTTTGGATGTTCTGAGGGATGCTGGGGTGAGGCCTTGGATACACTGTTTGGCATTAGGATTGGTTAGCAGCGAGCCCAGTTTGCAAGCCCTCGCTAACAGGGGCTTACGTGTTGGTATAGCATTATATAGCAATAAACGTTAACCTTTGTTGTATAATGTTATGGTAGGGTGGATGGGGACGACGATAAACGTTAACCTTCGGGCGGGCTTCCACACCCTGTGTATAGAGGCGGTGTCAATAAACGTTAACCTTTGACCACCCAACCTTTCTATTGCACATTGCAAACTATAAACCATGACCAAAGATATGAATTGACTTTTTGCATGCATATGTAATGTTGCATTGTTTTGGCTACTCACTGAGCCGTGTTGTGTGCTCACCCCTCGACGTCGAATATTTTTAGTTGATGATGCAGGTTATACAGTTGAAGATTATATGAACGCATCGGCGTACGGAACTGTAGCAGCTATGGAAGTTGGAGCTGAAGACGATACACACGACTCCTTTTGCGAGTGCAACTCGTGTGTATTCGATTAGATATTTTTATAGGTTTCTTTATTGGATTATAGACAAGTATTTGATACTTAATTATTTATGTCTCGGTTTGATACAGAACAATTTTCTATTAAATTATTAATATCATTTTAGTTCTCAGTTCATTTATTTATAAGATTTCCGCTAATGTGTATTTACTCTGATTATGATTGTGAATGCGTGTAAAGTTTGGATAACGCGGGGATAGCCTATTAGAGATCCTGGTTGAACCGTTGGTTATTTAGCGGTTCATCACACCATTCTGAAATGTGCGGAATTGGGGTGTGACAACTTGGTATCAGAGCATCTCAGGCCTTGCCCGCCGAACTGACACACATTCCAGACCATTGTGAACTGAGATAGGATAAATTAAAAGCTTTAATACAAACACACTGTAAGCACAAGTGATGATTGAAACCGAATTAAAAAGAGAATAATGCATCTATTAAAGGGAAAACCAATTACTTACAATGAGTAAGAGAAACAAAACGTATATACATCGCTAAAGCAGAGTACAGCCCACAACCCGGACAGTTACTCTGTAGTACAAGAAAAGTAAAGTACAATCAGGAAGCTGGAGGCGAAGGAAGAGGCGGTGCCTCACGATCTCTGTCGTAGTCCTCAGCATAGACCCTAGTCAACCAGGCCACCTGGGTCTGGGTCGTCTGGAGACTAGCTGTGAGACCGGCTATCCTCTGATCAGTCGCACGCTGCACCTCTAGGAGCTCTCCCATCCGCGCGTCTGATGCGTACTGAGCAGCCAACAGCTCATCCATCCTCAGATCAGATCTGCGCTGAGCATCCCTGATCTCCTGCAGAATCTCCATCATGGCTGAAGGTGGAAGTGAAGTATCAGCCGAGATAGAAGGACCAGCCTCAGGTGCAGGAGCCGCCGCAGAAGATGTACCAACTCCAGCCGCATGCGTGGGTAATGACGGTGGTATTGCATCGACATCCATATATAAGCGATCATCGTCGACCAGATCCCCACGTGCCCTAGCAGCAGCCTCAGCATCAGCCATCTCAACCCGAGTGTGAGGGCGCACCATCGCGTTCCTCTCCTCATCACTAACTTCTGCATCTCGCAGCCCCATCTTGTAGATAGCCTCCCAATCTAGAGGCGACGAGAAGGTCTTCTCCTAGATCTTCTCATCTACTAGATCCACCCCCAGACGGGTCAGTAGCACTGTAATCATACGTCCATAGGGTAAATTACCCCTATGACCGGACAATGTAGCACTAATCATTGTCCGCATGATAATGTAAGGAAGGTAGACCGGCTGACGAGTGCAAATGCAGTAGATCAAGAACTGAGTCAACTGAGAGACCCTCTCATAATGCCCACTCTGCGGGATCAGATTATGCTGGATAATCTTGCAGAAGACCCGTGGAGCTGGACGCAAGTAACAAGCTCTCATCTGCCATCTATCGGGACGGAGCAACTGGTTGTCGATCTCGGCTCTCATCTTCATCTCAACAAACTGTGGCTCTCCCGGTGCACAGTACACCATAGGGCCATCATAGGCAATGCCCAACAAATCGGCCAGCTACCGATAATCAAAGGAGATGTGCACCCCCTTGACGTAGCTGGTAATGCGTAACTCCTGGACATGCTCAACATCATTGTAATTCCCCACTACCTGGAGATTACAATAGAACTAG
Source organism: Protea cynaroides (assembly GCA_028583415.1). NCBI lineage: Eukaryota > Viridiplantae > Streptophyta > Magnoliopsida > Proteales > Proteaceae > Protea > Protea cynaroides. The sequence goes on along the minus strand of CM053275.1, from coordinate 62,175,717 downwards.
CACACCAAGTCTGGACAGGTGCACGCATCGTATGTGATGACAGGGAGCCACCCCATATCACCGAATGCTCCCTCCACATTGAACAAGGCTAGCTCAGCCAAGTTCACCATGCGACCCCCTTCCACTTTCTTACGGGCATAGTCAGCATACTGTGCCTCAGCTTCATTCGAACGGAAGCGGAGTGGATCATGCAACCTTGGCACTTTGGTACGGGCCATAGTATCTGTAAAAATAAGAAAGAGAAAACGAACCAGGAGTTAGTAGGATAAAATCCAAAAATTTGACTAAATAATGACGTAGGTTGACCATAAAGTCCCATTTCTCACCCTACCAGTGGGCGTAAGAACTTACGTAGGTTAAAATACATCCTACAATCTACATGCAGTAGAAAATTTTAACGGATAAGGTCCAATTTGAAGAAATTGAAGAAAAATCAGAAATTTTGATAAATTAGGGAAAAAAGAGAAAAATTTAAGTTTCTCCATAACCAACCGATGAAACTGAAAAATTTTTGAGGGCTTTCGTTCCTCAAGACCCTAATAACAAAAGCCCCAAATAAAAAATAGAATTTTTACGGTTGGAAAAAGTTTAATTCGAAAAATACGAGCTAAATGAGCAAAAACCTAGAAATAAAAACCTAAAAACAGGGAAAGTTGGGAAATTTTACCTGTAGATGTGATGTGGATGTCGAAACTTGGACTAAGAACGATCCACAATAGTGAAGTAGCACTGTAGCAACTCGGAGAGTAGAGACGAGTCGAAACGGAGGAGGAATAGTGAGGATTGACCCAGAATCGGATCTTAAAAATCTGATTTTTGGTCCGAGGGTCGGACAATTCGACTGACACCATCGACCCTCGGATCGACCCTCCAATCGACCCTCGGCTCTCGGGAATCTGACAGAAAATCGAGGGTCGGACTGAGGGTCGGACACCCATCGACCCTCGCATCGACCCTCAGCTCTCGGGAAGAACAGGTCATTCCCAGGGTCGGATACCAAGGGTCGAACACACCAGCGACCCTCACCATCGACCCTACATAGAAAAGACAGTATTTATTTCAGAATGAATTGGAGATTTTGAATTTTATATCGGTTAGCATGCCTACATGAAGTATAAATGATTTCTCACTGATTTTGATGATTTTCAGGCACCATCCATCTCGAGAGTAAATATGTCTGGACGTAGAGTTACCCGACAAAACCCGAAATACAGTCCCACCACCACCACCAGTGGAGGAGACTAGTCAAGAGAATAACCATGCACAGGGTAATCCAGAACCAGCAGACCCTACAAATTTGCCACCTCCACCACCAGAGCTAGCAAATGTGGTTATGAATCTGGCACAACAGCTACAACAGATGCAACACGCACAAGCTCAAATGCAGGTTGCAATGGGAGTTATGTTTCAAGCCACTCAGGTTACAGCCATGCACACTGGGCAAGCTAGTGCAGCACCAGTGGGTAACCACCCAGCTCAACAGACACCTCAACAACCGGCTGCACCAATTCCAATGCAAGTCCCAGAAGCAGCCCAAGGGAACTATCAGTATCCACCCCTATGTTTGGGGCATACCAAAATCAACTGGATCACTCCCGGCTAGTGGAGAGATTTTTGAAAATGAAATCGAGAGAATTCAACGGTAAACCGTCTGATCCACTATGGCCAGCACACTGGATAGACGAGATGGAAAGGAACTTCCTTATGATGACTATCACCGAGGAAGAGAAAGTACTATGCGCCACCTTCATGCTCAAAGGCGACGCACACCATTGGTGGAAATCTACAAAGACGTACTTATTGACCAAGCACGCCCTACTGACATGGGCTATATATAAAGAAGCATTCTTCGAGAAGTATTTCCCCAGAAGCTTCAGAGATTCAATGGAAAAAGAGTTCCTGAGTTTGTACCAGGGACAGATGACCGTAGACGCATATCAACAGCGCTACGAAGAGTTGTTTTTCTTTGCACCGGCTAGCATGCAAGAAGAAGATACAAAAACCCGTAGATTCGTCGCGGGACTAAGAGGAAGTATAAGAGAACATGTTTTGGGATTAGAGAAGAACATATACAACGAAGCTGTTCAGATTGCTCGAGTGATCGAATCGAGCCAGAAGGAGAGTTATTTCTCCCAGAGCAGAGGAATCAAGAGACCAGCCGGAAACTCCTATAACGGAGGCAATAATAGGACGTATAAACCTTTCCGTCCTCAAAATTTTGCAACTGCACCAAAGTCTACTGCAGCAGCTCAACCACAGCCAAAGTCAAATTTTGAAGCCCCAAAGTGCTATAACTGCAACCAACCAGGGCATATGGCAAGAGAATGCCCAAAACCCAAGAAGCAACTACATCAAGGACGGGTATATGCTGTTACATCAGAGGATGCTGCCGCATCGCCCGATGTGGTCACAGGTATGATCGAAACTTGTAAGGCTATAATTAGAATTGATTGAGCATGTAGACTAAGTAAAAACGAATCACAGGTATTGTACCTATCAATGGCATACCTGCCAGAGTACTCTTTGATTCAGGAGCTACTCATTCATTTATATCTGTGTCATTTGAAAAGAAGACCAATCTTCCCATCAAAACATTAGACTACAAATTACTTGTATGGTCACCGATGGGATTAGAAGTGGAATTAGAGAAGGGTTATGGACCATGTCCAGTTCTCATTGGAAAGCAAACTTTGGATGCAACCTTAATACAACTTGAGATGGCAGACTTTGACGTCATCTTGGGAATGAACTGGTTAGCTCGGAACTCTGGAAATCTGTTATGCGCCGAGAAGAAGCTAACGTTCAAAGACAAAGAAGGCGCAGAATTTAGTTTCTCGGGAACCAAACTTCCCAGGAGACGCAAGCTCATACTCTCAGCATTAAAGGCTAAGAAGTGCCTTGAGAAAGGAGCGGTCGGATATCTAGTATCAGTGGTCGACCTAACCAAGGACGTGCCACGAATGGAAGATATTGATGTCTTGCGGGATTTTCCTGATGTATTTCCGGAGGAACTACCCGGCCTACCACCCGACTGAGCCACGGAGTTTGTAATAGACCTTATACCTGGAGCCGCACCAGTATCAAAAGCACCTTATAGAATGGCTCCTACTGAACTGAAGGAATTAAAAGTGCAATTACAAGAACTGCTAGATAAGGGTTATATTAGACCCAGTATATCTCCATGGGGAGCACCGGTGTTGTTCGTAAAGAAGAAGGATGGTAGCATTCGATTATGCATCGACTATAGAGAGTTGAATAAGCTGACAATCAAGAATCGATATCCACTACCCCGGATTGATGACTTGTTCGATTAGTTACAAGGAGCGAAGGTATTTTCAAAGATCGATCTTCGATCAGGCTATCATCAATTGAAAATTAAGGAAGGTGACAATCCGAAGACAGCTTTCAGGACAAGATACGGACATTATGAGTTCCTAGTGATGTCCTTCGGACTAACTAATGCATCGGCGACATTCATGGAACTTATGAACCGGGTTTTCCACGATATGTTGGATACGTCGGTCATAGTATTTATTGATGACATACTGGTATACTCCAAGGACAAGGAAACCCATGTCAAGAACCTAAACGCAGCCCTACAGCGTTTAAGGAAAGAGAAGTTATACGCCAAATTTTTGAAGTGTGAGTTTTGGCTAAGTGAAGTCGCCTTTCTAGGCCATGTAGTATCCGCAGAAGGAATCAAAGTGGACCCTAGTAAGTTCGAGGCGATTGTGAAGTGGGAAGCACCAAAGAGTGTTTCAGAAATTAGAAGTTTTCTGGGTCTAGCTGGATATTATCGGAGATTCGTAGAAGATTATTCTCGGATTGCCGTACCTCTCACCAGTTTGACCAAGAAAGGAGAAAAGTTCGTATGGACGGATAAGTGTGAAAAAAGTTTTCAAACACTGAAGACCAGATTGATATCCGCCCCAATTTTGACCATTCCCGTTCCAGGACAGACATTTACCTTATACACTGATGCATCGGGATTGGGATTAGGATGTGTGCTTATGCAAGGAGAGCAAGTGGTTGCGTATGCATCGAGACAGTTGAAGGTACATGAGAAAAATTACCCCACTCATGATTTGGAGTTAGCGGCAGTAGTACATGCTGTCAAGATATGGAGACACTACCTATATGGAGAGAAATTTCATATTAAGTCGGACCATAAAAGTCTTACTTATCTATTTAATCAGAAGGAGTTGAATATGATGCAAAGAAGATGGCTGGAACTATTGAAGGACTATGATTGTGATATCCAGTATCATCCGGGAAAAGAGAACGTAGTAGCGGATGCATTGAGCAGAAAAGCAATGATAAAATCTCAAGGAGAAGCTAGCACAACTGCAGCAATGTGTACTACCGGAATGGTATTCAATCACGGCAACGAGCAGTATGTGATAGATACAACGGATGGATCAGCCAACCAAGGGTTTATTCATCGGTTTTCAAATATGTTTGCGGCATTGAAGATTATACCGGATATAGTGGATGAAGTGAAGACAGCTATCAAAGCAGATCCTTATCTGAGAACGGTACAAGAAGATATTGAGAAAGGTAGGACTAACCCTGAGTTCACCTTGGATGATGAGAAGGTACTGAAATATAAAGGGAGAATATGTGTACCTGAAACAGAAAATATGGACATTAGACACCGACTGTTGAAGGAAGCCCATACCACCATCTACTCGATACATCTTGGAAGCACAAAAATGTATCATGATCTAAAGAAACTGTATTGGTGGAGGGGAATGAAGGCAGATATAGCCAAGTTCGTGTCTCAATGCTTAAATTGTCAGAAGGTAAAGGCGGAACGACAAAGACCCGCGGGACTATTACAACCATTACCGGAACCAGCATGGAAATGGGACTGCATCACTATGGACTTCGTCACAGGACTACCATTGACTCCTCAAGTAGTTGACGCAGTTTGGGTGATTGTAGACCGTCTGACTAAAACAACTCGCTTCATACCAATACGACCCCAGTATACGCTGGAAAGGTTAGCAAAGCTGTATGTGGATAATATTGTTCGGTTACATGGTGTTCCAGAAAGCATTGTGTCCGATAGAGATCCACGATTTACTTCCAAATTTTGGGAAGGGCTGCAAAAGGCTATGGGTACAACATTGAAGTTCAGTACTGCATTCCACCCACAAACAGACGGGCAGTCGGAGCGTACAATCCAGATTTTAGAAGATATGCTACGAGCATGTGTGATTGATTTCAAGGGATCATGGGACAAGAAGTTACCATTGATCGAGTTCGCTTATAATAACAGCTATCAGGCTACTATACAGATGTCACCTTATGAAGCACTGTATGGTAGGAAGTGTCGAACTCCCATGTTTTGGAATGAAGTTGGAGAACGTAGTATTGTTGGACCGGAATTTGTTGAAGAGACTTGTCGAGTGGTCGACATCATCAAGGAGAGAGTAAAAACAGCTCAGAACCGTCAGAAGCAATATGCAGATACTCACGAAGAGATTTAGAGTTCGCCGTAGGCGATAAAGTATTTATGAAAGTATCGTCTATGAGAGGATTGAAGAGATTCGGACAGAAAGGAAAATTAAGTCCAAGGTATGTCGGACCATATGAAATTCTAGCTAAGCGTGGAAAAGTAGCTTATCAGTTGGCATTACCACCATCTATGTCAAGTGTGCACGACGTATTTCACATTTCTCTATTGAAGAAGTATGTCAAGGATTCGACGCACGTGTTGACAGTAGATTTGCCAAAATTGACTGATGATTTGACATTCGAAGTAAAACCAACAGAAATCACCAGTCGAAAGGTTCAACGTCTACGCAACAGAGATATCTACTATGTTAAGGTCACATGGAAAAGTAGAGACATGGAAGAAATTACATGGGAAGAATAGAATGCTATGCGAAAGCAATACCCTCACTTGTTTGATTCAGAAGGTACGTACAATTTCGAGGATAAAATTTTTATAAGATGGGGGGAGTTGTAAGACCCGTGTCAAACTAACCCGGCCTTACCACCTTGAACCAGGTTTACCCATCATGGTCGAGTCAAATGGACCAAGGGCATGAAGAAGATCGTGATCCCAGGTATAAAATTGACCCAAAAATACTTAATTTTAGGGAAGGGTCGCACACCCAGCTAAGCAGGGTCGGACCTCCCAAAACAGAAAGTCAGACCCTCAGTTTTGAAGGGAGGGTCGGACAGCTTAAGACCCTAGGGTCGAAGGGGTCATCGACCCTCGGTTTCTGACGAAACTGAAATTAAGAAATTTCCTAATTTTCGGTTGGGATTCCTTCCAAATCTCAATGGGATTATTATAGGACATTCCTAGTCTATTTAAAGGACATTCCTAAGCCACATTCACTCCTTTCACCACCCTAATTGAATTGAGAGAAAGAGAGAAGAAGGAAAAGAGGAAGAAAGGAGGCTAGGAAGAAGGCTTAGCAAAAAGGAGAAGAAATTGCAGAGAAAAGTAGTCTTCTCAGGTATGGATACTAATTCCATGAGTTTCTAAAGACCTTAGGTTAGATATGGTTGAGTGTAGGATTTTGGAGAAACCCAAACCATCCATCCATGGTTAGGTTTTCATGGAAAACCATAGGAGGATGCACGAAAACTATTTAGATGGATTATACATGGTTCTAGACCATGGATTGACTGTTGAATGAATGTAGGAAGCAAGCCATAGGACCCCAAACACGAAGAATGGGTTAAAAGTGGAAATTGGACCAGAGTGCACCAAGGGTCGCACCGAGGGTCGATAGACCGTCCGACCCTAGGTGTTTCTGACCATCGACCCTCAGCATTCGGGAAGTTCATAATGGAGGGAGGGTCGATAGACCCATCGACCCTAGCATCGACCCTCAGTTGACAGAATGGTTTTTAAATTCTGAATTAATTTTAATTAAATTCTATCGACTTTGTTAGGTTTGCTAGTAATATAATAACATTATAAAGGTGATTCTAAAGCTTGGGAAAGTATCTTTTAGCAAGCTAAGGTGAGGAACCTTAACCCCAAACTAAATTGGTTAATAATAAACTATTTTCTATTTCTTGAGTCCTCTACCATGTTTGATTCTATGCGAATATGTTTGTAATGTGCATACAGCATGCCATCCAATATTTCTATTACTTGTTCATGCATATTTACTTTATTGTTTATAACATGATGATGATGATGATGATAGGAATAGGCATGTGCTTGTATGTGTGTGGTTGATGTGCTTGATGCGAGCGAGTATCAGGGGAGGTGTGATGAGAACGTCAATAAACGTTAACCTTTGGCGGGTCTCAGCACTTTATCTCTATCTCTAACTCAAGTCTTGTGCATTGACATCGTCGTATCGCCATTACCTTAGCAGAACTATTATGTCGTAGAGTATCAGGGGAGGTGGTCTCGGTCCTTGTAGTCTCTGACTCTACCGGGGGCCTTAGCTCTATCTCTATGGATGTTCTGAGGGATGCTGGGGTGAGGCCTTGGATACACTGTTTGGCATTAGGATTGGTTAGTAGCGAGCCCAGTTTGCAAGCCCTCGCTAACAGGGGCTTACGTGTTGGTATAGCATTATATAGCAATAAACATTAACCTTTGTTGTATAATGTTATGGTAGGGTGGATGGGGACGACGATAAACGTTAACCTTCGGGCGGGCTTCCACACACTGTGTATAGAGGCGGTGTCAATAAACGTTAACCTTTGACCACCCAACCTTTCTATTGCACATTGCAAACTATAAACCAAGACCAAAGATATGAATTGACTTTTTGCATGCATATGTAATGTTACATTGTTTTGGCTACTCTCTGAACCGTATTGTGTGCTCACCCCTCGACGTCGAATATTTTTAGTTGATGATGCAGGTTATACAGTTGAAGATTATATGAACGCATCGGCGTACGGAACTGTAGCAGCTATGAAAGTTGGAGCTGAAGACGATACACACGACTCCTTTTGTGAGTGCAACTCGTGTGTATTCAATTAGGAAACCTTCTTAATCTGAGGAGGGGTTCTTTCCTAATCAAAGTTGGACTTTATATGGATGCTTTTCTCTATATAATATTCGTCCCTTAGTCTCTTTCACTCTTTTAGAACACAAACTGAAAGAGAGAGAAAGAGAGGAGTAGGAAGAGAAGGAGAATTGAAGAGGATGACTAGGAGAAGGAATTACAAAGAAGGCTCTAAATCTCCAACAAGTTTAGGGTATGGAATCATTCACTACATTAATTGAATGCCCAGAATAGATTATGGAGGAGAGATTGATTCAAATTAAGTTGTCAATCCTAAGACCTTGGATAAAACTCTAAGAGATCCATGGAGGGAATCAATTAGGGTGAAGGATTATGTAAAAGTATGAATTTTAAGCCATAGAACAATCATAGGAAGGATCATAATGATAAGCTAGGGAACCAAAACATGAACGAATTGCATTGTGAGCGAAAAAGTCGACCAATACTCTTGAGGTCGCAGTTTGATCGACCACACGAGGCACATGTTTCTACCACACGCCCTTGGAAAGTTTCTCGGGAGGGTGTGGTCATATGTGTGTGGTCGCATGATATGAACTTTTGGAAGTCTGTTTGATTCCAGGTTGGACCATTGACTACTATAATTTTATGAACTTGATCTCTAACTTAGAACCTATAAATTTCTTAGGTTTCCAAGAGGTTCAAAAGCGAGTAAAGAAACTTGGAGAAGATTTAACATTTATAGCAGGTGAGGGAACAGAACCTAAACTAACTAGCTAATAATAAATTGTTTATTTAATTGAGTCCAATGCCATGATTGATTCTATGCTTGTACGCTTGTAATGTGCATCTCACATGTCACCAAATATTTCTATTATTACTGCTTATGCATATTTATTTATGTCTATTTATAATATGATGATGATAATTATGCTAGGAATAGGCATGTGATTGTGTGTGTGGTTAGTGTATTTTGTGAGTGGAGCATCAGGTGGAGAACGTGACATTGTGGTTTATTCTGGTCACCAGACTCTAGCTCCATCTCTACTCAAGTCTTGCCTACTAATATCCTCGTATTTCCATTACCATAGCAGAACTATTACGTCGTAGGGCATCGGCGTTGGACCGTATAGTCTTCGACTCTATCGGGGGACATTAGCTCTATCTCTATGGACATATTGAAGGATGATGGGGTGAGGCCTTAGATACACTGGTTGACATTAGGATTGGTTAGTTGTGAGTCTAATTTGTAAGCCCTCGCCAACAGGCGCTTACGTTTTGGTATGGGTAGGGCATTAGGGGAAGTATTGACAGTGTGTGATTCGGATACTTTAGCTTTATCTCTATTCCATGGTGGGCGCATGTGGGATGGCAATAGTGTTTGATCCATTGGACGGATTCACACTCATGTATAGAGGTGCGAGGGCTTCCAAAACATTCCTGTGAACTTAAGAACCAGACCAAAGATATGAATTGAATACATGCATATGTTTGTTGCATTGTTTTGTTCACTCATTGAGCTCAAGTTGGAGAGCTGACCCTTGCACGCAAAATTCTTTTTAGTTTCTGATGTTGCAGGTGTTACTATCGAAGATTATGTAGATGCGCCAACATATGGACAAGTGGCGCCTATGGATATTTAGTTGTTGATGTAAGACCGCACTCTACTAACTTGGTCTAACCACATCGTGCCAGGTCTTTCTAACATAGCTAGATGAAGTGGACCTATCTGTGAGGACAAAGATGGAAATCTTTAGAAGTCGCCACCTAGATTTAGGTCTAGGACTTTAGAATTGTGAAATCTCACCCCAAGGTAAGACTTCGATTGACTCATGACCCTTAGATTGGATTTCTGGTCCATCAGAGATTGGGTAAGTGTCAGGTTACGATTATGGGAAGGGGTTAGGCACCCAAACCGCCCGATCAAAATCGGTCTCCTATACCTTTCCTATGCTAGACTTTATTTGTTAAGCCAAACCAAACCAAGTTGTTTGATATCATTGAACTGAATCTGTATCCATCAGATTGCCTACGTATTACGGATTTATTCCAAAAATCAGGTTCACCATCGTAGTTCAGGTGTGATTAAAGTTTATGTCTGTGATTTATGCTTGTGCATGATTAAGTTCTTTGTTCAAGTTGAAATTTATGCTTGAAAGGTTGAGAAATCCTATGGGTTAGGATCTGGATAGTCCATGTGGATTGATAGATAGTCCTAGTGGATCTAAAGATAACCCTATCTGGGTTGAAATATGGGGGATATCCTAGTGGATCTATGGATAGTCTGAGTGGACTAAGGTATGGATCCGAATTTGGGTTTCTCCCAAATGGCCTACGTATCCCAGGGTTTGACCTAGGAATCAGAATCTGCGTAGTTCGAAATGGATAACCCTATTTGGGTCAAAATGTGGGTAAGTATCCTAGAGGATCTATGGATAGTCCAAGTGGACTAAGGTTTGGATAACCCCTTTTGGGTTGGAATATGGATAGATATCCTAGTGGATCTATGGATAGTCCAAGTGGACTAAGGTGTAGATCCGAATTTGGGATTCTCCCAAATGGCCTACGTATCCTAGGGTTTGCCCTAGGAATCATAATCCGCGTAGTTCGAACTGATGGGTAGATATCCAAGTGGATCTATGGATAGTCCGAGTGGACTAAGGTTTGGATAACCCCTTTTGGGTTGGAATATGGATAGATAACCTAGTGGATCTATGGATAGTCCGAGTGGACTAAGGTGTGGATCCGAATTTGGGTTTCTCCCAAATGGCCTACGTATCCTAGGGTTTGCCCTAGGAATCAGAATCCGCGTAGATCGGGCGGATAACCCTTTTTGGGTCAATGATAGAGAACCTATTCTAGGTTTAGGGTTTAGAACCTATTCTAGGTTTAGGGTTTAGAACCTATTCTAGGTTTAGGGTTTGCCAAGGGGTAAAATCGTCCTAAATTACCCTTTTCATGCAAATAAGGCAAGAGCCTATATGGCATGATCTAGTATGCTATCTTCTAAGCATGGCAAGACCTAATATGGCCATATTTAGGGTTTTTCCCTAATTTCTATTTTCTTTCCATATTTAGGGTTTTCTACCCTAATTGTTACTTTCTTTCCATTTTAGGGTTTTCTACCCTAATTGTTATATTTTTTTTTCCATTTTAGGGTTTTCTACCCTAATTATTACTTTCTTTCCATTTTAGGGTTTTTACCCTAATTGTTATTTTCTTTTCATTTTAGGGTTTTCTACCCTAATTTTTATTTTCTTTCCATTTTTAGGGTTTTCTACCCTAATTGTTATTTTCTTTCCATTTTAGGGTTTTCAACCCTAATTGTTACTTTCTTTCCATTATAGGGTTTTCTACCCTAATTATTACTTTCTTTCTATTTTAGGGTTTTCTACCCTAATTGTTATTTTCTTTCTATTTTTTAGGGTTTTCTACCCTAATGGTTATTTTCTTTCTATTTTAGGGTTTTTTACCCTAATTGTTATTTTCTTTCCATTTTTTAGGGTTTTCTACCGTAATTGTTATTTTATTTCTATTTCTTAGGGTTTTCTACCCTAATTGTGACAATAAGAATTTAATATAGCATGTGAGAAAGTGTAGCAAACAAATATGGCAATAAACATGTGTAGCATTCCAATCATGGCATTGTGATTATTCCAATTATGGCAGTGTGATCATTCCAATTATGGCAGTGTGACCATTCCAATTATGGTAGTGTGACCATTCCAATTATAGTATATGCATACGAGCATCCAAACATAGCATGTGAACAAATATAGCATCAAATATGACATGTGGGAAACAACCAAAGCACATGAGAATCAATCAAAACATGATGGAACACGCAGCAAGATGACAGTTTTGTCAGGCTGGACCAAAATGGGCACATAGGGCACTGTACTTACTCAAAAAATTCTTAAAAGATATCCTCGGAAAGAGGACTCAGAGGCCAACATTTTTTCTTAAGGAAGATAATCCTAAAAAAGATCATAGGTAGGTCGAAAACATTCCCCAAGTACAGGCAAATACACTGGTCAGATCTGTTCCAGATTCTGGCCAGTGGTACTATAAAATCAATATAAAATCATATAGATCATGAAAATAAAATCCAAATACATGGTCCGAAAGAGGACTCAGAGGCCAATATTTTGTCTCAAGGAACCTAATCCCAAAAGAGATCATAGGCAGGTCGAAAACATTACCCAAGTACAGGCAAATACACTGGTCAGGTCAGTTCCAGATTCTGGCCAGTGGTACTATAAAATCAATATAAAATCATATGGCTCATGAAAATAAAATCCGAATACATGGTCAGAAAGAAGACTCAGAGGCCAACATTTTGTCTCAAGGAACCTAATGCCAACATAGGCATCTTCCTAATGCTAGACACCAATCTCAGACATGCATTTGTAGTATGCTTTGACTTTGAAAAAATAAACTGACAAAAGCGATGGGTGATTCTTACCTCAGGCTTCTTCTCTCTCCTTCTCTCCTTTGCATCTTCTCATCATCCTCTTTGCTGCCTCTCTGATCCTTCTCTCTTTTTCCTCTAGATCTTCTCTTCTTAACACCTCTCTCTCTCTCTCTCTCTCTTTCTCTCTCTCTCTCTCTCTCTCTCCTTCTCTCTTTCTCTATTTTCTTCTTCTTCTCTTTTCTTCCGATTTTTTTTTCTTTTCTCTCTCTCACTCACGTTTTTCTCTCCCTCACCCACGTTTTCCTCTCTCTATGGTCTGGAAAAAGACCCTTCCTCTCTCTTCTCTTGCCTATTTATAATTTTTCTCTCCTTTTCTAGAAGATCCTTCTTTCCTTTCTTCTTTTTTCTAGAAAAATCTTTTTTTCTTCCTTTTTCTTCTTTCCTTTCTTCTTTTCCTTCCTTTTTCTCTTCTCCTTCTCCATTCCACACGTTCTCTATCTCTCCCTCTTCTAGAAAATCCTCTCCTCCTCTTTCCTTCTCTCTTTTCTTTCCTTTTTCTCAAAACAGAGATCTTTTGGATTTCTTTTTTTCTCTCCTCTTGGACGTCCCTTCCTCACTTTGGATTCCTTTCTTTTTTTTTTCTTTTGGATTATATGCCTTAACAAAAATCTTTTGAATCCAAAAGATTTTTTTTTCTCTTTTCTTTTATTTTCTCAAAATAAAATCTTTTGGATTCTCCCTTTTCTATTTCTTTTTTTTTCTCTCTCCACCTTGGACGTGTCTTCCCTTCCCATCTTTGGATTCTTTTTTTTTTCTTTTGGATTATATGCCCTAACAAAAATCTTTTGAATCCAAAAGAATTTTTTTCTCTCTTTTCTTTCCTTTTCTCAAAACAAAATCTTTTGAATTCTCCCTAAATTTCCCTCTCTCTCACATTTCCTCTCTCTTTGGATTCTTTGTTTTCTATATATAAAACATATATATATATATATATATATATATATATATATATATATATATATATATAATATCAATATATTGATATATATATATATAATATAATATACATATAAGATATATGTATATATTATATGATATATTACAATATATTATACATTATATAATAATATATAAAAGAAATACATGCATATAAGCCACCATGAATTGGTCCGGATTGACTGGGTTGGGCCAAAACTACCTTGGGTTGAGCTGAGTTGACTGGATTGATTGAAATTAACTAGGCTTTCACTCTCTGTCATTTTATGGGCTATTTTCGCTGTCATCCCGCATGAAATTTTCCAATGGCTTCTATTCCAAAATTTTTTTTTGCGTTCATTTTGTAGAACATTAAAAATGAGGAATATAAGAACTTGAATCACCTCATTTGGAAGTAAAATGGTCAACTTATGAATTTTTGAAGTTTAAGCGGACCAATTATCGATAATTTGGCTGACCATTCTGCATGAAATCCTTCGGAGGCTTCTACCAGAAATATTTGACGTCCACTTTGTAGAGCACTAAAAATGGAACATAATGAGACTGGAATCACCAGAATCCGATGTAGAACGGAAAAGATATGCAGCTTTGAAGTTCTGACGATAATTTTGCATGCAAGCTTGCATGGGACCCACTGGTGACTTCTACCCGGGATTTTTTTACGTCCATTTTGTAGAACATCATGAATGAAGAATAATGGTCTTGGAATCATCTGAATCCGATGTAGAACGGAAAAGATATGAAGCTTTGAAGTTCTAATGATCATTTTGCATGCAAGTTTGCATGGGACCCACTGGTGACTTCTACCCGGGATTTTTTACGTCCACTTTGTAGAACATCATGAATGAAGAATAATGGTCTTGGAATCATCAGAATCCGATGTCGGATGATCAAGATATGATGATTTGAAATTCAAACAATCCGACTTCGGATAATTTGCATGAAGGCCCCTGGGATTATTTATAATAATTTCAAAAACCTCCCTTATATGTATCATCCGACTAAAATGGTCATATCTTCCTCATTTGATATCGGAATTGAGCAATTCTGGTCTCGATTCGAAGATAATTCTATGACCTATGCATCTTTGCATATAATAGCCCATGACCCTACTGTGGGGATCAGTGAAAAATCACAAATTTTTGGGTTAAAGGTCAGAAACCTGCCATATTGGTTCACTTATGTCGAGGGTGGCAAAAATGGGGTGCTTACAGATGCCCCTCTTTAACCGAGATTGTTATCAGTTGAAGGCTAAAGATAAAAGAACCACATTTTTTGGGTATGAGTGATATTGTTTATTGGGCTGCACTTAGGGTAATTCTTCCTAAACTGCCTACGTATTCTAAGGGTGTCCTAGAAATCAAGCCCAGAACGTAGTTCGCCAGGCAAGAAGGTTTGGTCTTCTTGGAGAATTGATGAATGCTCTTCTTGTATGGAGCTAGGCTGTGGATACAAGGCTCATTTGTAGGCTGGAAACATCTTCTTGCTTAGGTGGAACTCAATGCAAGGTATGTGCGGGCTTGGACCCGGCTTGATCCATTTGTAGGCTGATAAACCTCTTCTTGTATAAAGCTAGGCTATGAATACAAGACTGATGAGTAGGTTGGGAACCTCTTCTTGTATGAAGCTAGGCTGTGAATACAAGGCTCATTTGTAGGCTGGGAACCTCTTCTTGCTGAGGTAGAACTCAATACAAGGCATGTGCGCGCTTGGACCCGACTTGATCCATTTGTAGGCTGATAAACCTCTTCTTGTATGAAGCTAGGCTGTGAATACAAGGCTGATTGTATGAGCTTGGGCTCGGCTTTGATGTCTTTCCTTTGATTGAGATGAGGCTCTTTTGATTGAGATTTTGAGATTGATTTTCTGAATAGGCTAGGGCTCTGCATTTGATTCACTTATATGCTGAGAATGAATTGATCTTTGAATGAGCTAGGGCTCTGCATTTGATTCCCATATAGGCTGAGATTGACTTGATCTTTGAATGAGCTAGGGCTCTACATTTGATTCACTAATAGGGTGAGATTGATTTGAACTTTGGATGAGCTAGGGCTCAGCATTTGATTCTGAAATGAGTAAGAACTCAGAAGGTTACTTTTAGGGTGAGGAATTTGCTATTGATTCTGAAATGAGCAAGAACTTAGAAGGTCACTTATAGGGTGAGGAATTTGTTATTGATTCTGAAATGAGCAAGAGCTCAGAAGGTCACTTATAGGGTGATACTGAATGACTCATCTTGGCAGTTCCTATCTGCTTTGGACCTTCGGGATTGAAAATAGGAATATCCTTCTTGGAAGCTCTATGGCTATGAACCTTTAGGATGCTTGAAAGTGACCCATACAGGAAGGCTTTGTTGACTTTGAACCTTTAGGGTGAAATCTAACCCATCTTGGAAGTCTCTTGACTTTGAACCTATAGAGTGCTGGACATATTTGAATTGATGGTGAATTCCTTGGCAGTTTTCCAAGTTTTTTTTTTCCTGCCTTATTGGTGAAGGCACAAAACATGACATCAATGGAAATGGTGTCATGGACTTCGCTGGCATGATACCTAGATTTGGAATTTTCCATCTATGACCTGGTACTGAAAGTTTGACTCAATTTCAGCATGGTAGGGATGACTTGATTACTCCCTTTGAAGGGTTCCATGTAATTTGAAGATGATGATTTACTTCAGCCAACATTGGTGTCGTTGGATTTTGGATTGAAATAAACTCTAGCGAGGATTTTGGACAAGAATGAGGGGAGCTTGACAGTCTCTAACCAAAGTGATTTTATTGATTGACCTTGGTGTTAGACTGTCAAGGGACATCTGGTCAACTAAGTTCTTTGACTGTGCATTATGGTAGAACAAATTGGTAGAATAGCCAAGCGGCGATGAAATGTGACATGGGTTTGGCCCTCAATCTAGGCTCATGAAAAGCTCAGGGCATTGCAACATTGTTGTGCCAATTTTGAAAGATGAATGAACCATGGCCCCAAAGTAGGCACGAGGAGCAAAGGATTCGAAGTGTTCCTTCAGAGAATTTGGTGATCAAATCCTAATAGGTGATCGACCACATTGGATTTTCTTCATCAACAGGATTGGGAGAACTAAGAAATTGGCAAAAACCAAATGGACCTACTTCTATTGACTATGAAAGTAGTGACTTCAGACTAGACAATGGATCCTTGATGTAATGCTCATGATCAAGTTCGATTCCTCTACATAGGGTATATCTATGCCCCAATGTCTGCATGTTGTGACAGACCGCTACTATAGAAGGAAATGGGAAATCTAACAGAGTTAGAACAAGGTTGAATTTGGATTGCATTTAGAATTTGACCATGCTTCTAAGGTCAAGGGAAGATTGACAGAATGATTGCAGAAAATGATTTCTTAGATAAATCCTTGTTGAATCTTGAAAAATGAGGGAGCTGATGATGAATTTGGCTACATCCGTAACCAGGCCATGAGAATTTGCTCTCTCCCTAACATGACCAAAGGATTTGAAGATAGAATTCTGTTGAAAGGAAATGCTACGGAGTCCAACAGATGAAGGTTTATTCAACTCCTCCGAGTATGATTCACTGGAGAGCAAGAGGGGTTCCTTTCCTTATGGAGGGTAGACTGGTATGACACTTGTCTATATGAACCACTGAATTTTTCTATGAATGGCCAATGAGGGCAATGCTTTAGGGTTGCATCAGGTCACCTATCCCCACTGAGGTATTATGGGTTGCCCATTGAGGTTTCTCGGGTTGCTTTTCCCTTGTTGAGGTTTCTTTTCTTCCCTTTATTTTTTTATTTTTTCTTTTTGCAAAACCCATCTTGGGTTAAATAAAGAGTCCTGATATGGTGAGGATATTGCCAAAACTATGGTCTTATCCAATGGTCTGAAACCCTTAGGGGAAATCCGAATGGCACGACTTTCATGACAAATGGGTAGCCTTGCCCCACTGTTTAAGTTGACACCTACATGCATTGATAGGCGGGCAGCCATTTGAATCATCACTAAAAGCGACCTAAGGGAAATGCAGTCCCACACCAAAATTAAAAATGGTGCCGAATTATGTTTTCCTTTCTTGGAGATGTTCAGATGGAACACGTGTCTCAACAAGCTACATCGAGATTCTGAATCAGTCACGATCATATCTGGGCCTGAAACCTTTAAGTTTGTTGACAAGTATTGATGTTGAAGGTCCAAGAGGACTGGTGTGAAACTGTCCACATGGGTCTACCATTGGGAGAGTGTTTGGTTGTTTATGTAGAATGGGTTTATCTTACCGAAAAAGATCCCATTTTATTGGCTTGAGAAATGAAGGGCTTATAGGAATCTTGGGAAGCCGTCGGATGTAATGAACGACAGATAAGAGTTCCAGCCAGATTCATGAATTTGTACAAAAAATGATGACATGATCATGAGATACAATGCCATAAAAATTGATAATCAAAAGAAGGGCTTGTGATAGAGACTCCTTAGAAAGCCGTCAGATTGATAGACGGGAGAGAGACTCTAATGTCAATGAGAAATGTTTCTCTGATGATGAAGAAGTGATGATGAGATCATCTCCTGTAAAGGCAGGATGTAATTGGCCAAAATCAAAAGTCCGGTCCAACATGCTATAAATCTCGATGAATGATCGAACTTGCTATCAGGCTTTGGTTGGAACTATCATCCTCTTGAAGTGAGAGGGACAATTGGCTTACTGTCAAGCTCCAATGCCATTCAACATCTTACTATTTTCTTCTCTTCTTTTTTTTCTTTTTTCTTTTTTTTTTTTTTTTTTTTGAATGTGAAGGCCACAAAATGCAGTGCTTCGCTTGATCGCGAAATTGAATCCTGACTTTCAATATTGGATTTGAATCTTCTTCTTCCAAACATTTCCAATCAGATAGAACGTCTTTGCCCCAACTAGCACTCTGATCTTCTGTAAACTTTATGAGCATTTGTGACTGCTCATATAGTATCTGATTTTATCTGAATGGAGAATCCGTATGCTATCCTCTGGAAGTTAATCATCACCTTCTATCTGATGTGACTGCCTCACCATTATTGATGTAGATAAAACATAGGCTTGAATTTTTTTTTTTTGGGTATCTCAATGACCTCATTCTTTGATTTTGAGATTGATCATTCATCATGTATCTCTTGCTTTGCAGATGATGTACTTTGTAAGAACTTTGGTATTTCCATCTTCTTGGTGGCACATCTGTCCTCCACTCATTTGTACTGATTGGCTGACCTGTTGATATGATCTGTAATGCTTTCCTTAGAATCTTTTCACAGATAGAACAAATGGCAGCTTCTCCAATACATGTTTCTTGAGACTACTCTTGTGTCTCCCGATTGATCATTTAAAGTTTTCCCAGACGGGTTGGACCTTTCTTTCTCAAGAGGCTGGGTGGCATAGAAGTTCAGGAAATGGCTCATCATTTCAATCATCTTCAGAGTCAGAATTGACTACGCACGTAGAATAGGAGGATGTATGAAACTGGGAGGAAATGTATGGAAGAGACAAGGCACAAAGTTTGAAATCCCAAACGGGTGATTTTTTTTTTTACTTACAGGGCAGATTGGACTAGACTTGTCAACAAGCATATCAATCTTGGACCTAGACATGGATGACCTATCGAATATCGATAATAGAAAATTGAAACAACTAGTTCATCCAAGTGGCTCCAGTTGGGCATAACGCCTTCGACGACCACCTTTAGTCATTGTGGGAATAAATCTTCATTCAGATCTCTAATAGCAGGATTCTTCATGCCCCTCTATCAATAGGTGCAAGATACCTACCTTTTCCATCTTTTTTTTCAGTTTGGGATCCATTCAAAACCGGACTATTGCTTTTTAAGCTCAAGGATACTCTGGTCCATGCCCCAGTTTGGGGTTTGATGGATTTATCAATGGACCACTTCTAGCTGAATTCACAATCATTTTGGTTTATGCCCCAGCTTGGGGAGCAAGGGGTATCGCCATTGCACTACACCATTTTGAGTCCAAGATTAGAATAATTTATGCCTCGGCTTAGGGGTTCAATGGATTTCTTTGTTAGACCACTCTCAATTTGGGTCCAAGGTCAATTTGGTTCATGCCCCAGTTTATAATGGCTTTCCTCATTGGACCACACTCAATTTGGGTCCAAGGTCAATCTAGTTTATGACCAGCTTAGGGCTCATGACTTTCCTCATTGAACCATACCCAATTCAGGCCCAAGGTCAATCCGGTTCATGCCCCAGTTTGGGGGTCATTGGCTTTCCTCATCAGACCGCACTCAATTTGGGTCTAAGTTCAATCTGGTTCATGTCCCAGTTTATGGGTTAAAGGTTTCATCATTGGACCATTCTAGTTCTTATCCTAGCTCGGGGCACATTGGATCTCATCTTTGGTCTACCCTACTGCTTGGGAAAATTCCATTCCTCTCTTTGAATAATAAGAAATATCAGGGCAACTCTTTGGATTCTAGCATTTCCCTGGCCCATGGGACAGAAATGCCCGAGATGGGATAGCACTATCATAGCTGAAGGTTCATGATTTCTAATGTCTCCAAAATCTGAAACTGATCTTTATTGACAAGCAATGAGGAATGCTTATCATTTGTCATTCCCGACGAGCGATCCTAACTTGTAGCACTGGGCTATGATGGACATGGATCGGGCTCTAATTGATAGAGCCAGAGATTGATTTTGAATCGGTCTCCGATTGATAGAGACAAGATTGACTTTGAATTGGTCTCTGATTGATAGAGATCAAGATTGACTTTGAACTGGTCTCCGATTGATAGAGATCAAGATTGACTTTGAATTGGTCTCTGATTGATAGAGATCAAGATTGATTTTGAATTGGTTTCTGATTGATAGAGATCAAGATTGATTTTGAATTGATCTCTGATTGATAGAGATCAAGATTGACAGTCATGGACTGGGCTCTAGTTGCTAGAGGCAAGGATTGCTTGAGTTGGGCTCCGATTGATAGAGGCCAAGGATGATAATCATGGATTGGACTCTAATTGCTAGAGATGATGGATTGACTGAAATTCTCTTTGGCTCCTTTATGAAGTGGAACATGGACCAAAGATAATGATTGAACAGGCCTAGAGGCTAACTCTTGCTCACATTGAGTTCATATGAATGTAACCTTTCTTAGTTCCGACATGAATCAGAACCTGAAGTGGAGTTGACGATTGGACAAGCCTAGGGGCTAGTTAAATTCAAATGAATGGAACTCCTCTTAGTTCCAACATGAATCAGAACTTGAACCATATAAATAAGCCTAGTGGCTGATTGAATTCAGATGAATGAAACTCTTCTTAGTTCCAACATGAATCAGAACCTGAACCAAAGTTGATGGTTGGACAAGCCTAGGGGCTAAATAAATTCAGATGAATGGAACTTTTCCTAGTTTTGACATGAACTGGAACCCTAACCAAAGTTGATGGTTGGATAAGCCTAGTGGCTAATTGAATTAAGATGAATGGAATTTTTCCTAGTTCCGACATGAATCAGAACCTAAACAGGAGGTGAAGGGTGAAAAAAAGCCTAGGGGCCGAGTGCCTTCTTCATCTTAGCATGATCTGGGAGTGATGATTGAACCTGCTTAAAGGTTAAACCCTTCTTTAATTCTGAGATGAACCAGAAATGGTGGTTGAATCTAGGGTTGAATATTTCTTTGATTCTAAGATGAACTAGATGTGATTGAATCTGCCTAGGGGCTGAATCTTTCCTTAATTCTGGATGAACCGAAATGATGATTGGACCCTCGAGTCGACATCCATATACATGCGATCGTCATCGTCGACCGGATCCCCATGAGCTCTAGCAGCAGCAGCAGCAGCCTCAGCATCAGCCATCTCGATACGAGTGTGAGGGCTCACCATCGCGTTCCTCTCCTCATCGCTAACCTTAGCATCTCGCAGACCCATCTTGCAGATAGCGTCCCAATCTAGAGGCGACGAGAAGGTCTTCTCCTGGATTTTCTCATCTACCAGATCCACCCCCACGGTTGTCGATCTCGCCCTCATCTCCATCTCAACAAACGTGGCTCTCCCGGTGCACGGACACCATAGGGCCATCATAGGGAATGCCCAATAGATCGGCCGCTTGCCGATAATCAAAAGAAATGTGCACCCCCTTGACATAACGGTGATGCGCAACTCCCGATCGTGCTCAACGTCGTTGTAATTCCCCACCACCTGGAGATTACAAAAGAACTGGCGTACCAAGTCTGGACATGTGCACGCGTCGTATGTGATGACAAGGAGCCACCCCATATCACCAAATGCTCCCTCTACATTGAACAAGGCTAGCTCAGCCAAGTTCACCATGTGACCCCCTTCAACCTTCTTACGGGCATAGTCAGCATACTGTTCCTCGGCTTCATTCGAACGGAAGCGAAGTGGATCACGCACCCTGGGTACTTTGGTACGAGCCATAGTATCTGCAAAATAAGAAAGAGGAAGGAAACAAGGAGTTAATAGGATAAAAATCCAAAATTTGATTTAATAACGACGTAAGTTGACCATAAAGCCCCATTTCTTGCCATACAAGTGGGCATAAGAACTTACGTAGGTTAAACCATATCCTACAACCCACATGCAGTAGGAAATTTTAACTGACGATGTCCAATTTGAAGAAATTCAAGAAAAATAAAAAATGTAGACAAATTAGGGCAAAAAGAGAAAATTTCAAGTTTCTCGATGACCAACCGATGAAACTCAGAAATTTTTGAGGGTTTTCGTCCCTCGAGACACCAATAATAAAAGCCCCCAACAAAAATCAAATTTTTACAGTTGGAAAATGTTTAATTTGAAAAATAGGAGTTAAACGAGCAAAAAACTAGAAAAGAAAACCTAAAAACACGTAAAAACGGGAAGACATACCTGTAGGGATGACGTGGACGTCGGAACCCGGAGTTAAACCGACCAAAAATAGTAGAGTGGCACTGTAGCAACTCAGAGAGTAGAGACGAGTCGAAACGGAGGAGGAATAGTGAGAAATGACCCAAAATTGGATCTTAAAAATATGATTTTTTGGTCCGAGGGTCGGACAATTCGACTGACACCATCGACCCTCGGATCGACCCTCCAATCGACCCTCGGTTCTCGGGAATCTAACAGAAAATCGAGGGTCGAACTGAGGGTCGGATACCAATCGACCATCGCATCGACCCTCAGCTCTCGGGAAGAAGAGGTCATTCCCAGGGTCGGATACCAAGGGTCGGACATACCATCGACCCTCACCATCGACCCTACATAGAAAAGATAGTATTTTTTTACATAATGAATTGAGGATTTTGAATTTTATATCGGTTAGCATGCCTACATGAAGTATAAATGATTTCTCACTGATTTTGATGATTTTCAGGCACCACCCATCTCAGAAGGAAATATGTCTGGACGTAGAGTGACCCGACAGACCCGAAACACAGTCCCACCACCACCACCTGTGGAGGAGACTAGTCAAGAGAATAACCATGTACCGGAAAATCCAGAACCGGTAAACCCTACAAACTTGCCACCTCCACCACCAGAGCTAGCAACACCGGTGATGAATCGCACGGCAGCTGCAGCAGATGCAACACGCGCAGGCTCGGATGCGGGTTGCCATGGGAATAATGTTTCAAGCCACTCGGGGCTGCACCCATGCACACGGGGCAAGCCGGTGCAGCACCGGTGGGTAACCACCCAGCTCCTCGGACACCTCAAGAATCGGGCTGCACGGATTCCAGTGCAGGTCCCCGGAAGCAGACAGGGGCTAATTATCGGTATCCACCCCGTATGTATGGGGCATATCAAAACCAGATGGATCACTCTCGACCGGTCGAGAGGTTTTTGAAGATGAAGCCCGGGGAATTTAATGGGCAAATCGTCTGATCCATTATGGCCAGCACACTGGATAGACGAGATGGAAAGAAATTTTCTTATGATGACTATTACTGAAGAGAAGAAAGTATTGTGTGCCACCTTCATGCTCAAAGGCGACGCACATCATTGGTGGAAATCGACCAGGGCCTATCTATTGACTAAGCACACCCTACTGACTTGGGCTATATATAAAGAAGCTTTCTTTGAGAAATATTTTCCATGAAGCTTCAGAGATTCGATGGAGAAGGAGTTCCTGAGTCTTTATCTGGGACAGATGTCAGTGGATGCGTACCAACAGCGTTATGAAGAGCTGTTTTTCTTCGCACCACCGAGTATGCAAGAAGAAGAAACTAAAACCCGTAGGTTTGTCACGGGACCGAGAGGAAGCATCAGGGAACATGTTCTGGGATTAGAAAAGACAATATATAATAAAGCCGTCCAGATTGCTCGAGTGATTGAATCGAGCCAGAAGGAGAGTTATCTAAACCAGAACAGAGGCATCAAGAGATCAACCGGAAACTCCTACAATGGAGGAAATGCCAGGATGTATAAGCCTTTCCGTCTTCAGAACTTTACTACTACACCCAAGACCACTTCAGCAGTGCAACCTCAGTTAAAGTCAAATTCTGAAGTTCTGAAGTATTTTAACTGCAACCAACCCGGACATATGGCAAGGGAGTGGCCAAAGCCCAAGAAGCGATTACATCGGGGGGACGGGTATATGCTTTGTTACATCCGAGGATGCGGCCGCATCACCCGATGTGGTCACAGGTATGATTGAAACTTTTAAAGTTATAATTACATTGAATGAGCATGTAGACTAAGTAAAGATAAATCACAGGTATTGTACCTATAAATGGCGTACCCGCCAGAGTACTCTTCGATTCCGGAGCTACTCATTCATTCATATCTGTGTCATTTGGAAAGAAGACAAAATTACCCATCAAAAACAGTGGACTACAAATTACTTGTACGGTCACCGATGGGGTTAGAAGTGGAATTAGAAAAGGGTTATGGACCATGTCCAGTTCTCATTGGAGAGTAGACCTTAGATGCAACCTTGATACAACTTGAGATGGCAGACTTTGATGTCATCTTGGGAATGGACTGGTTAGCTCGGCATTCTACAAATTTGTTATGCGCCGAAAAGAAGCTAACATTCAAAGACAAAGAAGGGGCAGAATTCAGTTTCTCGGGAACCAAACTTCCCCGGAGACGCAAGCTCATACTTTCAGCATCAAAGGCCAAGAAGTGTCTTGAGAAGGCAGCAGTCGGGTATCTAGTATCAGTGGTCGACCTAGCCAAGGAAGTACCACGAATGGAAGACATTGACTTTTTTCGGGATTACCCTGACGTATTTCCGGAGGACCTACACGGATTACCACCCGACCGTGCTACAGAGTTTGTAATAGACCTGACACCTGGAGCTACACCCGTATCAAAAGCACCTTATAGAATGGCTCCTACTGAACTGAAGGAATTAAAAGTACAACTACAAGAACTACTAGACAAGGGTTATATTCGACCCAGTATATCTCCATGGGGGGCACCGGTACTGTTCGTGAAAAAGAATGATGGTAGCGTTCGATTGTGTATCGACTATCGGGAGTTGAACAAACTGACAATCAAGAATCGATATCCACTACCCAGGATCGATGACTTGTTCGATCAGTTACAAGGAGCAAAAGTATTTTCTAAGATTGATCTTCGATCGGGCTATCATCAGCTGAAGATTAAAGAAGGTGATATTCCGAAGACCGCATTCAGGACCAAATATGGACATTATGAATTTTTGGTTATGTCATTCGGATTAACTAATGCACCGGCAACGTTCATGGAACTTATGAACCGAGTTTTCCACGATATGTTGGATATGTCGGTTATAGTATTTATTGACGACATATTGGTATATTCCAAGGATAAGGAAACCCATATCAGAAACCTAAACGCAGCCCTACAGCGTTTAAGGAAAGAGAAGCTATATGCCAAATTTTCTGATTGTGAGTTTTGGCTAAGTGAAGTCGCATTCCTAGGCCACGTGGTATCCGCAGAAGGAATCAAAGTGGACCCCAGCAAAATCGAGGCTATTGTGAAGTGGGAAGCACCAAAGAGCGTTTCAGAAATTAGAAGTTTTCTGGGTCTAGCTGGTTATTATCGGAGATTCGTAGAAGACTATTCTCGGATTGCCGTACCTCTCACCAGCTTGACTAAGAAAGGCGAGAAGTTTGTGTGGACCGACAAATGTGAGAAGAGCTTCCGGACATTGAAGGCCGATTGATATCCGCCCCGATTTTGACCATTCCCGTTCCAGGACAGACATTTACTTTATACACTGATGCATCGGGATTGGGATTAGGATGTGTGCTCATGCAAGGAGAGCAAGTGATTGCTTATGCTTCAAGACAGTTAAAGGTACATGAGAAAAATTATCCCACTCATGATTTGGAGCTAGCGGCAGTAGTACATGCGGTTAAGATATGGAGACATTACCTATACGGGGAGAAATTTCAGATTAAGTCAGACCATAAAAGTCTTACTTATCTATCTAATCAGGAGTTGAATATGAGACAAAGGAGATGGCTGGAACTATTGAAAGACTATGATTGTGATATCCAATATCATCCGGAAAAAGCGAACGTGGTAGCGGATGCATTAAGCAGAAAAGCAATGATAAAATCTCAAGGAGAAGTTAGCACGACTGCAGCAATGTGTACCAACGGAATGGTGTTCAATCACGACAATGAGCAGTATGTGATAGATACAACAGATGAATCAGCCAACCAAGGGTTTATTCATCGGTTCTCGAATATGTTCGTGCATTGAAGATTATACCGGATATAGTGGACGAAGTCAAGACAGTTATCAAATCAGATCCTTATCTGAGAACAGTACAAGAAGATATTGAGAAAGGTAGGACCAACCCTGAGTTCACCTTGGATGATGAGAAGGTACAGAAACATAAAGGGAGAATATGTGTACCTGAAACAGAAAGTATGGACATTAGACACCGACTGATGAAAGAAGCCCATACCACCATCTATTCGATACATCTTGGAAGTACAAAAATGTATCATGATCTGAAGAAATTATACTGGTGGAGGGGAATGAAAGAAGATGTAGCTAAGTTCGTGTCTCAATGCCTAAATTGTCAGAAAGTAAAAGCTGAACGACAAAGACCCGCAGGACTGTTACAGCCATTACCAGAACCAACATGGAAATGGGACTGCATCACTATGGACTTCGTCACAGGACTACCAGTGACTCCTGGAGTAGTTGATGCAGTTTGGGTGATTGTGGACCGTCTGACTAAAACAGCTCGCTTCATACCGATACGACCCCAATATACACTAGAAAGGTTAGCAAAGCTGTATGTGGATAATATTGTTCGGTTACATGGTGTTCCAGAAATCATTGTGTCCGATAGAGATCCATGATTTACTTCCAAATTTTGGGAAGGACTGCAAAAGGCTATGGGTACAACATTAAAGTTTAGTACTGCATTCCACCCACAGACAGATGGACAGTCAGAACGTACAATCCAGATTCTAGAAGATATGCTACGAGCATGTGTGATTGATTTCAAAGGATCATTAGGACGAAAAGTTACCATTGATCGAGTTCGCTTACAATAACAGCTATCATGCTACTATACAGATGTCACCTTATGAAGCACTGTATGGCAGGAAGTGTCGAACTCCCTTTTTTTGGAATGAAGTTGGAGAACGTAGTGTTGTTGGACTGGAATTTATTGAAGAGACTTGTCGAGTGGTCGACATCATCAAGGAAAGAGTAAGAACAGCTCAGAACCGTCAGAAGCAATATGCAGATACTCGACGAAGGGATCTAGAGTTCGTCGTAGGTGATAAAGTATTTATGAAGGTATCGCCTATGCGAGGATTGAAGAGGTTCGGACAGAAAGGAAAACTAAGTCCAAGATATGTCGGACCATATGAAATTCTAGCTAAGCGTGGAAAAGTGGCTTATCAGTTAGCACTACCACCATCTATGTCAAGTGTGCATGACGTATTTCACATTTCCCTATTGAAGAAGTATGTCAAAGACCCAACGCATGTCTTGACAGTAGATTTACCAGAATTGACTAATGATTTGACATTCGAAGTAACACCAACAGAAAAAACCAGCCGAAAGGTTCAACGTCTACGCAACAAAGATATCTACTATGTTAAGGTCATATGGAAAAGTAGAGACATGGAAGAAATTACATGGGAAGAAGAAAATGCTATGCGGGAACAATACCCACACTTATTTGACTCAGAAGGTACGTACAATTTCAAGGACAAAATTTTTATAAGTTGGGGGGAGTTATAAGACCCGTGTCAATCTAACCCGGTCTTACCACCTTGAACCAGGTTTACCCATCATGGTCGAGTCAAATGGACCAAGGGCGTGAAGGAGATCGAGATCCCAGGTATAAAATCGACCCAAAAACATTTAAAATTAGGGGAGGGTCTGACAACCAGCTAAGCAGGGTCGGACCTCCCAAAATAGAAAGTCAGACCCTCGGTTTGAAGGGAGGGTCGGACAGCTTAAGACCCTAGGGTCGACGGGATCCTCGACCCTCCCATCGACCCTCGGTTTCTGCCGAATATAGAAATTAGGAAATTTCTATATTTTTCGATTGGGATTCTTTCCAAATCTCAATGGGACTTATTTAGGATGTTCTTAGTCTATTTAAAGGATGTCCCTAAGCCACTTTCACTCCTTTCACAACCCTAATCGAATTGAGAGAAAGAGAGGAGAAGGAAAGAGGAAGAAGAAAGGGAAGGAAGAGAAATTAAGCCAAAAGAGAAGAGTTTCAGAGAAAGATTAACCTTCTCAGGTATGGATACTAATTCTATGAGTTTCTACAGACCTTAGGGTAGTAATTAATAAGAATGTGATCTCAGAGAAACCCAAACCATTAAGCTATGGTTAGGTTTTCATGGAAAACCATAGGAGGCTGCATGAAAACTATTTAGATGGATTATACATGGTTCCAGACCATGGAATGAATGTTGAATGAATGTAGGAAGCAAGCCATAGGACCCCAAACACGAAGAATGGATTTAAAAGTGGGAATTAGACCAGAGTGCACCGAGGGTCGCACCGAGGGTCGATAAGCCATCCGACCCTAGGTGTTTATGACCATCGACCCTCAGCATTTGGGATGTCCAGAAAGAGGGGAGGGTCGATAGACCCATCGCGCCTAGCATCGACCCTTAGTTGACAGAATGGTTTTTAAATTCCGAATTAATTCTAATTAAATTCTATCGACTTTGTTAGGTCTTCTAGCAATATAATAACAGTATAAAGGTGATTTTAAAGCTTGGAAAAATATCTTTTAGCAAACTAAGGTGAGGAACCTTAACTCCAAACTAAATTGGTTAATAATAAACTGTTTTCTATTTTTGAGTCCTATGCTATGCTTGATTCTATGCGAATATGTTTGTAATGTGCATACAGCATGCCATCCAATATTTCTATTACTTGTTCATGCATATTTACTTTGTTGTTTATAACATGATGATGATGATGATGATAGGAATAGACATGTGCTTGTATGTGTGTGGTTGATGTGCTTGATGTGAGCGAGTATCAGGGGGGTGTGATGAGAACGTCAATAAACGTTAACCTTTGACGGGTCTCAGCACTCTAGCACTATCTCCAACTCAAGTCTTGTGCATTGGCATCCTCGTATCGCCATTACTTTAGCAAAACTATTATGTCGTAGAGTATCAGGGGAGGTGGTCTCGGTCCTTGTAGTCTCTGACTCTACCGGGGGGCCTTAGCTCTATCTCTATGGACATTCTGAGGGATGCTGGGGTGAGGCCTTGGATACACTGTTTGGCATTAGGATTGGTTAGTTGCGAGCCCAGTTTGTAGCCCTCGCCAACAGGGGCTTACATGTTGGTATGGCACTATATAGCAATAAACGTAACCTTTATTATATAATGTTCATGATTGGGTGCATGTGAGTTGACGATAAACGTGATCTTCGGGTAACGTCACACACTCGTGTATAGAGGCGGAGTCAATAAACGCGACCTTTGGCTACCTCAACCTTTCTATAGCATACTGTAAACTTCAAACCGGACCAAAGATATAAATTGATTTTTGCATGCATATGTAATGTTGCATTGTTTTGGCTACTCACTGAGCCGTGTTGTGTGCTCACCCCTCGACGTCGAATATTTTTAGTTGATGATGCAGGTTACACAGTTGAAGATTATATGAACGCGTCTGCGTTTGGGAATATAGCAGCAATGGACGCTGGAGCTGAAGATGATACACACGACTCCTCTTGCGAGTGCAACTCGTGTGTATTTGATTAGATATTTTATAGGTTTCTTTTATTGCGTTTAATAAAGACTTGTTTTTGATATTTAAATATTTATGTCTCAGTTGGAAACAGAATAATTTGCTATTAAATTATTGATATCATCTTAGTTCTCAGTTCATTTATTTATAAGATTTCCGCTATTGTGTATTTACTCTTATTATGATTGTGGATGCGTGTAAGTTTGGATAACGCGGGGATAGCCTATTTGAGATCCTGGTTGAACCATTGGTTTTTTTAGCGGTTCACCACACCATTCTGGTTAGACCAAAATTGGGGTGTGACATTCCATTCATATGAACCCAATGTGAGCATGAGTTAGCCTCTAGGCCTGTTCAATAGTTACCTTTGGTCCATGTTCCACTTCATAAAGGAATCAAAGAGAATTTCAGTCAATATCATCGCTAGCAATTAGAGTCCAATCCATGATTGTCATCCTTGGCCTCTATCAATTGGAGCCGAACTCAAGCAATCCTTGCCTCTAGCAACTAGAGCCCAGTCCATGACTGTCATTCTTGATCTCTATCAATCAGAGACAAATTCAAAATCAATCTTGATCTCTATCAATCAGAGACCAATTCAAAATCAATCTTGATCTCTATCAATCAGAGACCAATCTAAAACCGATTTTGATCTCTATCAATCAGAGACCAATTCAAAATCAATCTTGATCTCTATCAATCAGAGACCAATTCAAAATCAATCTTGATCTCTATCAATCAGAGACCAATTCAAAATCAATCTTGATCTCTATCAATCAGAGACCAATTCAAAATCAATCTTGATCTCTATCAATCAGAGACCAATTCAAAATCAATCTTGATCTCTATTAATCAGAGATCAATTCAAAGTCAATCTTGATCTATATCAATCAGAGACCAATTCAAAGTCAACTCTGTCTCTATCAATCAGAGACCAATTCAAAGTCAACTCTGTCTCTATCAATCAGAGACCAATTCAAAGTCAATCTTGTCTCTATCAATCGGAGCCCGATCCATGTCTATCATAGCCCAGTGCTACAAGTTAGGATCGCTGGTCGGGAATGACGAATGATAAGCATTCCTCATTGCTTGTCAATAAAGATCAGTTTCAGATTCTGGAGACATCATAAATCATGAACCTTCAGCTATGATAGTGCTATCCCATTGGCCAGGGAAATGCTAGAATCCAAAGAGTTGCCCTCATATTTCTTATTATTCAAAGAGAGGAATGGAATTTTCCCAAGCAGTAGGGTAGACCAAAGATGAGATCCAATGTGCCCCAAGCAAGGATAAGAACCAGAATGGTCCAATGATGAAACCCTTAACCCCTGAACTAGGGCATGAACCAAATTGACCTTGGACCCGAATTGAGTGCGGTCTAATGATGAAAGCCATTAAGCCTTAAACTGGGGCATGAACCAAATTGACCTTGGACCCGAATTGAGTGTGGTCCAATGAGGAAAGCCATTAAGCCTTAAGTTGGGCATAAACCAATTGACCTTGGACCCAAATTGAGTACGGTCCAACGAAGAAAGCCCTTGAGCCCTAAGTTGGGCATGAACCAAATTGAACTTGGACCCGAATTAAGTGTGGTCCAATGAGGAAAGCCATTAAGCTTTAAGTTGGTCATGAACCAAATTGACCTTAGACCCAAATTGAGAGTGGTCTAATGAAGAAATCCATTGAACCCCAGACTGGGGCATATAACCTTGAGCTTAAAAAATAAAAAGCAATAGTCTGGTTTTGAATGGATCCCAAACTGAAAAAAAAGATGGAAAAGGTAGGTATCTTGCACCTACTGATAGAGGGGAATTATGAGTCCTGCTATTAGATCTAAAGGAAGACTTATTCCCCCAACGATCGAAGGTGGTCCTCGAAGGTGTTATGCCCAACTGGAGCCGCTTGGATGAACTAGTGGTTTCAGCTTTCTATTATCGGTATTCGATAAGTCATCCATGTCTGGGTCCAAAATTAATATGCTTGTTGACAAGTCCAACCCAATCTGCCCTGTAAATAAAAGAAAATCACCCCGTTTGGGGATTTCAAACTCTGTACTTTGTCTCTTCCATACATTTCCTCCCAGTTTCATCCTCCTATTCTACGTGCGCAGTCAATTCTGACTCTGAAGATGATTGAAACGATGAGTCGTCCCCTGAACTTCTACGCCACCCGGCCTCTTGAGAAAGAAAGGTCCAACCCGTCTGGGAAAGTTTTAAATGATCAATCGAGAGACACAAGAGTAGTCTCAAGAAACATGTATTGGAGAAGCTGTCATTTGTTTTATCTGTGAAAAGATTCCTAGGAAAGCATTACATAATAACAGATCATATCAACATATCAGCCAATCAGTACAAATGAGTGGAGGACAGATGTGCCACCAAGAAGATGGAAATACCAAAGTTCTTACAAAGTATATCATCTGTAAGCAAGAAATACATGATGAATGATCAATCTCAAAATCAAAGAATGAGGTCATTGGGATTCCCAAAAAAATAAAAAAATAAAAAAATAAAAAATAAAAAATTCAAGCCTATGTTTTATGTACATCAAAATGGGGAGGTAGTCACATCAGACAGAAGGTGATGAGTAACTTCTAGAGGACAGCATACGGATTCACCATTCAGATAAAATCAGATACTATATGAGCAGTCACAAATGCTCATAAAGTTTACAGAAGATCAGAGTGCTAGTTGGGGCAAAGACGTTCTATCTGATTGGAAATGTTTGGAAGAAGAAGATTCAAATCCAATATTGAATGTCAGGATTCAATTTCGCGATCAAGCGAAGCACTGCATTATGTGGCCTTCACATCCAAAAAAAAAAAAAAAAAAAAAAAAAGAAAAAAGAAAAAAAAAAGAGAAGAAAAGAAAATAGCAAGATGTTGAATGGCATTGGAGCTTGACAGTAAGCCAATTGTCCCTCTCACTTCAAGAGGATGATAGTTTCAACCAAAGCCTGATAGCAAGTTCGATCATTCGTCGAGATTTACAACATGTTGGACCGGACTTTTGATTTTGGTCAATTACATCCTGCCTTTAAAGGAGACGATCTCATCATTTCTTCATCATCAAAGAAATATTTCTCATCGGCATTAGACTCTCTCTCCCGTCTATCAATCTGACGGCTTTCCAAGGAGTCTCTATCACAAGCCCTTCTTTTGATTATCAATTTTTATGGCATTGTATCTCATGATCATGTCATCATTTTATGTACAAATTCATGAATCTGGCTGGAACTCTCATCTGTCGTTCATTACATCCGAAGGCTTCCCAGGATTCCTATAAGCCCTTCATTTCTCAAGCCAATAAAATGGGATCTTCTCGGTAAGATAAACCCATTCTACATAAATAACCAAACACTCTCCCAATGGTAGACCCATGTGGATAGTTTCACATCAGTCCTCTTGGACCTTCAACATTAATACTTGTCAACAAACCTAAAGGTTTCAGGCCTAGATATGATCGTGACTGATTCAGAATCTCGATATAGCTTATTGGGACACGTGTTCCATCTGAACATCTCCAAGAAAGGAAAACATAATTTGGCACCATTTTTAATCTTGGTGTGGGACTGCATTTCCCTAAGATCACTTTTAGTGATGATTCAAATAGCTGCCCGCCTATCAATACGTGTAGGTGTCAACTTAAATAGTAGCGCAAGGCCACCCATTTGTCAAGAAGGTCATGCCATTCAGATTTCCCCTAAGGGTTTCAAACCATTGGATAGGACCATAATTTTGGCAATATCCTCACCATATCAGGACTCTTTATTCAACCCAAGATGGGGTTTGCAAAAAGAAGAAAATGAAAAAATAATAAAGGGAAGAAAAGAAACCTCAGCAGGGAAAGGCAACCCGAGAAACCTCAATGGGCAACCCATAATACCTCAATGGGGATAGGCGACTTCACGCAGCCCTAAAGCATTGCCCTCATTCACCCTTCAAAGAAAAAATTCAGTGGTTCATGTAGACAAGTGTCATACTAGTCTACCCTCCATAAGGAAAGGAACCCCTCTTGCTCTCCAGTGAATCATACTCGGAGGAGTTGAACAAACCATCATCTGTTGGGCTCCGTAGCATTGCCTTTCAACAGAATTCTATCTTCAAATCCTTTGGTCATGTTAGGGAGAGAGAAAATTCTCATGGCCTGGTTACGGATGTAGCCAAATTCATCATCAGCTCCCTCATTTCAAGGTTCAACAAGGATTTATCTAAGAAATCATTTTCTGCAATCAATCTGTCAATCTTCCCTTGACCTCAGAAGCATGGTCAAATTCTAAATGCAATCCAGATTCAACCTTGTTCTAACTCTGTTAGATTTCCCATTTCCTTCTATAGTAGCGGTCTGTCACAACATGCAGACATTGGGGCATAGATATACCCTATGTAGAGGAATCGAACTTGATCATGAGCATTACATCAAGGATCCATTGTGTCACACCCCAATTCCACACTATTCAGAATGGTGTGATGAACCGCCAAATAACCAACGGTTCAACCAGGATCTCTAATAGGCTATCCCCGCATTATCCAAACTTTACACGCATCCACAATCATAATCAGAGTAATACACAATAGCGAAAAATTTATAAAAAATATGAACTAAGAACCTAGAATGATACCCATAAATAATATCAAATTATTCTATGTTTAACTAAGACATAAATATTTAAATACCAAATACAAGTCTTTAATAAATCCAATAAAGAAACCTACAAAAAATATCTAATAGAATACACACGAGTTGCACTCGCAAGAGGAGTCGTGTGTATCGTCTTCAGCTCCAACTTCCATAGCTGTGTTCATATAATCTTCGACTGTATAACCTGCATCATCAACTAAAAATATTCGACGTCGAGGGGTGAGCACACAATACGGCTCAGTGAGTAGCCAAAACAATGCAACAATACATATGCATGCAAAAAGTCAATTCATATCTTTGGTCTTGGTTTATAGTTTGCAATGTGCAATAGAAAGGTTGGGTGGTCAAAGGTTAACGGTTATTGGTACCGCCTCTATACACGGGGTGTGGAAGCCCGCCCGAAGGTTAACGGTTATCGTCGTCCCCATCCACCCTACCATAACATTATACAACAAAGGTTAACGTTTATTGCTATATAATGCTATACCAACACGTAAGCCCCCGTTAGCGAGGGCTTGCAAACCGGGCTCGCTACTAACCAATCCTAATGCCAAACGATGTATCCAAGGCCTCACCCCAAAGCATCCCTCGGAACATCCATAGAGATAGAGCTAAGGCCCCCCGGTAGAGTCGAGACTACAAGGACCGAGACCACCTCCCCGATACTCTACGACATAATAGTTCCGCTAAGGTAATGGCGATACGACGATGCCAATGCACAAGACTTGAGTTAGAGATAGAGCTAAAGTCCTTGAGACCCGCCAAAGGTTAACGTTTATTGACGTTCTCATCACACCTCCCCCGATACTCTCTCGCATCAAGCACACCAACCACACACATACAATCACATGCCTATTCCTATCATCATCATCATCATCATGTTATAAACAATAAAGTAAATATGCATGAACAAGTAATAAAAATATTGGATGGCATGCTGTATGCACATTACAAACATATTCGCATAGAATCAAACATGGCATAGGACTCAAGAAATAGAAAACAGTTTATTATTAACCAATTTAGTTTGGGGTTAAGGTTCCTCACCTTGGCTTGCTAAAAGATATTTTCCCAAGCTTTAGAATCACCTTTATAATGTTATTATATTGCTAGCAAACCTAACAAAGTCGATAGAATTTAATTAGAATTAATTCAGAATTTAAAAACCATTACTCAGCGGGGTCGAGCAGGGCGAGCTAGGGTCGATGGGTCTATCGACCCTCCCTCCATTCGAACTTCCCGAATCGGGGGTCGATGGTCTAAAACACCTAGGGTCGGATGGTCTATCGACCCTCGGTGCGACCCTTGGTGCACTCTGGTCCAATTTCCACTTTTAATCCATTCTTCGTGTTTGGGGTCCTATGGCTTGCTTCCTACATTCATTCAACAGTCATTCCATGGTCTAGAACCATGTATAAACCATCTAAATAGTTTTCGTGCATCCTCCTATGGTTTTCCATGAAAACCTAACCATGGATGGATGGTTTGGGTTTCTCCGAAATCCTACACTCAACCATATCTAACCTAAGGTCTGTAGAAACTCATGGAATTAGTATCCATACCTGAGAAGATTACTTTTCTCTGCAATTTCTTCTCCTTTTTGCTAAGCCTTCTTCCTAGCCTCCTTTCTTCCTCTTTTCCTTCTTCTCTCTTTCTCTCAATTCAATTAGGGTTGTGAAAGGAGTGAAAGTGGCATAGGAACATCCTTTAAATAGGCTAGGAATGTCCTATAATAATCCCATTGAGATTTGGAAAGAATCCCAACCAAAAATTAGGAAATTTCCTAATTTCAGTTTTCGTCGGGAAACCGAGGGTCGATGGGAGGGTCGATCATCCCGTCGACCCTAGGGTCTTAAGCTGTCCGACCCTCCCTTCAAAACCGAGGGTTTGACTTTCTGTTTTGGGAGGTCCGACCCCCTTCACCGGGTGTGCGACCCTCCCTTAGAATTAAGTGTTTTTGGGTCGATTTCGTAACTGGGATCTCGATCTCCTTCATGCCCTTGGTCCATTTGACTCGACCATGATGGGTAAACCTGGTTCAAGATGGTAAGACCGGGTTAAATTGACACGGGTCTTACAACTCCCCCCAACTTATAAAAATTTCGTCCTCGAAATTGTACGTACCTTCCGAATCAAACAAGTCAGGGTATTGCTTTCTCATAGCATTTTCTTCTTCCCATGTAATCTCTTCCATGTCTCTACTTTTCCATGTGACCTTAACATAGTAGATATCTCTGCTGCGTAGACGTTGAACCTTTCGACTAGTGATTTCCGTTGGTATTACTTCAAATGTCAAATCATCAGTCAGTTTTGGCAAATCTTCGGGCAACACATGTGTTGGGTCTTTGACATACTTCTTCAATAAGGATATGTGAAATACGTCATGCACACTTGACATAGATGGTGGTAGTGCTCACTGATAAGCTACTTTCCCACGCTTAGCCAGAATCTCATATGGTCCGACATATCTTGGACTTAGTTTTCCTTTCTGTCCGAACCTCTTCAATCCTTGCATAGGCGATACTTTCAAAAATACTTTTTCGCCTACGGCGAACTCTAGATCTCTTCGTCGAGTATCTGCGTATTGGTTCTGACGGTTCCGAGCTACTCTTACTCTTTCCTTGATGATGTCGACCACTCCACAAGTCTCTTCAACAAATTCTGGTCCAACAATACTACGTTCTCCAACTTCATTCCAAAACAAGGGAGTTCGACACTTCCTACCATACGGGGCTTCATAAGGTGACATCCGTATAGTTGCCCCGATAGCTGTTATTGTAAGCGAACTCGATCAATGGTAACTTTTAGTCCCATGATCCCTTGAAATCAATCACACATGCTCGTAGCATATCTTCTAAAATCTGAGTTGTGCGCTCCGACTGTCCGTCCATGCGTGGGTGGAATGCGATCTTGAACTTCAATGTTGTACCCATAGCCTTTTGCAGTCCTCCCCAAAATTTGGAAGTAAATCGTGGATCTCTATCGGACACAATGCTTTCAGGAACACCATGTAACCGAACAATATTATCCACATACAACTTTGCTAACCTTTCGAGTGTATACTGGGGTCGTATCGGTATGAAGCGAGCTGTTTTAGTCGAGACGGTCTACAATCACCCAAACTGCGTCAACTACTCGAGGAGTCAATGGTAGTCTCGTGACGAAGTCCATAGTGATGCATTCCCATTTCCATGCTGGTTCCGGTAATGGTTGTAACGATCCTGCGGGTCTTTGTCGTTCCGCCTTTACTTTCGACAATTTAGGCATTGAGACACGAACTTAGCTACATCCGCCTTCATTCCCCTCCACCAATACAGTTTCTTTAGATCATGATACATTTTTTACTTCCGGGATGTACCGAGTAGATGGTGGTATGGGCTTCTTTCATGAGTCGGTGTCTAATGTCCACACTTTTCTGTTTCGGGTACACATATTCTTCCTTTGTATTTCAGTACCTTCTCGTCATCCAAGGTGAACTCGGGGTTAGTCCTACCTTTCTCAATATCTTCTTGTACCGTTCTCGGATAAGGATCTGCTTTGATAGTTGTCTTCACTTCATCCACTATATCCGGTATTATCTTCAATGCCGCGAACATATTTGAAAACCGATGAATGAACCCTTGGTTGGTTGGTCCATCCGGTGTATCGATCACATACTTGCTCGTTACCGTGGTTGAATACCATCCCATTGGTACACATTGCTGCGGTTGTGCTAGTTTCTCCTTGAGATTTTATCATTGCTTTTCTACTC
Source organism: Protea cynaroides (assembly GCA_028583415.1). Lineage (NCBI taxonomy): Eukaryota > Viridiplantae > Streptophyta > Magnoliopsida > Proteales > Proteaceae > Protea > Protea cynaroides. Next base: position 62,137,801 of record CM053275.1, on the reverse strand, counting down.
AATGCGTCCGCTACTACGTTCGCTTTTCCCGGATGATACTTGGATATCACAATCATAGTCTTTCAATAGTTCCAGCCATCTTCTTTGTCTCATATTTAACTCCTTCGATTAAATAGATAAGTAAGGCTTTTATGGTCCGACTTAATCTGAAATTTTTCTCCGTATAGGTAGTGTCACCATATCTTGACAGCATGTACTATTGCCGCTAACTCCAAATCATGAGTGGGGTAATTCTTCTCATGTACCTTCAACTGTCTCGATGCATATGCAACTACTTGTTCTCCTTGCATAAGCACACATCCTAATCCCAATCCCGATGCATCAGTGTATAAGGTAAATGTCTGTCCTGGAACGGGAATGGTTAAAATTGGAGCGGATATCAATCTGGACTTCAGTGTTTGAAAGATTTTTTCACACTTATCCGTCCAAACGAACTTTTCTCCTTTCTTGGTCAAACTGGTGAGAGGTACGACAATCCAAGAATAGTCTTCTACGAATCTCCGATAATATCCAGCTAGACCCGGGAAACTTCTAATTTACGAGACGCTCTTTGGTGCTTCCCACTTCACAATAGCTTCGATCTTACTAGGGTCCACTTTGATTCCTTCCGCGGATACTACATGGCCTAGAAAGGCGACTTCACTTAGCCAAAACTCACACTTTGAAAATTTGGCGTATAACTTCTCTTTCCTTAAACGCTGTAGGGCTGCGTTTAGGTTCTTGACATGGGTTTCCTTGTCCTTGGAATATACCAATATGTCATCAATAAATACTATGACCGACGTATCCAACATGTCGTGGAAGACCCGGTTCATAAGTTCCATGAATGTTGCCGGTGCGTTAGTCAATCTGAAGGACATCACTAAGAACTCATAATGTCCGTAACTTGTCCTGAAGGCTGTCTTGGAATGTCCCCTTCTTTAATCTTCAGTTGATGATAGCCTGATCGAAGATCGATCTTTGAAAATACCTTCGCTCCTTGTAACGATCGAACAAGTCATCGATCTCGGGTAGTGGGTATCGATTCTTGATGGTCGGTTTATTTAATTCTCGATAGTCGATACATAATCGAACACTACCATCCTTCTTCTTTACGAACAACACCGGTGCTCCCCATGGAGATATACTAGGTCTAATATAACCCTTATCCAGTAGTTCTTGTAATTGCACTTTTAATTCCTTTAGTTCCGTAGGAGCCATTCTATAAGGTGCTTTTGATACTGGTGCGGCTCCAGGTATAAGGTCTATTACAAACTCCGTGGCTCGGTCGGGTGGTAATCCGGGTAATTCCTCCAGAAATACATCAGGAAAATCTCTCACTACATCAATATCTTCCATTTGTGGCACGTCCTTGGTTAGGTCGACCACTGATACTAGATATCCGACCGCTCCTTTCTCAAGGCACCTCTTAGCCTTTAATGCTGAGAGTATGAGCTTACGTCTCCTGGGAAGTTTGGTTCCCGAGAAACTGAATTCTGCTCCTTCTTTGTCCTTAAACGTTAGCTTCTTCTCGGCGCATAACAAATTTGCGGAGTGCCGAGCTAACCAATCCATTCCCAAGATGACGTCAAAGTCTGCCATCTCAAGTTGTATTAAGGTTGCATCCAAGGTCTGCTCTCCGATGAGAACTGGACATGGTCCATAACCTTTCTCTAATTCCACTTCTAATCCCATCGGTGACCGTACAAGTAATTTGTAGTCTAATGTTTTGATGGGCAGATTGGTCTTCTTTCCAAACGACACGGATATAAATGAATGAGTAGCTCCTCGAATCAAAGAGTACTCGGCGGGTATGCCATTGATAGGTACGATACACGTGATTCGTTTTTACTTAGTCTACATACTCAATCGGTGTGATTATAATCTTAAAGTTTCGGTCATACCTGTGACCACATCGGGCGATGCGGCTGCATCCTCCGATGTAACAGCATATACCCGTCCTTGATGTAACGCTTCTTGGGTTTTGGGCACTCTCTTGCCATATGCCCCGGTTGGTTGCGATTATAACACCTCGGGGCTTCGACATTTGACTTTGGCTGTGGTTGAGCTGCGGGGATAGTCTTGGTTGCAGCATTAAAATTCCGAGGACGGAAAGGTTTATACGTCCTGTTATTGCTTCCATTATAAGAATTCCCAGCTGGCATTTTTATGCCTTTGTTTTGAGTAAAATACCTCTCTTTTTCGAATCTCACGAAGCTTCGTGGAAAATATTTTTCAAAGAAAGCTTCTTTATATATAGCCCAAGTCTGTAGGGCGTGCTTACTCAATAGATAGGCCCTGGTCGATTTCCATCAATGATGTGCGCCGCCTTTGAGCATGAAGGTGGCACACAATACTTTCTCCTCTTCGGTAATAGTCATCATAAGGAAATTTCTTTCCATCTCGTCTATCCGATGGTGCTGGCCACAAGTGGATCGAGCGGCTTGCCATTGAATTCTCTTGGTTTCATTTTCAAAAACCTCTCTACTAGTCGGGAGTGATCCGGTTGATTTTGGTATACCCCAAACATAGGGGGTGGATCCTGATAGTTCCCTTGGGCTGCTTCGGGACTTGCACCGGGAATTGGTGCAGCCGGTTGTGGAGGTGTCCGTTGGGCTGGGTGGTTACCCACCGGTGCTGCACTAGCTTGCCCGGTGTGCATGGCTGCGGCTCGAGTGGCTTGAAACATAACTCCCATCGCAACCTTGCATTTGAGTTTGTGCATGTTGCATTTGTTGTAGCTGTTGAGCCCGATTCATCACCACATTTGTTAGCTCGGTGGTGGTGGTGGCAAATTCGTAGGGTTTGCCGGCTCGGGATTACCCTGTGCGTAATTGTTCTCTTGACTAGTCTCATCCGCCGGTGGTGGTGGTGGGATTGTGTTTCGGGTTTGTCGGGTAACTCTATGGCCAGACATATTTACTTTTGAGGTGGGTGGTGCCTGAAAATCATCAAAATCAGTGAGAAATCATTTATACTTCATGTAGGCACGCTAACCGATATAAAATTTGAATCCTCAATTCATTCTGAAACAAAAATACTGTCTTTTCTATGTAGGGTCGATGGTGAGGGTCGATGGTATGTCCGACCCTTAGTATCCGACCCTGGGAATGTCCTGTTCTTCCCGAGAGCTGAGGGTCGATGCGGGGGTCGTCCGACCCTCAGTCCGACCCTTGAATTTCTGTCGATTCCCGCGAGCCGAGGGTCGATTGGAGGGTCGATCCGAGGGGCCGATCGTGTCAGTCGATTTGTCCGACCCTCGGACCAAAAATCAGATTTTTAAGATCCGATTCTGGGTCAATTCTCACTATTCTTCCTCCGTTTCGACTCGTCTCTACTCTCCGAGTTGCTACAGTGTTACTTTACTATTGTGGATCGTTCTTACTCCGAGTTTCGACGTCCACATCTCTTCTACAGGTATAATTCCCCAACTTCCCCTGTTTTTAGGTTTTTATTTCTAGGTTTTTACTCATTTAGCTCGTCTTTTCCAAATTAAACTTTTTCCAACCGTAAAAATTTGATTTTTATTGGGGGCTTTTGTTATTGGGGTCTTGAGGAACGGAAGCCCTCAAAAAATTTTCAGTTTCATCGGTTGGTTATCGAGAAACTTAAATTTTTCTCTTTTTGCCCTAATTTATCGAAATTTTGATTTTTTTTTGAATTTCTTCAAATTGGACCTTATCCGTTAAAATTTTCTACTGCATGTAGATTGTAGGATATGTTTAAACCTTCGTAAGTCCTTATGCCCACTTGTATGGTAAGAAATGGGGCTTTATGGTCAACTTACGTCGTTATTTACTCAAATTTTGGATTTTTATCCTACTAACTCCTTGTTTCCTTTCTCTTTCTTATTTTGCAGATACTATGGCCCGTACCAAAGTGCCAAGATTGCGTGATCCACTTCGCCTCCGTTCGAATGAAGCCGAGGCACAGTATGCTGACTATGCCCGTAAGAAAGTGGAAGGGGGTCGCATGGTGAACTTGGCTGAGCTAGCCTTGTTCAATGTAGAGGGCATTCGGTGACATGGGGTGGCTCCCTTGTCATCACATACGACGTGTGCACGTGTCCGGACTTGGTGCGCCAGTTCTATTGTAATCTCCGGTGGTGGGGGATTACAATGATGTCGGCGTGGTCGGGAGTTGCGCATCACTAGCTACGTCAAAGGGGTGCACCTCTCCTTTTGATTATCGGCAGCTGGCCGATCTGTTGGGCATTGCCTATGATGGCCCTATGGTGTCTTGTGCGCCGGGAGAGCCACAGTTTGTTGAGATGGAGATGAGAGCCGAGATCGACAATCGGTTGCTCCGTCCCAATAGATGGCGGATGAGAGCTTGCTACTTGCGTCCATCTCCACGAGTCTTCTGCAAGATTATCCGGCATAATCTGATTCCGCGAGTGGGCACTATGAGAGGGTGTCTCGGCTGACCCGGGTTCTTGATTTACATATATATGCACTCGACGGCCGGTCCGCCTTCCTTACATCATCATGCGGGCGATGATCGGTGCCACATTGTCCGGTCATAGGGGTAATCTACCCTATGGGCGCATGATTACGGTGCTCCTGACCCGTTTGGGGGTGGATCCCGGTTGATGAGAAGATCCAGGAGAAGACCTTCTCGTCGCCTCTAGATTGGGAGGCTATTTGCAAGATGGGGCTACGAGATGCGGAGGTTAGTGATGAGGAGAGGAACGCGATGGTGCGCCCTCACACTCGGGTTGAGATGGCTGATCTTGAGGCTGCTTGCTAGGGCTCGTGGGGGATCCGGTCGACGATGATCGCTTATATATGGATGTCGATGCGATACCACCGCCATCACCTACGCATGCGGATCGGGCTGGTACCTCTGCTGCGGCGGCTCGGTACCCGAGACCAGTCCTTCTCATGATGCTGGTCCTTCCCGGCCCACCTTCGATATGATGGAGATGTTGCGCGAGATCGGAGAGACTCGGCGCAGATCGGACCCGAGGATGGAGGATTTGCTAGATGCTCGGCCATGAGAGTGGATGAGCTGTTGGCTGCTCGGCACACATCCGGCGCCGCGGATAGGTGAGCTCATGGAGATCCGGCGTGCGGCCCGACGGGAGAGTAGCCGATCTCACGGCTAGTCTCCGGGCGACCCGGACTCGGATGGCCCTGGTTGACTAGAGTCTATCTTGGGGACTACGACGAGAGATCGTGAGGCACCGCCTCCTCCTTCGCCTCCGGCTTCTTGATTGTACTTTACTTTTCTTGTCCTCTGAGTAACTGTCCGGGTTGTGGATTGTACTCTGCTTTAGCGATGTATATACGTTTTGTTTCTCTTACTCATTGTATGTAACTGGTTTTCCCTTTAATAGATGCATTATTCTCTTTTTTTAATTCGGTTTCAATCATCACTTGTGCTTACATTGTGTTTGTATTAAAGCTTTTAATTTATCCTATCTCAGTTCACAATGGTCTTGAATGTGTGTCGGTTCGGCGGGCAAGGCCCGAGACGCTCGATACCAAGTTGTCACACCCCAATTCCACACTTGTTCGAAATGGTGTGATGAACCTCCAAATAACCAACGGTTCAACCAGGATCTCTAATAGGCTATCCTCGCGTTATCCAAACTTTACACGCATCCACAATCATAATCGAGTAATACACAATAGCGGAAAATTTATAAATAATATGAACAGAGAACTAGAATGATACCCATAAATAATATCAAATTATTTTGTGTTTAACTAAGACATAAATATTTAAATACCAAATACATGTCTTTATAAATCCAATGAAGAAACCTACAAAAATATCTAATCGAATACACACGAGTTGCACTCGCAAGAGGAGTCGTGTGTATCATCTTCAGCTCCAACTTCCATAGCTGCTACATGTCCGTAGCGCCCGATGCGTTCATATAATCTTCGACCGTATAACCTGCATCATCAACTAAAAATATTCGACGTCGAGGGGTGAGCACACAACACGGCTCGGTGAGTAGCCAAAACAATGCAACAATACATATGCATGCAAAAAGTCAATTCATATCTTTGGTCTTGGTTTATAGTTTGCAATGTGCAATAGAAAGGTTGGGTGATCAAAGGTTAACGGTTATTGATACCGCCTCTATACACGGGGTGTGGAAGCCCGCCCGAAGGTTAACGTTTATCGTCGTCCCCATCCACCCTACCATAACATTATACAACAAAGGTTAACGTTTATTGCTATATAATGCTATACCAACACGTAAGCCCCCGTTAGCGAGGGCTTGCAAACCGGGCTCGCTACTAACCAATCCTAATGCCAAACAGGTGTATCCAAGGCCTCACCCCAGAATCCCTCGGAACATCCATAGAGATAGAGCTAAGGCCCCCCGGTAGAGTCGAGAGACTACAAGGACCGAGACCACCGCCCCTGATACTCTACGACATAATAGTTCTACTAAGGTAATGGCGATACGACGATGCCAATGCACAAGACTTGAGTTAGAGATAGAGCTAAAGTGCTGAGACCCGCCAAAGGTTAACGTTTATTGACGTTCTCATCACACCTTCCCTGATACTCGCTCGCATCAAGCACATCAACCACACACATACAAGCACATGCCTATTCCTATCATCATCATCATCATCATGTTATAAACAATAAAGTAAATATGCATGAACAAGTAATAGAAATATTGGATGGCATGCTGTATGCACATTACAAACATATTCGCATAGAATCAAACATGGCATAGGACTCAAGAAATAGAAAACAATTTATTATTAACCAATTTAGTTTGGGGTTAAGGTTCCTCACCTTGGCTTGCTAAAAGATATTTTTCCAAGCTTTAGAATCACCTTTATAATGTTATTATATTGCTAGCAAACCTAACAAAGTCGATAGAATTTAATTAGAATTAATTTAGGATTTAAAAACCATTCTATCAACTGAGGGTCGATGCTAGGGTCGATGGGTCTATCGACCCTCCCTCAATTCTGAACTTCCCGAATGCTGAGGGTCGATGGTCAGAAACACCTAGGGTCGGATGGTCTATCGACCCTCGGTGCGACCCTTGGTCCACTCCGGTCCAATTTCCACTTTTAATCCATTCTTCGTGTTTGGGGTCCTATGGCTTGCTTCCTACATTCATTCAACAGTCATTCCATGGTCTAGAACCATGTATAAACCATCTAAATAGTTTTCGTGCATCCTCCTATGGTTTTCCATGAAAGCCTAACCATGGATGGATGGTTTGGGTTTCTCCGAAATCCTACACTCAACCATATCTAACCTAAGGTCTGTAGAAACTCATGGAATTAGTATCCATACCTGAGAAGATTACTTTTCTCTGTAATTTCTTCCCCTTTTTGCTAAGCCTTCTTCCTAGCCTCCTTTCTTCCTCTTTTCCTTCTTCTCTCTTTCTCTCAATTCAATTAGGGTTGTGAAAGGAGTGAAAGTGGCTTAGGAACATCCTTTAAATAGGCTAGGAATGTCCTATAATAATCCCATTGAGATTTGGAAAGAATCCCAACCGAAAATTAGGAAATTTCCTAATTTCAGTTTTCGTCAGAAACCGAGGGTCGATGCGAAGGTCGATGATCCCGTCGACCCTAGGGTCTTAAGCTGTCCGACCCTCCCTTCAAAACTGAGGGTCTGACTTTCTGTTTTGGGAGGTCCGACCCTGCTTCACTAGGTGTGCGACCCTCCCCTAGAATTAAGTGTTTTTGGGTCGATTTCATACCTGGGATCTCGATCTCCTTCATGCCCTTGGTCCATTTGACTCGACCATGATGGGTAAACCTGGTTCAAGATGGTAAGACCGGGTTAAATTGACACGGGTCTTACACATTGTCTAGTCTGAAGTCACTACTTTCATAGTCAACAGAAGTAGGTCCATCCAAGTTGGTTTTTGCCAATTTCTCAGTTCTCCCAATCCTGTTGATAAAGAAAATCTAATGTGGTCTCTCACCTGTTAGGATTTGGTCACCAAATTACCTGAAGGAACACTTCAAATCCTTTGCTCCTCATGCCTACTTTGGGGCAATGATTCATTAATCTTTCAAAATTGGCACAACAATGTTGCAAAGCCTTGAGCTTTTCATGAGCCTAGATCAAAGGCCAAACCCATGTCACATTTCATCGCCGCTTGGCTATTCTACCAATTTGGTCTACCATAGTGCACAACCAAAGAACTTAGTTGATCAGATGTCCCTCGACACACCAAGGTCAATCAATAAAATCACTTTGGTTAGAGACTGTCAAGCTCCCCTCATTCTTGTCCAAAATCCTCGCTAGAGTTTCTTTCAATCCAAAATCCAACAACACCAATGTTGGCTGAAGAAAATCATCATCTTCAAATTACATGGAACCCTTCAAAGGGAGTAACTAGGTCATCCGTACCGTACTGAAATTGAGTCAAACTTTCAGTACAAGGTCATAGATGGAAAATTCCAAATCTAGGTATCATGCCAGCGAAGTCCATGACACCATTTCCATTGATGTCATGTTTTGTGCCTTCACCAATAAGGCAGGAGCAAAAAAAAAACTTGGAAAACTGCCAAGGAATTCACCATCATTTCAAATATGTCCAGCACTCTATAGGTTCAAAGTCAAGAGACTTCCAAGATGGGGCAGATTTCAACCCTAAAGGATCAAAGTCAACAAAGCCTTCCTGTATGGGTCACTTTCAAGCATCCTAAAGGTTCATAGCCATAGAGCTTCCAAAAGGATATTCTTATTTTCAATCCCGAAGGTCCAAAGCTGGTAGGAACTGCCAAGATGAGTCATTCAGTGTCACCCTCTAAGTGACCTTCTGAGTTCTTACTCATTTCAGAATCAAATGTGGAGCCCTAGCTCATCCAAAGATCAAATCAATCTTAGATTATTAGTGAATCAAATGTGGAGCCCTAGCTCATCCAAAGATCAAATCAATCTCAGATTATTGGTGAATCAAATGCAGAGCCCTAGCTCATCCAAATTTCAAATCAATCTCAGTCTATAAGTAAATCAAATGTAGAGCCCTAGCTCATTCAAAGATCAAGTCAATCTCACCCTATAAGTGAATGTAGAGCCCTAGCTCATTCAAAGATCAAGTCAATCTCAACCTATAAGTAAATCCAGAGCCCTAGCTCATTCAAAGATCAATTCAATCTCAGCATTAAAGTGAATCAAATGCAGAGCCCTAGCTTATTCGAAAAAAAACAATCTCAGAATCTCAATCAAAAGAGCCTCAGTTCAATCAAAGAGAAGACATCAAGTCTTCCATCCAAACAAATCAAATCCGAGCCCAAGCTCATGCAATCAGCCTTGTATTCACAGCCTAGCTTCATACAAGAAGAGGTTTATCAGCCTACAAATGGATCAAGCCGGGTCCAAGCCCGCACATACTTTGCATTGAGTTCCACCTCAGCAAGAAGAGGTTCTCAGCCTACAAATGAGCCTTGTATTCACAGCCTAGCTCCATACAAGAAGAGGTTTATCAGCCTACAAATGGATCAAGCCGGGTCTAAGCCCGCACATACCTTGCATTGAGTTCCACCTTAGCAAGAAGAGGTTCCCAGCCTACAAATGAGCCTTGTATTCACAACCTAGCTCCATACAAGAAGAGGTTTATCAGCCTATAAATGGATCAAGCCAGGTCCAAGCCCGCACATACCTTGCATTGAGTTCCACCTCAGCAAGGAGAGGTTCCCAGCCTACAAATGAGCCTTGTAGTCACAGCCTAACTTCATACAAGAAGAGGTTTATCAGCCTACAAATGGATCAAGCCGGGTTCGAGCCTGCACGTACCTTGCATCATGAGTTCCACCTCAGCAAGAAGAGGTTCCTAGCCTACAAATGAGCCTTGTATTCACAGCCTAGCTCCATACAAGAAGAGGTTTATCAGCCTACAAATGGATCAAGCCGGGTCCAAGCCCGCACATACCTTGCATTAAGTTCCATCTTAGCAAGGAGAGGTTCCCAGCCTACAAATGAGCCTTGTATTCACATCCTAGCTTCATACAAGAAGAGATTTATCAGCCTACAAATGGATCAAGCCGGGTCAAGCCCGCACGTACCTTGCATCATGAGTTCCACCTTGGCAAGAAGAGGTTCCCAGCCTACAAATGAGCCTTGTATTCATAGCCTAGTTTCATACAAGAAAAGCAGTCACCAATCTTTCAAGAAGAGCAAACCTTCTTGCCAGTCGAACTATGTTCTGGGCTTGATTTCTAGGACACCCTTAGAATACGTAGGCAGTTTAGGAAGAATTACCCTAAGTGCAGCCCAATAAACAATATCACTCATACCCCAAAAATGTGGTTCTTTTATCTTTAGCCTTCAACTGATAACAATCTCGGCTAAAGAGGGGCATCTGTAAGCACCCCATTTTTGCCACCCTCTGTTTAAGTGAACCAATATGGCAGGTTTCTGGCCTTTAATCCAAATATTTATGATTTTTCACTGAATCCCACAGCAGGGTCATGGGCTATTATCTATAGGAATGCATAGGTCATAGAATTATCTTCGAAACGAGACCAGAATTGCTCAATTCTGATATCAAATGAGGAAGATATGATCATTTTAGTCGGATGATACATATAAGGGAAGTTTCTGAAATTATTATAAATAATAATCCCAGGGGCCTTCATGCAAATTATCCTAAGCCGGATTGTTTGAATTTCAAATCATCATATCTTGATCATCCGACATCGGATTCAGATGATTCCAAGACCATTATTCTTCATTCATGATGTTCTACAAAGTGGACGTAAAAAATCCCGGGTAGAAGTCACCAGTGGGTCTCATGCAAGCTTGCATGCAAAATTATCGTTAGAACTTCAAAGCTTCATATATTTTCCGTTCTACATCGGATTCAAATGATTCCAAGACCATTATTCTTCATTTGTGATGTCCTGCGAAGTGGACGTGGAAAATCTTGGGTAAAAGTCTCCGGAGGGTCCAATGCAAAATGGTCAGACAAATTATCGATAATTGGTCCGCTTAAACTTCAAATATTCATAAGTTGACCATTTTACTTCCAAATGAGGTGATTCAAGTTTCTATATTCCTCATTTTTAATGTTCTACAAAATGAACGCAAAAAAATTTAGAATAGAGGCCATCGAAAAATTTTATGCGGGATGGCAGTGGAAATGGCCCATGAAATGACAGAGAGTGAAAACCCAATTAATTTCAGTCAATACAGTCAACTCAGCTCAACCCAAGGTAGTATTGGCCCAACCCAGTCAATCCGGACCAATTCATGGTGGCTTATATGCATGTATTTCTTTTATATATTATTATATAATGTATAATATATTGTAATATATCATATAATATATACATATATCTTATATGTATATTATATTATATATATCAATATATTGATATTATATAATTATATATATATATATATATATATATATATATATATATATATATATATATATATATATATATATTATATATATAATTATATATATAATATATATAGAAAACAATGAATCCAAAGAGAGAGGAAACGTAAGAGAGAGGGAAATTTAGGGAGAATTCAAAAGATTTTGTTTTGAGAAAAGGAAAGAAAAGAGAGAAAAAAATATTTTGGATTCAAAAGATTTTTGTTAGGGCATATAATCCAAAAGAAAAAAAAAAGAATCCAAAGATGGGAAGGGAAGAGACGTCCAAGGTGGAGAGAAAAAAAAAAGAAATAGAAAAGGGAGAATCCAAAAGATTTTATTTTGAGAAAAGGAAAGAAAAGAGAAAAAAAAATCTTTTGGATTAAAAAGATTTTGTTAAGGCATATAATCCAATAGAAAAAAAAAGAAAGGAATCCAAAGTGAGGAAGGGACGTCCAAGAGGAGAAAAAAAAAAAGAAATCCAAAAGATCTCGGTTTTGAGAAAAAGGAAAGAAAAGAGAGAAGGAAAGAGGAGGAGAGGATTTTCTAAAAGAGGGAGAGATAGAGAACGTGTGGAATGGAGAAGGAGAAGAGAAAAAGGAAGGAAAAAAAGAAAGGAAAGAAGAAAAAGGAAGAAAAAAAGATTTTTCTAGAAAAAAAAAGAAAGGAAAGAAGGATCTTCTAGAAAAGGAGAGAAAAAAATATAAATAGGCAAGAGAAGAGAGAGGAGGGGTCTTTTTCCAGACCATAGAGAGAGGAGAACGTGGGTGAGGGAGAGAAAAACGTGAGTGAGAGAGAAAAGAAAAAAAAATCGGAAGAAAAGAGAAGAAGAAGAAAATAGAGAAAGAGAGAAGGAGAGAGAGAGAAAGAGAAAGAAAGAGGTGTTAAGAAGGGAAGATCTAGAGGAAAATGAGGGAGGATCAGAGTGGAAACAAAGAGGATGATGAGAAGATGCAAAGGAGAGAAGGAGAGAGAAGAAGCCTGAGGTAAGAATCAGCCATCGCTTTTGTCAGTTTATTTTTTCAAAGTCAAAGCATACTGCAAATGTATGTCTGGGATTGGTGTCTAGCATTAGAAAGATGCCTCTGTTTGCATTAGGTTCCTTGAGACAAAATGTTGGCCTCTGAGTCTTCTTTCTGACCATGTATTTGGATTCTATTTCCATGAGCTATATGATTTTATATTGATTTTATAGTACCACTGGCCAGAATCTGGAACAGACCTGACCAGTGTATTTGCCTGTACTTGGGGAATGTTTTCGACCTTCCTATGATCTCTTTTAGGATTAGGTTCTTTGAGACAAAATGTTGGCCTCTGAGTCCTCTTTCTGACCATGTATTCGGATTTTATTTTCATGAGCTAAATGATTTTATACTGATTTTATAGTACCACCGGCCAGAATCTGGAACAGATCTGACCAGTGTATTTTCCTGTACTTGGGGAATCTTTTCGACCTGACTATGTTCTTTTTCAGGATTAGCTTTCTTGAGACAAAATGTTGGCCTCTGAGTCCTCTTTCTGAGGATATCTTTTAAGAATTTTTTGAGTAAGTACAGTGCCCTATGTGCCCATTTTGGTCCAGCCTGACAAAGCTGTCATCTTGCTGCGTGTTCCATCATGTTTTGATTGATTCTCATATGCTTTGGTTGTTTCTCACATGCCATATTTGATGCTATATTTGTTCACATGCTATGTTCGGATGCTCGTATGCATACACTACTATAATTGGAATGGTCACACTACCATAATTGGAATGGTCACACTGTCATAATTGGAATGATCACACTGCCATAATTGGAATAATCACATTGCCATGATTGGAATGATACACATGTTTATTGCCATATTTGTCTGCTACACTTGCTCACATGCTATATTAAATGCTTATTGTCACAATTAGGGTAGAAAACCCTAAAAATAGAAAGAAAATAACAATTAGGGTAGAAAACCCTAAAATAGAAAGAAAGTAACAATTATGGTAGAAAACCCTAAAATGGAAAGAAAATAATAATTAGGGTAGAAAAACCTAAAATGGAAAGAATGTAACATTAGGGTAGAAAACCCTAAAAATGGAAATAAAATAATAATTAGGGTAGAAAACCCTAAAATGGAAAGAAAATAACAATTAGGGTAGAAAATAGCATACTAGATCATGCCATGTAGGCTCTTGCCTTATTTGCAATACATGCCATATTTGAAAGATTTTTAAACAATCTTACTGTATGTGAATTTCTTGTCATAAATGTTTTATATGCCATATTTAGATAGAATATTATTTTTTTTGACAATAACTTATTTTATGCAACACCCTAGTCAAACTGCCATATCTGCACACTTCTAAAAGACAATCTAGGCGTGGGGACGTGCATTTAGGCACCCACATTCTTGGGAAGGGCATAATGGGAATAATAAAACCTTAATAAAGAAAGAGAATTCTTTTCCAAACCTTCCAAAATTAGAATTCATAATGAAAAGGGTAATTTAGGACGATTTGCCCCTCGACAAACCCTAAACCTAGAATAGGTTCTAAACCTTAAACCTAGAATAGTTTCTCAATCATTAACTTCAAACTACGCGGATTCTGATTCTTAGGGCAAACCCTAGGATACGTAGGCTATTTGGGAGAATCCCAAATTCGGATCCACACCTTAGTCCACTTGGACTATCCATAGATCCACTAGGATATCCAACCATTTCACCCAATCCCGAACTATGCGGATTCTGATTCCTAGGTCAAACTTAGGATACGTAGGCTATTTGGGAGAAACCCAAATTCGGATCCACACCTTAGTCCACTCGGACTATCCATAGATCCACTAGAAAATCTATCCATATTCCAACCCAAAAGGGGTTATCCAAACCTTAGTCCACTTGGACTATCCATAGATCCTCTAGGATACTTGCCCACATTTTGACCCAAATAGGGTTATCCATTTCGAACTACGTGGATTCTGATTCCTAGGTCAAACCCTAGGATATGTAGGCTATTTGGGAGAAACCTAAATTCGGATCCACACCTTAGTCCACTCAGACTATCCATAGATCCACTAGGATATCCCCCATATTTCAACCCAGATAGGGTTATCATTAGATCCACAAGGACTATCTATCAGTCCACATGGACTATCCAGATCCTAATCCATAGGATTTCTCAGCCATTCAAGCATAAATTTTAACTTGAACAAAGAACTTAATCATGCACAAGCATAAATCACAGCCATAAACTTTAATCACACCTGAACTACGATGGTGAACCTGATTTTAAGAATAAATCCGTAATACGTAGGCAATCTGATGGATACAGATTTGGTTCAATGATATCAAACCACTTGGTTTGGTTTGGCTTAACAAATAGAGTCTAGCATAGGAAAGGTATAGGAGACCGATTTCGATCGGGCGGTTTGGGTGCCTAACCCCTTCCCATAACCGTAACCTGACGCTTACCCAATCTCTGATGGACCAGAATTCCAATCTAAGGATCATGAGTCAATCGAAGTCTTACCTTGGGGTGAGATTTCACATTTTCCAAGGTCTTAGACCTAAATCTTGGTGGCGACTTCAAAAGATTTCCATCTTTGTCCTCACAGATAGATTGATCCCAATGAAGCTATACTCCATTCCCTTTTTCTCTGTAAGCACAAGCTTCCTTTCACCACATAATAGGATAGCTGAATGATGGCCTAGCCAATCCATTCCCAAGATGACATCAAAGTCTGCCATCTCGAGTAGTACCAGACTTGCTTCTAAGTCTCGGCCCTCAATACATATAGTATATGGTCCATAATATTCAGTAAAAGCCCCTTCGACTCCTAGTGGAGAACGAACTATCAAGCTTGGGTTCAAGTGCTTGATTGGTAACTCCATTCGCTTCCCAAAGGAAATAGAAACAAAGGAGTGCTTGGCCCCAGAGTCAAATAGTACTCTGGTAGGTATACCAGCTACATTTACATTTCTTGGAATTTTTCATTATCCCTTAGTTCTACATGCTCATACACACAATGAAAATAGTAAGCCAAATAGTATGGGATAGAGTCATACCAGTGACCACATCAGGTGATGCAGCTGCCTCTTCAGTGGTGACCGCATAAACTTTTCCTTGCTAGGGAGGTTGCTTCCTAGGTAGAGTGCAGGTCCTTGCAATATAACCCAGTTGCTGACAGCTGAAACATTTGATATTCGGGTTGAATGCGGCATTCTGTGGCACAGGTGGTGCCGTATTATTTCTAGCAGGTACTGTAGCGGTCTGAGCCCTGTATGGGCGGAAGGGTCTATTGTTACCGCCACCCGAACTCTCAATAGCGGGTCTCTTTACTCCCCTGTTCTGGGCAAAGAAGCTGTCCCTCTGACTGGACTCTATCACCCTCGCAACCTGCACAGCCTCATATATATTTTCTTGTCCAGACCCAATATGTGCTCTCTGATGCTTCCACGTAGTCCCATGGTGAACCTACGTGTCTTGGTCTCTTCCTCTTGCATACTTGTCGGTGCGAAGAAAAATAACTCCTCGTACCTCTGCTGGTAAGCATCCACAGTCGATTGAGATTGTTGCAAATTAAGGAACTCCTTCTCCATCTGATCTCTGAAGCACTTTGGAAAATACTTATCAAAGAAGGCAACCTTGAACACTTCCCAATCCACCTGTGTATGATTCGTCTCCAGATATGCCCGTGTAGAATTCCACCAAGCCTTTACGTCTTCTTTCAGCATATGAGTGGCAAATAAGACCTTTTCCTCCTCTGTACAGGTCATTAGTCGGATGTTTTTCTCCATCTCTGCAACCCACTGTGCTGGCCACAATGGTTTCCCTGTCTTACCGGTGAATGATGAAGGCTTCAACTTCAGAATCTATCCACCGCTCTGCTCCGATCATGTTGTCCCTGTGTGTTCATTCCGTACCATGGTGGTGGATACGGATAGGCTCCCGGGTACACAGAAGGCGACGGAAACTGGTGCGGTGGTGGTACATTCTGTGCTTGGCCCATCGGCCTTGGGCTACCCTGCATCGGCTGTGAAGTATTTTTCTCTCCAGACTCAGGCGTACCTCCAGTGGGAACAGAACCCGGTGGCCTGAACATCTTCAGTATCTCGCTCAGGAATTCTTTCTGCTGAGCTTGCATCTGATAGACCAGGTTTCTAACAATGGTCTCCGAATTCCTGTGAGGTGGCCCAGGCAAATTTGTTGTTACTTCTGGAACCTGTTCCTCCTCAACTTCTGGGCTTGGCTCTCTAACATGGCCTTGTTCAACCTGTTCTTCTTCCTCGAGGTGCATCCTAGCCTGGTGACTCTTTCGACCCCTACGACCGTTTCCTCCCACCATCTCAGACTATTCTGTTTGAATCTGAGAAGAAGACATAACACATGAGAATGAAGCAATATTGGTGTTAGTCTTGAACAATATAAGGCGAAACAGTCATAAAAAGGAGTAATTAAATCCACAAAATTTTAAAATTTTTTGAGATTTTTTTGGCTCTTCAGGTGTTGACCGGTCGCAACATACCGGTCGTCACTCTGTAGACAGAGCTGCGACCGTTATAGTCGACCGGTCAGAATGAAAATTCTGACCGAGACATAGCGGTCGCAGTCCCTTTGGGGTACCAGTCGATCGGTATGTCGACCGGTATGCCCAGAAAGGGCTTTAAAATCGCGAAAAGTGAGAAATTTTCTCACTTTTCTTTCTCTTTTCTCTCCAATGGCGATTCCTCTCTGCCATTCCGAGTTGCTACAGTCCGGCCGGTGACCTTAGAAGCCGATTCCTTCCGTTCAAAGCTTAGAACATCGTCTCCAGGTAGGTCTTTTCCCTCTTACTCATGTTTTTACAAATTTTTCATATCGTCTATACGTAGAATTTTAGGTTTTTCATCCATTGAGAGATTCTAACCATAGGAACTCTTTTCCTTCGGCTTAGAAAGGGTTTAGGGACCCCTAAGAGCAAAAGCCCTCAACCTATTTGGACTTCCACCGAAAGGTTTGATAAAAAAAAATCAAAATTTTCATTTTTTGACCTAGGTTTTCTTAAAATTTTTGAATTTTTCTTAATTTTCTCAAATTCTTGAAATTTCTTGTGGTATTTATCTGTGATTGACTTGTGGAAGAGTGTGGGGGTTACATAAGTCCTCCTCCCCATGTTTGTGGGTGAGTTTGAGGTTTTTTCTCAATTTATTGTCGTTATGCTGCTAAAATTTCAAAAAATTTCTAACATTTTCTTCTTGTTCCCCTTTGTTTTGCAGTTAAAAATGGCTCCCCGACGTGCTCTTGGGAAACGTCCTCATCGCTCGAGCTTACGTGCTCCCCAGCCACCAATTCCCCAATTTGACGAGCATTGGTTTCGTTCTATGGAAGAACAGGCTCGATTCCCGTGGTTTGATAACAAGAACATAGAATCTGGGCGCCGGGTTAACTTGGATCAGCTGGAGAGGTTCGATGTGCGAGCCGCTTTCGACGCGCTTGGGTGGGTACCGGTAATATCCTACACTGATACCACCCGTCCCAATCTGGTTAAGCATTTCTATGCTAACCTGGAGCTGCATGGGGATGTTAACGATCCCAACTAGGGTAGGGACTTGCGCATCACCAGCTATGTCAGGGGTGTACCTATCTCATTCAACACCCACCAGCTGGCCGACCTTCTAGGGGTTCCTAATGATGGAGATCTAGTGTATTGCCCTCCCAAAGCGAAGGAGATAGCAGACCAGATACTAAACCCTGGAGCTCCTATGAAGGCGGCTAGCTTGAGACCTGCACCTCGGGTATATAGTCGCATCATTCAGCACAACATCGTGCCCCAGAGCGGCCATTACAGTGAGTTATCCCAGCTCACTCAGTACATCACTTACTGCGTCTGCACCGGGGAACGGGTCTCTCTCCCTTACCTCATCATCAGGACCATGCATCAGGCGACCCAGGCCGATCAGGCCAGTAACCTTCCCTACGGTCGTCTCATTACCTTCCTGCTACGTCGCCTGGGTGTGAGCATGAGAGGCGAGGTGACAGTTGAGGATACTATGACTTCCGACATTGACTGGGAGGTTATTTAGAGGATGCAGATGATCGATCTACCCGTTAGCGATGACAAGTTGGAGGCTCGCCCTCGCCCACTCGGGAGGGTAGCAGCCGCGGCAGCTTCAGCAGCAGCAGCCAATGCGGCCTATGCGGCAGAGGCTGGGGGTGATGATGACGATATGGCTGGGGAAGCACCAGTGGCTGTCCCACAGTCTACACCTGCAACACCACCGTCAACCTCTACAGCTGGACCATCTCAGCCTTCTCCCAACACCATGATGGGTATGATTATGGAGATCAGGGACACTCAGCGTGAGATGAGCCGTGACTTGGCACAGTTGGCTCGCAGTCTTAGAGTCACACAGGATCAGGTGCACTGGCTCAGGGTCACTTACGAGCGAGACTATGATATAGCAGACCCTATTCCTCCCAGGCCCCCTACCCCATGATTGTCCCTCTTGTATTTCCTTCTGTTTTGACTGTTTATATAACAGGGTAACTGTCCGGTTTGTGGACTGTACCCTGTAGCACTATTTTATCTGATACTCATTTCCTTTAATGAAAATCTTTATGGTTCACCCTAACTAGTGCATATGTATTATTAAATTTCATATTTAATACAGTACATTATGCTCTTTCTTAATCCGTCTCAGATATCAAACAATGCTTAGGGTGTGTTTATATTAAGATTTTTAATTTTCCTAACTCAGTTCATCGACTTAGTTAAGTGCAATATGGTTTGTTGGACAGAGCCCGAGAGCTCTGATACCAAGTTGTCACACCCCAATTCTGATCCAACCAGAATGGTGTGAGTGAACCATCATCGAACCAATGGTTCACACCAGGATCACGAATAGGCCGTGTCTACCCATACAAACCATCACACATAACCACAATCATAATATAATAGTACAACGGAAGTCTTTAAAATAGAATGAACTGAGTATCTATTGATAAATTAAATAAGTATCCAATTATTCAAATCCAAACATAAAATAAATATCTTTTACATCTCTTTAATATCAAACGAAAATAACTGAACGAATAAACAAAATCCGATCACAGGTACACGCAGAAAGGGCACTCGCATGAAGCGTCATGCTCGTCCTCTCCTGCCTGTACATCCAACGCAGCAACACCACCATAAGCCGGAGCGTTCATGTACTCATCCACAGTGTAACCTACATCAACATCTAAAAACATGTATATATACAAAGGGTGAGCTCACAACTTAGCTCAGTAAGACAATCAGACAGTTTCACAATATTATGCATGAGTAACAATCATTTTATGCTGTGGTCTGGTATTAAGTTTGCAATGTGCTATGGAAAGGTTTGGTGGCCCCCGCACCTCTATACACGAGTATGTGGCACCTCATGGATCACACCCCCATTGGCCCACATGCACCCATCATGGAATAGAGATAGAGCTAAGATACCCCCGTACCTCCCCTGACGCTCTACCCATACCAGTACCTAAGCCCCTACTGGCCAGGGCTCGCAAACTGGGCTCGCAACTAACCAATCCTATATGTCATCCATATATACTCTATCCCAGCATAGCCGTCTACGACATAGAGATAGAGCTAAGGCATTCCCACACCTCCCCTGATGCCCTATCCGTAACTAACCCACTAAGATAGAAACAACGCAGTAGACCCTATCCCAACATAACTCCCTATGGCATAGAGATAGAGCTAAAGCATCGTGGATAAGCCAACGTCGACCTCGGAGACCACAATGCCACATAACCATGGCCAAGCCAGCCTTAACATCGGAGACCACCGTACCACGACCTTCCCCTGATGCCCCATCCGTACCAAGAATGTTAAGGCAGAATACTACAAAAGGTACTAGTGTGAGGAGCGATCCCAGGCCCATGCCCCACTCTACACCCTAACGAAAATAATCAAATGCTTAACAATCACATGCTAACAATGCATGAACAGTAATAATAACTGAAATTAAAAGATGGCTTGTGAATATGCACAAACATCACATCACATATAATCAGGTGATTAACAACGACTTACTGTCCATTAATTATTAGGTTTAGGTCAGATTACCTTACCTGACGCTCGTTTGTTAGCTTGCTCCACGTCGCAAGATCCAAACGGGAAGTCACAAAGTCCTACAATATTATTAGGGTTTCATTAGAATATTTTTCTTAGGGTTTCATGTTGGTCGAAAACCAACAAAGTTACAAAATACCCTCACAGAGCTGACCGGTGGCATGTACCGGTCGCAGCTCTGTGGGAAAGACTGGCGACCGGTATGGTCAGCCAGTCCCCACAGACCAGCCTCCCGGAAGATACCGGTGGTAACATACTGGCCACACTGTGTGCAACCGGTATGTCTTCAGGAGACTATACATGGGTTTTTCGACTGCCGTCGATCATCCTCCATGGATTTCTAGGGTTTCTCCTATTCATTCTGAGTCTAAACTTGGAGTTAGAGTTATCCCCAACTCATTCAAGTCTCGTTTCGATGAATATCATCTCGAAACTTGAATCTAGGGTTTGACGGCAACTTTGGGTTTATTGGCAAATTTAGGGTTTTAGATCAATACCTACTTGCATGGTATTGATCCACCCATACAACTATTATAGGGTAAGAAGATTGATTCAAACACTTACCGTTGATGGGCGTAACGTGGGCATCGTCGAACGGTAATGGCAGCACCTTCTTCTTCTTCCTAGCTCCTTTTCCTTTCCAACCTCCTTCTCTTCTCTAGAGTTTGTGAGAGATAATGGAAAGGATTTGAGGAGGTTTAAGGGTGTATTTATAGGCTAGAAATAGCGTTTAGTAACCCTATTAGGATTAGGAAAGTCTTAGGATTCAAAATCAGGAATGTGGGACCCTCAGAAGTCAATTTCTGGATCTCCGCACTCAGCTGCGTAGAGCTGACCGGTCGACCGGTATCAAGACCGGTACCATCGACCGGTCAACATAAAATGATGATTATTTTACCGTCTTTGATCCGATTTCGTACCTGTTTGTCATCCGCTCATCCCGTCTGGCCTGGTGATGATCGAAAGACCTGCTATGACACAAAACCAAGGTTTAGACCGGGTTTACGGAGTGCGGGTCTTACACTTATGCTACCCCAGGGTATGCGACCCTGAGAATCACTGTCAGCTTACCGAGAGCCTAGGGTCGATGGTAGGGTCAGTATATGTCTGACCCTAGGTCCGCCCCTAGTTCTCTGTCAAATCACCGAGAGCCTAGGGTTGATGGTAGGGTTGGTAGTTGTCCGACCCTAGGTCTGACCCCTAGTTCTCTGTCAGATCACCAAGAGGATAGGGTCGATGGTAGGGTCTGACGTAGGGTTGCATGTTTTGGTCGAATTCTGCAACCCTACGACCCAGAATAAGGTTTTTAAACTTGATTTTGGATTCATTTCCCATTCTTTCTCTTCTTTTCCAACTCAACCCGTTTCTCTGAGTTGCTACAGTATCGACCCCTACCTGTTTAGTGATCATATCTTCCATTCGTGACTCCCACTCCTTCGCTTCAGGTATGCTCTCTTACTGTTTCACGTTTTTACAGCTTTCTAACTAATTTTTGTCCATTTACATCGTTTTCTTCAAATTAAACTCTTTCTAATCGTAAAAATTTAATTTTTCTTGGGGGATTTTGCTATTGGTCACCCAATGGATGAAATTCCTAAAAAATATTCGAGTTTCATCGGTTGGTTATCGAGAAACTTGAAATTTTCCATTTTTGACCTAATTTTTGAGATTTTTTGAATTTTTCAAAATTTCTTCAATTTTGATCTTTCAAAATTATATTTCCAACTGTATGAGCCTTGCAGAATGGTTTAGAACCTATGTAAGTCCTCCTGCCCAAGTGTATGGGTGAAAAGTGAGGCTTTTGACCAATTTATGCCGTTATAATGCCAAAATTTTTGGGTTTATCACCATTACTGATCTATTATCCATTTTTGTATGTTTTGGCAAATAATATGGCTCATACCGAAGTTCCTAGGGCTCATGACCCAGTTCATTTTTGCTCCAACGAGGTCGAAGTTCAGTATGCTCGCTATGAGCGTAAGAAGGTAGAGGGGAGTAGTGTGTGGACTTGGCTAGTCCAGCCTTGTTCAACGTGGAGTGGGCATTGGCGACATGGGCTGGCTCCTTGTGATTACCTATGACGCATGCACCCGTCCGGATTTGGTGAGACAGTTCTATTGCAATCTCCAGGTGGTGGGAGATCGCAATGACACAGAGAGGGGTAGGGAGCTCAGGATCACGAGCTATGTTAAAGGGGTAGAGGTTTCCTTTGACTGCCAGCAGTTGGCTGATCTTTTGGGCATATCAAATGACGGCCCTTTGGTGTACTGTTCTACCAGGGAGCCCCAGTTCCTTTCCTTGGAGATGCGTGCTGAGATTGACAGTCAACTTATCAGAGATGATCCCTAGGAGATGAAAGCGATCAACCTACATCCAGAGCCTCGGGTGTACTGCAAGATCATCTAGCACAACTTGATACCCCAGAGTGGACACTATGAGAGGATCTCCCACTTGACTCAGTAAGTCCTCTACTACATCTGCACTAGGCATCCTGTCTGCCTCCTTTATATTATCCTAAAGACGATGATCCATGCTACACTGCCAGTTCAGATAGGCAACCTTCCCTATAGATGTTTGATCACTACTCTGCTCACCCGCCTAGGTGTTGATTTAGTGGATGAGAGGATTCAGGAGAAGGCCTTCTCATCGGTGCTCGACTGGGAGGCCATCTGTCGGATGGGCATGTAGGATGCTCAGGTCAATGATGATGAGAGGAACGCTCTGGTGCGTCCTCATACTCACATAGAGATAGCAGACACTGAGGCGGCAGCAGCAGCAGTAGCCGGCAGGGGTCCATGGGGGCGATGCTGAGGATGTGGATCGCATGTATATGGATGTAGATGCTATACCTCCTCCATCACCTCCACATTCTATTAGAGCTGGCCCATCAGGCTCTTTCACACATGGCTGGTCCTTCACACCCACCATCTAATGATATAATGGGGTTACTACGTGAGATCAGAGAGGCTTAGCGCGTGATGGACTTGAGAGTGGGAGAGCTTTTAGATGCTCAGCGCACGACAGATAGGAGAGTGGGCAAGCTCCTAGATGCTCAACGTGCATCTGATCAGTGGATGGCTGACTTGACAGCTAGTCTCCAGACGACCCAGACTCAGGTAGCCTGGTTGACTAGAGTGTATGTTGAGGACTGTGACAGAGATCGCAAGGCACCTCCTCCTCCATCACCTCCAGCTCCATGATATCTATTTTCTTTTTCTTTTTTCTTTTTGTTCTATAGAGTAACTGTTTGGGTTGTGGACTGTACTCCGCTTTGGATATGTATATAAACGTGCTTTTGACTTGATGTATATAAAACTTATTTCTCCTTTTATATGTGTATTATTCTCTTTCTTAATCTTTGTCTCAAACAACACAGATGCTTATAGAGTGTTCTTATTAAAGCTTTTCAATTTTATCCTAATGTAGTTCATGAACTTTGTGGAAATATACTGGTTTAATAGACAGTGCCTGAGAGCTCTGATACCAAGTTGTTACACCTCAATTTCATACTATTCAGAATGGTGTGATGAACCACTAATAAACCAACGGTTCAACCAGGATCTCAAATAGGTTGTGTCCGTTTGCTTAAACCATACATATCCACAATAATAATCAGAGTAAATACATAATAGCCGAAGTCTATTAAATAAACTGAGAATCTAAATGTGATAAAATAAATAATTTAACAAATTATTTCCAAAAGGACTAAGACATAAACTTAAATAATTAATTCAAATACATTGTTTGTATAATCCAAATAAAAGTCTAATCGAAAACACAGGAGTTGCACTCGCATGTCGAATCATGCGACTCCATCATCACCTCAACAACCATCGCCGCCGCTTGCCCGTACACATGAGCATTTATATAATCTTCAACCGTGGTACCTGCATCATCAACTAAAATATTCGAGGTTCAAAAGGGTGAGCATACATCACGGCTCAGTGACCAAAAAAAACAATGCAACAAACATATGCATGCATTCAATTCATATATATGGTCTGGTTTTTAAGTGCTATAGAATGGTTCGGAGGCCGTCTCACCTCTATACACGAGTGTGTGAAGCCACCCAATGAATATCGGCATTGCCGTCCCACTTGCACCCACCATGGAAATAGTGTACCCAATGGGTATCGACATTGCTGTACCACATGCTCCCATACCAACATGTAAGCCCCTGTTGGCGAGGGCTTGCAAACTGGGCTCGTAACTAACCGATCCTAATGTCAAACAGTGTATCCAAGGCCTCACCCCAGCATCCCTCAATACATCCATAGAGATAGAGCTAAGGCCCCCCGGTAGATTCAGAGACTACACGGTCAGAGACCACCTCCCCTGATGCCCTACGACGTAATAGCTCTGCTAAGGTAATGGCGATACGATGATGTTAGTGGACAAGACTTGAGTAGAGATAGAGCTAGAGTCTGGTGACCAGGATAAATCACAGTGTCACGTCCTCCCCCTGATGCCCCACTCGCATCAAATACACTAACCACACACAAACATTAACATGCCTATTCTTAACATCACCATCACCATCATGTTATATATAAACGAAATTAAATATGTATGAACAGTAATAGTAGGAATATTGGATGACATGTTAAATGAACAATACACATATGCACGCATAGAATCAATCAATTATGGTATCAGACTCAATAAGAAAAAATAGATTTTTATTATCCAATTAGTTTAGGTCTTGTTCCCTCACCTTTGACTGAGTGTAGATCCACGTTCAAGCTTTAAAAATCACTTTTAAATCACTAGGAAAACCTAACAAGTCGATAGATTCTAATTAGAATTAATACCAACAAATTTTGACTAGTTGAAATCATAGGGTCGCAGGTAGGGTAACCGACAGGTAGGGTAGCACCTAGGGTCGGTTACCCAATCGACCCTAGGGTAGGGTCGGACATGGGGTCGATCACCAATCGAGCCTATGTGCGACCACACCCTCCCTGGGACTTCCCGAGGGTATGTGATCGATCCTGTGGTCTCGTAGGTCCATTCTATGATTGTTCTATGACTCATAACTATGATTTTTATACACTTTCCATTGTCTATGATGATTACTTCCATGGATTCCTTCGAAACTCATCCATGGATAGATGATTTGGGTTTCTCCTAATCCTAACTTCTTCATATTCCATTCCAGGCTCTTAATTTATAAAGGGAAATAGACTCATACCTAAAGTTGGCTGAGATTCAAAGGTGTCTCTAAAGTTACTTCTCTTCCTTAGTCTTTCCTTTAATTTTCCTTCTCTTCTTCTCTTCCTCTCTTTTTCTTTCTCTCACTTTCAATTAGGGTTCTAAAAGGAGTGAAAGAGGCTAAGGGACATCCTATTTATGGAGAAAAACCCTCCAAAATAACTCCCATCGAGATTAGGAAAGGACCCCTTGAAATTAGGAATGTTTCCTAATTTATGGTTTCTGTCTGTCAACGTAGGGTCGATCATAGGGTCGCAAGACCCATCCACCCTATGGTTCTCAAGTCATCTGACCATACGACGGAAAAGTCATGGGTTGGACTTCTATTGAGGTGGGGTTGACCCTACCTATTTAGGCATGTGACCCTACCCTCATATTTACTTTTTTTTGGTCAAATTCATACCTAGTTTTGTGATTT
This sequence comes from Protea cynaroides, assembly GCA_028583415.1. Lineage (NCBI taxonomy): Eukaryota > Viridiplantae > Streptophyta > Magnoliopsida > Proteales > Proteaceae > Protea > Protea cynaroides. The sequence goes on along the minus strand of CM053275.1, from coordinate 62,111,793 downwards.
CCTTCTTGCACTTGGACCACTTGGCTTGAGCATGATAGGTAGACATGGTACAAGGTTGTAAGACCGATTAGTTTAATACGGGTCTTACAGACATGGTCCATAACCTTTTTCTAATTCCACTTCTAATCCCATAAGTGATCGTATAAGCAATTTGTTGTCTAAAGATCTGAGGGGTAGATTTAGCTTATTTCCAAATAACACAGATATAAAAGAATGAGTAGCTCCAGAATTAAAGAGTACTCTGACGGGTATGCCATTAATAGGTACAATACATGTGATTTGTTTTAATTTAGAATACATGCTCACACAAGGTAACACAAAATGAAATGTTCAGGTCATACCTGTTACCACATCAGGCGATGCGGCAGCATCCTCAGTTGTAATTGCATAAACCTTTCCTTGCTGTAGCTACTTCCTGGGCTTAGGACACTACCTTGAATAATGCCCCATTTGATTGTAGTTATAGTATTTTACTCCTTCATTATTTTTCTTTTGTTGAGGTTGGGCTGTTGGAGTAGTCTTGGCTGCAGCTTTAAATCCTTGGGTACGGAAGGGTTTGAATGTCTTTGTGTTCCCTCCGTTATAAGAATTTCCATTTGACCTTTTGATACCCCTATTTTGAGCAAAGTAGCTCTCTCTTTAGCTCGATTTTAGCACTCGAGCAATCTGCACAGCTTCATTATAAACTTTCTTTTCTAGCCCCAAAACTTGCTCTCGAATGCTTCCCCTAAGTCCCATGACGAACCTTCAGGTTTTAGTATTTTCCTCTTGCATGCTAGAGGGAGCAAAGAAAAACAGCTCTTCATAACGCTGTTGATATGCATCCATCGTCATCTGTCCCTGATACAAACTCAGGAACTCTCTTTCCATTGCATCTCTAAAACTTCTGGGAAAATACTTCTCAAAAAATGCCTCTTTATAGATAGCCCAGGTCAACTGGGCGTGCTTGGTTAACAGATAAGTCCGAGTAGACTTCCACCAGTTGTGTGCATCGCCTTTCAGCATAAATGTTGCACACAATACTATTTCCTCCACATTAATAGTCATCATCATAAAATTTCTTTCCATTCCATCGATCCAGTGAGCTGGCCACAAAGGATCTGCTAGCTTGCCATTATATTCCTTAGGCTTCATTTCAGAAAGCGCTCGATCAGTCGAGAATGGTCCAACTGATACTGAGCATAGGCCCCATACATAGGTGGTTGATACTGGTAGCTACCTTGGGCTACCTCAGGGTTCTATACTAGAGCTTGCACAACTGGCATTTGAGGTGCTTGGGGTACCATGTTGCTACCCCTTAGTACTGTGCTAGCTTGTCCAGCTGGCATAGGTGTAATATGTGCAGCTGGGAAAATGATTCCTATAGCAGCTTGCATATTGGCTTGCACCTACTGTATTTGCTGTAGCTATTGTGCCAGGTTCATTACTGCTGTAGCCAAATCTGTAGGTGGGGCTAGCAAGTTCGTAGGATTTTCCTGGCCATTAGCTCCTGGTGTTGCCATATTCTGATTCTCTTGTCCTTCAAAATTTTCATGGCTATTTTCCTCCACAGGTGGTGGTGGTGGAATTGGATTACGTCCTCGCCTAGTTACTCTTCGACCAGCCATTTCCTATTTGCGGTGGTGGTAGTGTCTGAAAAATCATAGAACATGTGAGGCAATCATAATATACGTCATTCCCATTTCAAAATCCAATAATCAATGTAAAATTCCAATTTTCCAAGTCATTCAATCGAAATACTGTATTTTCCATCGTAGGTTCGATGGTGGGGTCACACTATGTCCAACCACAATGTATGTGACCTCACAAAACCCTGTCAGCTCACCGAGAGCTTGGGGTCGATTGTAGGGTCGGTATATGTCCGACCACAGGGTCCGACCACACGATGTCTGTCAGCTCACCGAGAGCCTGGGGTCGATCGTAGGGTCTGTATATGTCCGACTACAGGGTCCGACCTCACGATGTCTGTCAGCTCACTGAGAGCCTGTGGTCGATTGTAGGGTCGGTCGTGGGGTCGCACATTTAGTCAAATTTTGCGACCACACGGCCCCAAATCAGTTTTTTAAACCCGATTTTTTGAGTCACTTCCCACTTTCTCTTTCTCCTTCAATTCAACTCGCTTCCCCTGAGTTGCTACAGTATCAACTACTTGTGTTTGGTGATTATTTCTTCTATTCACGACTTCCATTCCTTTTCTTCAGGTATGTTCTCTACTGGTCCTCATTTTTAAGCTTTCAAAACTAGATTTTTCTCCATTTATAACGTTTTCTTCAAATTAAAATTTTTCTAACCATAAAAATTTGATTTTTATTGGGGGCTTTTGCTATTGATTACCCAATGGATGGAAGCCCTCATGAAAATTTAAGTTTCATCGGTTAGTTTTTGAGAAACTTGAAAATTTCCACTTTTGACCTAATTTTTGGGATTTTTCCAAAATTTTGAAATTTCTTCAAATTCAATCTTCCTAGTTTAAATTCCCAACTGTATGAGCCTTGCAGGATGGTTTGGAACATATGTAAGTCTTCCTGCCCAACTATTTTGGTGAAAAGTGAGGCTTTTGGCCAAATCATGCCGTTATAATGCCAAAATTTTGAGTTTTGATCTATAACTAATATCTTTTGTATTTGTCTGTGTCCTTGCAGATAGCATGGCTCGCACCAAAGTTCCCAGAGCTCATGATCCCATCCGCTTCCGGTCTAATGAAGCGGAGGCTCAGTATGCTCATTATGAGCATAAAAAGGTGGAAGGGGGTCGTTGTGTAAACTTGGCTAGTCTAGCTTTGTTTAATGTAGAGGGGGCTTTTGGGGAAATGGGTTGGCTCCCCATGATATCGTATGAGGCTTGCACCTGTCCTGCTTTGGTGAAGCAGTTCTATTGTAACCTTTAGGTAGTGGGTGATCCCAATGATACAGATAGGGGTAGGGAGCTCAGGATCACCAGTTATCTGAAAGGGGTGGAAATTTTCTTTAACTGCCAGGAGTTGGCTTATCTCCTGGGTATATTAAACGACGGCCCCTTGGTGTACTATGCACCTAAGGAACCCCAGTTCCTATCTTTGATGATGCATGCTGAGATTGATCGCCAGCTTTTTAGAGGTGATCGCTGGGAGATGAAGGCAATCAACCTATTGCCAGAACCTCGGGTGTACTGCAAGATTATTCAGGACAACCTGATTCCTCAGAGCGAGCACTATGAGAGGATTTCCCAGTTGACCCAGTATCACATGTACTACATCTGTACTAGGCAGCCCGTCTGCCTTCCATATATTATCATCAGGACAATGATCCGTGCTACGACACCTGGTCAGATAGGCAACCTGCCCTATGGGCATTTGATCACTACCCTGCTCACACGCCTGCATATCGACTTATTGGATGAGAGGATTCATGATGATACCTTCTCTTCTGACCTTGACTAGGAGGCCATCTGCATGATGGGGATGCGAGATGCGCAGGTCAGTGACGAGGAGAGGAATGCTCTGGTGCGTCCCAGTACCCGGGTAGAGAAAGCAGACGCTGAGGCTTGCAGTGGCAGCAACAAGGGTCCATGGGGATGATGCTGAGGATGATGATCGTATGTTCATGGATGTAGAAGCCATACCTCCTCCATCACCACCGTATTCTACTGGAGCTGGCCCATATCGCGTTCCTTCGCACACAGCTGGTCTTTCGCCCCCACCATCTGATGATGTAATGGGGCTGCTACGTGAGATTAGAGAGGCTCAACGCGTGACTAATTGGAGAGTAGGAGAGCTTCTAGATGCCCAGCGTGTGTCTGATCAGCGGATGATCGATCTAATAGCTAGTCTCTAAGTGACCCAGACTTAGATCGCCTGGCTGACTAGAGTGTATGTTGACGACTATGACTGAGATCGTGAGGCACCTCCTCCCTAGCACCTTCAGCTCCATTACGTATATTTTCTTTTATTTTTCCTTGTACTACAGAGTAATTTTTTGGATTGTGGACCATACTCTGATTTGGATATGTATATATGATTCTTTTTATTCGATGTGTATATGAAACTTGTTTCTCCTTTTATATATGTATTATTCTCTTTCTTAATTTTTGTCTCATACAACACAGGTGCTTATAGAGTGTTCTTATTACAGTTTTTATATTTTTACCCTAACTCAGTTCACGAACTTTTATAGAAGTATACTGGTTTAATAAACAGGGCTTGAGAGCTCTGATACCAAGTTGTCACACTCCAATTCTACATCAACCAGAATGGTGTGATGAACCAACTAAGATCTAACGGTTCAATCAGGATCTCGAATAGGCTGTGTCCATTTGCTTAAACCATACATATCCACAATCATAATCAGAGTAAATAAACAATAGCAGAAGTTTTTAATACTAATGAACTGAGAGTCTAACAGTGATAACATAAATAAATTATCCAATTATCTTCAAATGACTAAGACATAAAATAAAATAAATTAATCAATTACATCTTCTGAATAATCCAACTATAAATCTAATCTAAGACGCATGAGTTGCACTCGCACGACGAATCATGCGACTCCTTCATAGCTTCTACATCAATCGCCGCAACATGTCCGTGCATCGGAGCATTCATATAGTCTTCTACAGTAGTACTTGCATCATCAACTAAAAATATTTGACGTCGAAAGGGTGAGCACACATCACGGCTCAGTGAGCAAACAAAAGAATGCAACAAACATATGCATGCATTCAATTCATATCTTTGATCTGGTTCATAAGTTTACAATGTGCAATAGAAAGGATAGGTGGCCACCGTACCTCTATACACGAGTGTGTGAAGCCGCCCAATTGAACAAACACCATTTTCGTCTCACATGCAGCCACCATGGAATAGGGATAAAGCTAAAGTGCTAGGACCGCACTGCATGACACTTCCCCTGATGCCCTACCCATACCAATACGTAAGCCCCTATTGGCGAGGGCTTGCAAACTGGACTCGCAACTAATCATTCCTAATGTCAAACAGTGTATCTAAGGCCTCACCCCAACATCCCTCAATACGTCCATAGAGATAGAGCTCTGAGACCACCTCCCCTGATGCCCTATGACGTAATATTTCTACTAATGTAATGGCGATACGACGATGTCAGTGGATAAGACTTGAGTAGAGATAGAGCTAGAGTCTGGTGACCAGGATAAACCACAGTGTCACGTCCTTCCCCTGATGCTCCTACTCGCATCAAGCACACTAACCACACACATACATTCACATGCCTATTCCTAGCATCATCATCATCGTCATGTTATAAATAAACTGAATTAAATATGCATGAACAATAATAACATAAATATTGGATGACATGTGAAATGCACAATACACGCATACAAGCATAGAATCATTCATGGCATTGGACTCAATTAATAAAAATAGTTTTTTATTAGCCAATTATTTTAGGTCTTGTTCCCTCACCTTTGGTTGATAGTAGATCATCGTTCAAGCTTTGTAATTCAATTTTAAACCACTTGAAAACCTAACAAGTTCATAGATTTTTAATTAGAATTAATTCCCATATACTTGGACTAACAAAAACTGAGGGGTCGCCGGTGGGGTAGCACCTGGGGTCTCAGTTTCTGCGACCACAGGGTGTGGGGTCGCAGGGTGGGGTCAGACATACTCCGACCGCACATGCAACCACACCCTCCCTGGAAACTTCCTGAGGGCATGTGGTTGGATATGTGTGCCTTGTGGTGTCGGACATCATGCGACCTCACGTACGACCACATGTATTTTTGGTCGACCTTCCACTCTTAATTTCATTCCTTCATGTTTGAATCCTTTGACTTATCATCATGGTCCTTCCTATGATTGTTCTACGGCTCAAAACTATTAATTTATACATCATCCATTGTCCACATAATTTCCTCCATCGATTCTCTTGGAATTTGCCCATAGATGGATGATTTAGGTTTCTCCGAATCCTATCTTCTTCATGAACTATTCTAGGCTCTCAATTTAGCATGGGAAATATGTTCAAACCTTATGCTTGCTGAAGATTCAGAGTTTTCTCTAAATTTTCCTCCTCCTTAGTCTTCTTCTTTAGTTTTCCATCCCTTCCTTCTCTTCTCTTTCTCTCACTTTCAATTGGAGTTCTAAAAAGATGAAAGAGGCTAAGGTACGTCCTATTTATAGAGAAAAACCCTCCATAATATTCCCTAATGAGTTTAGGAGAGACCCCCTTCGGATTAGGAAGGTTTCCTAATTTTGGTTTCTGACTGGGTTCCGTGGGGTCGGAGGTGGGGTCGCAGAATCTGTCGACCCTACCTTTTGAAATGTCCGACCACATGACCAAAATTCATGTGGTTGGACTCTTTTGAGGTGGGGTCGGTTACACCTATTTAGGCATGCAACCACACGCTCATAATTGACTATTTTTGGGTTAATTTCATACCTGGTCTTGTGGTTTCTTTGCGCACTTGGTCCACTTGGCTCGACCCTGATAGGTAGACCTGGTACAAGGTGGTAAGACCGGTTAGTTCGATATGGGTCTTACACAATGGATCACATACCATTGTTTCCCCACATTATTGATTTTAGTATAAAGATAGGGCTCGAGTCTGGTGGTCATGTTGAACCACAGTACCATGTCCTCCCCTTGGTACCCTACACTACACCAATACCTAGAACACTATTGGCAAAGGTTTGCAAGTAGGTTCATCACAAACCAATCCTTTATGTCATCACAATATCCAAGGCCCTATCCCAGCATAGATCCCTAAGGTATAGAAATAGGGCTCGAGTCTGGTGGTCAGGCCATAGACCACAATACCACGTCTTCCCCCTGATACCCTACCCGTAGCAAGCATGCTCAGATAATGGCGATACGAAAAGGTGTTAGTATGATGAATGATCGAAGACCCTAGACCCTTCCTATTCCATACACCAATGAAAACAGTCACATACCTAACAATCACAACGTAGCATAGCAAGTATGCATGAACAGAATAATAGCAGAAAGTAAATATGACATGTGGATATGCACAACCAATACTCTATAAAAACAAGAGTCATTAGTAATGTTTTACTGTTATTAGTTAATTAGGGTTTTGGTCTAATTCCCTTACCTAGCGCTTGATAGCAAGCCTTTTCTACATCACAGAGTCCAACCTTACTATTAAAAGGTCCTACGTGACATTAGGAACTGATTATAATTAGTTTCATAGGGTTTACGTTGGTCAGAAACCAACTTGGGTAAAAAACTACCCCTTTCTATACATACCGGTCACACTACTATAGCACAGATGGGTCGATCAGTATGTCCAAGTGGACAAACCTTGTAGGTTTTCCAAGGGGTACCGGTTGCAGTACCGGTCGCACCCAGGTGCCACCAGTATAGTCGATTGGTATGCCTCTGTAAGTCTACCAATTTGATCTCGTCTTTCGTCTCTCTTCAATTTGGTTTCTAGGGTACCTCCTACACCATTCTAGGGTTGGGCATGATCTTTCCAACTAGTCCATTCATTCATAGTTTTCATTCCTATAGCATTACCTAAGAATTCCCTACTTGCAGATCTAGGGTTTATCGATGAGATAGGGTATTGGATTAATTACTAGTCTTTCATGGTATTGATCATACTCTAGTCCTGCCTAAGAACAAGATAGGTAAAGGCACTCACCATTGGTCTATGAACTACAATGTTCTTCTTCCAACAGAGTCTCCTCTGTAATCTTCCTCTGCTCTTTTCTGCTCTTCAGATCTCCTTTTTGTCTCTAGGGATTGTGAGAGTCAACAAAAGGATTTAAGGAGGGTCAGGAGTCAATATATAGATTATGGTAGGTTGTAAGACCTGTATCGTACTAACTCAGTCTTATCACCTTGTATCAGGTCTTCCTATCATTGTCGGACTAAGCGGACTAAGTGTGTGAACAAACCACAAGGCTAGGTAATTCGAATCATAAATCATCAAATTGAGACGTGTGGTCGCATACCTAAACAGGTGTGGTCGACCACACCTTAAAATAATGAGACCACAGGAGTCTGGGGCGTGTGATCACAGATTTGGGATGTGTGGTCGACGGATCCTGCGACCCCACGTGCGACCACACGATGTCAAACTGACTCCGTGATTAGGAAACCTTCCTAATCTGAAGGGGTTCTTTCCTAATCAAAGTAGGACTCTATATGGAGGGTTTTCCTCTATATATGGAACGTCCCTTAGCCTCTTTCATTCTTTTAGAACTCAAACTGAAAGAGAGAGAAAGAGAGGAGGAGGAAGAGAAGGAAAATTGAAGAGGAAGACTAAGAGAAAGAATTTCAAAGAGAGCTCTGATTCCTCAGTAAGTTTAAGGTATGAAAACATCCCCTACATTAGTTGAATGCCTATAATAGAGCATGGAGGAAGTATTGATTCAAAGTAGGATCTCAACCATGAGACCCATAGACAAAAACTCAAAGGAAAACCATGAAGAGTAGGTTGGAGTAGAAAATTATGAAAAATACGAACTTAAGGCCATAGTTCAATCATAGGAAGGACCCTAGTGATAGTTCAAGGAATCAAATCATGAAGAGGTTAGACTGAAAATGAAAGTCGACCAAACACTCATGTGGTCGCAGCTATGGTCGACCACACGAGGCACATGTGTCGACTACAAGCCGTCCAGAAGTTTCTAGGGAGGGTATGGTCGCATATGTGTGGTCACATGATATGCGACCACACATATCGACCACACACCCTGTAGTCGTAGAAACTGAGACCACAAGTGCTGCCACACCCGCGACCACTCAATTTTTGGAAGTCTAATTGATTCCAGATGGGACATTTAAACATTTTAATTAATTAATATGAACTCAACTTAGAATCCATAAATTTATTAGGTTTTCAAGTGGTCCAAAAGTAATTCACAAAGTTTGGAAGAGGAACAACCAACGATCAAATGTGAGGGAACAAGACCTAAACTAAATGGATAATAATAAATTCTTTACTCTGTTGAATCCAATGCCATGATTGATTCTATACCTGTATGCTTGTAATGTGCATCTCACATGTCATCTAATATTCCAGCTATTACTTTTCATGCATATTTAATTCCATTTATTTATAACATCATGATGATGATGATGCTAGGAATAGGCATGTGAATGTATGTGTGTGGTTGGTGTGTTGGATGCGAGTGGAGCATCAGGGGGAGGATGTGGCATGGTGGTCTTCGACCTTGTCACCAGACTATAGCTCTATCTCTACTCAAGTCTTGCCCACTAACTTCCTCGTACCACCATTACCTTAGCAGAACTATTACATCGTAGGGCATCAGGTGTCACAATCTAATTTTGGTAGAACCAGAATGTTGTGATGAATAGCCAATAAACCCATGGTTCACCCAAGATCTCTTATAAGTCGAAACACACATTCCACATTAATAATCAGAGGTACTAAACAAATAAACGAAAGTCTTACAGATAATGAACTGAGAGTCTAACAGTGATAAATAAATATTTAATCCAATTTTTTCCAAACCAGAAGACATAAACATAATTAATCAATTACATATCCGATGTTCAAATTATAACTAAACTTAAGCAAAAACACATTGGTTGCACTCACATGATAATTCATGTGCATCCTCTTCAGCTTCTACGTCCATCGCAGCAACGTGCTCATACGTCGGTGCATTCATATATTCTTCAACAGTAGGACCTGCATCATCAACTAAAAATATTGGACGTCGAAAGGTTGAGCACACATCACGGCTCAGTAAGCAAATAAAACAATACAAAAAACATATGCATGCATTCAATTCATATCTTTGGTCTGGTTTTAAGTTTACAATATGCTATAGAAAGTTTTGGTGGTCGTCGCACCTCTATACACGGGTGTGTGAATCCGCCCAATGGATCAAACACCATTGCAGTTCCCCATGAACCCACCATGGAATAGAGATAATGCTAAAGTATCTAGATCAAACACCTCTAGTACTTCCCCTGATGCCCTACCCATACGAACACGTAAGCCCCTATTGGGGAGGGCTTGCAAATTGGACTCGCAACTAACCAATCCTAATGTCAAACTATGTATCTAAGGCCTCACCCCAGCATCCCTCAATACGTCCATAGAGATAGAGCTAAGGCCCCCCGGCAGAGTCAGAGACCACATGGTCTGAGACCAGCTCTCCTGATGCCCTACGACGTAATAGTTCTGCTAATATAATGGCAATACGATATTGTTAGTGGACAAGACTTGAGTAGAGATAGAGAAAGAGTTTGGTGACGAGGTCGAATACCACCGTGCCATGTCCTACCCTTGATGCTTCACTCGCATCCAATACACCAACCACACACAGACATTCACATGCCTATTCCTAGCATCATCATCATCATCATCATGTTATAAATAAACAGAATTAAATATGCATGAACATTAATAGTAGGAATATTAGACGACATGTGAAATGCACATTACAAGCATACACGCATAAAATCAATCATGGCATTTGACTTAATAGAAATAAACAGTTTGTTATTATCGAATCAGTTTAGGTCTTGTTCCCTCACCTGTTAGCAATATTCGATGTCCTTCCAAGCCTTGAAATTCTCTTTGAATTGATTTAACAACCCTAAAGGTTATATGAATTTAAGTTAGGATTCGTATGTGACATGTTACAATAGTCAAAAATCAAAACAGAGCACTGATAGGTGTCTAATTAGTCCTATGATCTCATGCTGTATCGACCTTACTGTCTACGGTCGATACCCTACGATTGCATATGGTGCGACCGTAGCTGTGACCATATGATTTCTGAAATCTTCCCAAATGCCTATGGTCAATGCTTTGGTCATACTGGTCAAGCTATGGTCGACCGTAGCTGTGACCTTGAGATTTTTGGTCATAATCTGCATGAAATTCAAGTTCTTTCTGGGTCAATTCCTCTGTTCTTCAATGGGGTTTATTCTAAGGTCATATTATGGCCACCATTAGTAATTTCTTATCAACCCTAATCATTAAATTCACACCTCATGGTTTTCCATGGGATTTTCGCAAGGAAATCACATAGATCATAATAGGTTGATATTATCTATCTTCCATAGAAGTCTTATTCCTTAGAGTTTACATCTCCAGAGATTCATTTCATACCTTTGCTTGTGATAAAGAGTCAATCTCTTCTCAGCAAATTCTTCTCCTTAGTTTTTTCTTCTTCTCCTTCTCTTTCTTCTCTTCCTTCTCTTTCTTTAGGGTTTACTAATGTTCTAAAAGAGTGAAAAAGGGCTGAGGGAATATAGAGGAAAACTCTCCATATAAAGTCCTCTTTCAATTAAGAAAGCAATTCCATAGTTTAGGAAAGTTTCCAAAACTTGGAGTCAGATCTGAGTTCTCACGGTCAATCATACGGTCGCATAAACCGTCGACCGTAGGGTCAAAATCATCGACCGTGGGGTTCTGGATTTGAGATTTTTGGTTCCCTTCCTTATGGTCTACCATACCTACCCAGGCATGCAACCTTAAGTATGTTTTTAGTGTTTTTAACTCGGTTCTCATACCTGGTTTGTGATCTATCTTCACACGCTCGGTCCCCTTGGTCCAGGAATGATGGGAAGACCTAGCACGATACGATTAGACCATGTTAGTGGAGTGCGGGTCTTATAACTCCCCCCTCTTATATAAATTTCATCTTCAAAATTTACACACACCTTTCGAGTCGAATAGGTGAGGATATTGCTTCCGCATAGTGTTCTCTTCTTCCCATGTAACTTCTTCTATATTTTAGCTTCTCCAAGTAACCTTAACGTAGTAAATGTCACGGTTGCGAAGACGTTGCAACTTCCGACTAGTGATCTCAAAAGGTACTACTTCGAACGTCAAATCTTCAGTCAAATCTGATGGATCCATTGTTAACACGTGTGTTGGATCTCTGACGTACTTCTTCAGTAATGAGATATGAAATACATCATGCACACTTGACATGGATGGTGGTAGTGCTAACTGATACGGTACCTTCCCAAGTGTAGCTAGAACTTCATAAGGTATAATATACTTTGGACACAACTTTTCCTTCTGTCTAGACTTTTTTAAACCATGCATAGGAGATATTTTCATAAATATCTTATCATCCATGGTGAATTCTAGATCTCTACGTCGATTATCTGCATATTACTTCTGACGGTTCTGAGCTGTTCAGACTCCTTCCTTGATAATGTCGATCACTCGACAAGTCTCTTCAACAAACTCTGGTCCAACAATACTCTATTCTCCAATTTCATTCCAAAATAAAGGAGTTCGACACTTCCTACCATACAATGCTTCATAGGGTGACATCTGTATAGTCGCTTGATAGCTGTTGTTATAAGCGAACTCAATCAATGGTAATTTTTCATCCCATGATCCTTTGAAATCAATTACGAAAGCTCGGAGCATATTGATGGATTAATAATTTTATATATTTATTTTCCTTATATTTAGTTTATTTAACATATTATATGTCTTATGGTACTCATTTGTGATGATTCCTTATATATAAGACATTGGTGAAAAGTATTGGTAATTTATGTTTAAAATAAAAAATTCTGATATTTTTAATAATGACCTTCTAAATTTCATGTAGGTTATTAATGTGGAAAGAATTCTAGAAATCAAACGTGATCCAAAAATCTGATCTGGAAAGCTGATTTGAATTCAAACCAGAGAAGGAAGATTACCTCCCATAGAAGGTTTACTATTGGAAGGATTTGATTGACTGTCAGAAATCTTGAGGAGAATATATACCTCTATGGAATATTATAAAGATTGGCAAATCTAGAGGTGGCATTTGGTTAATGATGGAATGATTTTCTATCCAATCTAGGCAAGTGGATTTTGTTTAATCTTTATTTCCATGTAATAAGGTTGTCAATTCTAGACATACCAGTTTTAATCTTCTCTACTCTAGCTATTTAAGTAATGTAAATGCTACGTAAAAGAGCAGCCAAGAATTATTGAGAAGATAATTTTATTTCTTTTGTCTTTCTTTTCTATCATGTCTAGCTAAGTTCTTTAGTCGATTCAAGGGGAATTCAATCCGGTTAGTAAAATTGTGAGACTCTGTTCTTAATTTTAATTATTTTTCTATTCAAATATCTGTGTTTCTTGGTTTTTCAAGTTAATGGTTGCATGATTCAGTTTATTAAGAGGCCTATTAATTGATTGAGTTATGTGGTTTATTGCTAACCTGAATCCATAATCGGTAATTGTTATGGTGTTCAGGAAAAGTAGCAATTGAGCAGAACAATTATGATCCAAGTTTTTGTAACTTGCTTAAATGAAACATAGAATGAATTAAATAATCTGACGCTTATTGGATTGTTGTTCACTTTAACTCCCTCCGAAAGTGTAATGCCATCAGTAAATTCATGAGGATTGCTTAATACGAATTGATTTATTAATAAGAATTAATTTGTGTGCTGGGCTCAAATTAATTAAATTAGGGAAGGTAAGGATTGTCTGACTTTTTGATAATTCTAGGTTAAATATTTGAATAGAGAATAATAAATATGAGGTCAGTAATCAATTTACAGCCGAGAGTAAATTTCCTTGAATTAACATCATCTTCTACTGAATTTTTGTTACTTAATTTTCTTGTCAATTAAATTGTAGAAGAAAACCCCCCTTTTTCTTGGTAAGTATATAATTTGATTAACTAGTCTCTATGGATCGACCTTTACTTATCGTTACTATTCATTATAGGTAGAGTAATTTATTTTTGATTGCGCTCAACACGCATCACATATCTTTTAAAATTTGAATGGTACATTCTGACTGTCCATCGGTCTGAGGATGAAATGCAGTACTAAACTTCAACGTTTTACCCATAGCCTTTTGTAATCCTTTCCAAAATTTTGAGGTAAAACGTAGGTCTCTGTCGGACAAGATGCTTTCAGGTACACCATGCAATCTAACAATATTATCAACATACAACTTAGCTAAACTCTCTAGGGTATACTGAGGTCGTATAGCTGTGAAACGAGCTGTCTTAGTCAAACGATCTACAATCACCCAGACCGCATTAACTACTTGGGTAGTCAATGGTAACCCGGTGTCGAAGTCCATAGTGATGCAGTCCCATTTCCTTGTCGGTTATGGCAGTGGCTGCAATAATCCTACAGGTCATTGCCTTTCAACCTTTACTTATTGAAAATTCAAACATTGAGGCACAAATTTAGCTACATCTGCTTTCATTCCTCTCCACCAATATAGTTTCTTCAGATCATGATACATCTTCGTACTTCAAGGATGTACCGAATAAGTTGTGGTGTGAGCTTCCTTCATTAGTCTATGTCCAATATCCAGGTCTTCATTTTCAGGAACACATACCCTTCCTTTGTATCTTAGTACCTTTTCAACGTCCAAGGTGAACTCAGGAGTAATCTTACGTTTATCGAGGTCTTTTTCCACCGTTCTCAGATAAGTGTCTGATTTAATAGTGGCTTTCAATTCGTCTAATAGATCAGGTACAATCATTAATGTAGCAAACACATTTGAGAATAGATGAATAAATCCTTGGTCAGTTGATTCATTCAAAATATCAATCACGAACTGCTCTTTATCGTAATTAAATACTCTCCCTGTGACATATGCCACAGCATTTGCACTAACTTCTTCTTGGGATTCTGCCATAGCTTTCCTGCTCAGTGCATCAGCAACTACATTAGCTATCCTGGATGATACTGGATATCACAATCGTAATCCTTCCGTAATTCCAGCCATCTTCTTTATCTCATCTTTAACTCCTTCTGATTAAAAAGATGAGTGAGACTCTTATGATTTGATTTAATCTAAAATTTCTCTCCATACAAACAATGTCTCCATATCTTAAGAGCATGTACTACTGCTGCTAATTCCAAGTCATGAGAGGGATAGTTCTTCTCATGTGTCTCAGTTGTCTTGAGGCATATGCAATTACTTGTTCTCCTTACATAGCACACATCCTAAACCTAATCTAGATGCATCATTGTACAAGGTTAATGGTAAACCTGGATCAGAATAGTCAAGATGGGAGCTGATATCAATCTAGCCTTCAATGTTTGAAAACACTCTTCACATTTATCAGTCCAATCAAACTTTTCTCCTTTCTTCGTCAGACTGGTGAGAGGTATGGCGATTCTAGAGTAATCTTTCACAAATCGTTCATAGTACCCAGCTAAACCTAAGAAACTTCTGATTTCTATAGAATTCTTAGGTGCTTTCCATTTCACAATGGCTTCAATCTTGCTAGGATCCACTTTAATTCCTTTAGTGGATAAAACATGGCTTAAGAAAGCGATTTCATTTAGCCAGAACTCTCACTTTGTAAATTTTGCGTAAAGTTTCTCTTTTCTTAGTTGCTGTAGAGCGGCTCTTAGATTTGTGACATGAGTTTCTTTGTCCTTGGAGTAGACTAGTATGTCGTCAATAAATACATTGATTGACGCATCAAACATATAATGGAATACCCGATTCATGAGTTCCATAAAAGTTGCGGGTGCATTAGTTAATCCAAAAGACTGACTAAAAATTCATAATGTCCATATCTGGTTTCGAATGTTGTCTTTGGAATATCACCTTCCTTAATCTTCAACTGATGGTATCCTGGTCGAAGATCAATTTTAGAGAATACTTTGGCACTGTGCAACTGATCGAACAGGTCATCGATCCGAGGCAATGGGTATCGATTCTTGATTGTAAGCTTATTCAATTCTTGATAATCTATACACAGTCGAACGCTATCGTCCTTCTTTTTCACCAATAATACTGGCACTCACCATGGTGATATGCTGGGTCTAATATAACCCTTGTCCAGTAATTCTTATAGTTGTACCTTTAGTTCCTTCAGTTCAGTAGGAGCCATTCAATAGCATGCTTTCGATACTGGTGTGGCTCCCCGTATAAGATCTATAAATAACTCTGACGCTCGGTCGGGTGGTTGTCCTAGTAGTTCCTCAGGAAATACATCTAAAAATTCACATACAACTTTAATATCTTCTATTAGTGGTGCTTATTTGGTGAGGTCGGCCATGGATACTAGATACCCAATTCCTGCTTTCTTGAGGCATTTTCTAGCCTTTAATGTAGAGAGAATGAGTTTACGTTTACAGAGAAGTTTGGTTCCCACAAAACTAAACTCTGCTCCTTCCTTGTCTTTAAATGTCAATTTCTTTTCTGCACATAATAGGTTTGCAGAGTGCCGAGCTAACCAATCCATTCCCAAGATAACGTCAAACTCTGCCATCTCGAATTAAATTAAGGTTGCATCTAAAATCTTCTCGCCGATAAGTACAAGACATGGTCTATAACCTTTGTCTAGTTGCACTTCTAATCCCATAGGTGATCGTATAAGCAGTTTGTAGTCCAAAGGTCTGAGGGGTAGATTTAACTTCTTTCCAAATGACACAGATATAAAAGAATGAGTAGCTCCATAGTCAAAGATTACTCTGGCGGGTAAGCCATTAATAGGTACGATACTTGTGATTTGATTTAATTTAGTCTACATGCTTACATAAGGTAGTACAAAATGAACAGTTCAGGTCATACCTGTGGCCACATCAAGCGATGCGTAGCATCCTCAGATGTAACTGCATAAACCTTTCCTTGCTGTAGCTGCTTCCTTAGCTTAGGACACTCTCTTGAATAATGACCTACTTGATCGCAATTAAAGCATTTGACTCCAGCATTACTTTGCTTCTGTTGAGGTTGGGCTATCGGAGTAGTCTTGACTGCAGCAATGAAACCTTGAGTACGGAAGGGTTTAAATGTCTTTGAGTTCCCTCCATTGTATGAGTTTCCATTGGGCCTTTTAATACCTCTGTTCTGAGCAAAATAACTTTCCCTTTGGCTCGATTCCAGTACTTGAGCAATTTGTACAGCTTCATTATAAATCTTCTTTTCCAGTCCCAATACATGCTCACGGATGCTTCCCCTAAGTCCCATGACGAACCTTTATGTTTTGGTATTTTTCTCCTGCATGCTAGAGGGATCAAAGAAAAATAGTTCTTCATAACGTTGTTGGTATGCATCTACAGTCATCTGTCCCTGATACAGACTTAGAAACTCCTATTCCATTTGATCACTAAAACTCATGGGAAAATACTTCTCAAAGAAAGCTTCTTTACAGATAGCCCAGGTCAGATGGGCATGCTTTGTCAACAGATAACTCCGAGGAGATTTCCACAATGGTGTGCATTACCTTTCAGCATAAAAGTGGCACATAAAACCTTCTGTTCTTCATTTATAGTCATCATCATAGAGTTTCTTTCCATCAAATCGATCTAGTGAGTTGGTCATAATGGATCTGATGGCTTGCCTATAAATTCATTTGGTTTCAACTTCAGGAAACACTCGATCAGTCTTGAGTGATCAAGCTGATACTGTGCATATGCTCCATACATAGGCAGTTGGTACTGATAATTTTCTTGGTTATACCCGCCTTGCGGTGCTTCAGGGTTTGGCACTTGGCCTTGTACTACTGGTGTTTGTGGTGCTTGGGGTACAGTGTTGCTACCACCAGGTGTAGTACTAGCTTATCCTACAGGTAGAGGTGTTGTGTTTGCAGCTAGGAAAGCAATTCCCACAGCAGCTTGTATGTTGGCATGCACTTGTTGTATTTGCTGCATTTGTTGTGCTAAATGCATCACCGCAGTAGCCAAATCTGTAAGGTGCAGGTAGGTTGGTTTGGTTGGCTAGGGTGTGCACATTCTGAGGTGCAGCATTTTGAGTTCCAATATTTCTTTCCTGTCATTGCTTAGCCTCATTGTCATTAGTCTAAATAGGTGGTGGAGATGGGTTTGCATTTTGTCTCCTTGTACTTACTTTGCGACCAGCCATTTAAACTCTTGGTTGAATGGTACTTGGAAAGGCTGTACATGTGAGACGAGATATGATGATAGTATTGGATTAATCTCACAATAGAAGGCGAGAGAAAAACAAAATCAATTGGTAAAAGTTCAAGCAGAATCAAAATACAGACAACAATCAGTCATACGGTTGATGGCCTACAGTCAAAAGTTGTGCAACCATAGGTTCGACATTCAAAATCTTGGCAACTTACCGAGACCCTATGGTCAATCATACGGTCGATGGTTTTGGTCGAATTGTGCAACCGTATGATTCAAAATCAGGTTTTTAAACCTATTTTTCAAAAATTTTCCCACTCATTCTCCTTCTCCCTCCTACGGTCTCTACTCAACTAGCCACCAGTGAGTTGCTACGGTATCGACCATACAAATTTGGTGATTTTTCCATCGATCAACATCCGTCACTCTATTCCTTAAGGTATGTTCTCTACTTTTCTCCATTTTTAAGCTTGCATACCTAGGGTTTTTTCTATTTGTAGGGTTTTTGCTATTTGTAGGGTTTTCTTCTAATTAATATTTTTTTGACTTTAAAAATTTAATTTTTATTGGGGTCTTTTGCTATTGGTCATCCAATGGATGAAAGCCCTCAAGAACATTTGAGTTTCATCGGTTAGTTTAATAGAAACTTGAAAATTCTCATTTTTGACCTAAATTTTGGGGTTTTTCCCAATTACCAAAATTTTTTCAAATTCGACCAACCTAGTTTAAATTTCCGATTGTATGAGCCTTGTAGGATGGTTTGGAAACTAGGTAAGTCCTCCTGCCCCAATATTTGGGTGAAAAGTGAGGCTTTTTCCCTTTTACGTCATTATGTTGTCAAAATTTTCAAATTTATCTAACTTGTTTTTTTTTATTTTCATCCCTTGTAGTTATCATGGTTCGCACTAAGGTTCCTCGAGTTCATGACCCACGACGCTTCAGGTCCGTTGAAGTAGAGGTGCGATATCCTTGGTTTGACCGAAAGAAAGTTGAAGGGGGTCAGTGTGTGAACCTAGAACATTTAGCCCTATTTGATGTGGAAAGGGCATTTGGTGACATGGGTTGGCTTCCAGTGATCTTGTATGAGGCTTGCACTTGCCCGGACTTGGTCAAACAGTTCTATTATCACCTAGAGGTAGAGGGTGACTTAGAAGATGTTGATAGGGGTAGAGAGCTTCGGATCACCAACTGGGTGAAAGGGTTTCCGATCTCTTTCAATTGTTAAGAGTTGGCTGATCTCCTAGGCATTTCCAATGATGGTCAGTTGGTTTATTAGTGCACCCAGGGAGCCACAGTTTCTATCTACACAGGTGCGTGGAGAAATAAAAAGCAGTCAACTTGCATCCAGAGCCACAGGTCTAGTGTAAAATTATCCCGCATAATCTTATTCCCCAGGGCGGACACTACGAAATGGTCTCACAGTTGACTCAGTACCTGCTATACTGTATCTATATTAGGCAGCCTGTTTGCCTCCCATATATTATTCTTCGGACTATGCACAGAGCTACGTTGTCTGACTCAAGAGGTAACTTGCCCTATGGGTGGCTGATCTCCACCTTGCTCGCTCGTCTACAGGAGGACCTAGTAGATGAGAGGATCCTTGAGGACACCTTCTCATCTAACCTTGATTGGGAGGCCATCAGAAGGATGGGAATGAGAGAGATACAGGTCAGTGATGATGAGAGGAATGCTATGAGACGTCCTCTTACTCAGGTAGTGGTAGAAAATGCAGAGGCGGTAGCAGCAACAGCAGTAGAGGTAGCAGCAGAGGCACACGAGGATGATGATGAGGAGGATGATGATTATATGTACATGGATGTGGATGCCATCCCTCCTCCATCGCCATAGCATTCTACTAGAGTTGGCCCTTCTCGGGTTTCTAATTCAGTTGGCCCTTCACGCCCACCACCAGATGAGATGATGGGGCTGTTACGTGAGATTTGGGAGGCTCAGCAGGTGACTGATTAGAGAGTAGGAGAGCTTCCAGATGCCCAGCGCTTTACAGACCAGCGGGTAGTGGATCTGACAGCTAGTCTCCGAGAAACTCAGACTCAAGTGGCCTGGCTCACAAGAATATATACTGAGGACTATGATAGAGCTCGTGAAGCACCTCCTCCTCCAGCACCTCTAGCTCCATGATTTCCATTTTATATCTTTTTCCTTTTTATACTACAAAGTAACTGTCTGGATTATGGACTGTACTCTGAATTGGATGTACATTTGTCTTGTTTTTATTCAGCATATATATATATATATATATATATATATATATATATATATATATATATATATATATATATATATATCCCCTCACGGTCGATCGGCCCCCGTGGCCACCAATCATAATAAACAATCAGTGCGGTTGGCGCTAAGGAACTCACAACGGAACCGGCATGAGACCATCGGGCCCTCGGCCCGACGCGTGTCGTAATGAATCCAAATCTCACGAGAAACTCTGGGCAAAGGATATCTCGGCTCTCGCATTGATGAAGAATGTAGCGAAATACATTACTTGGTGTGAATTAAAGAATCTCGTGAACCATCGAGTCCTAAACGCAAGTAGCGGCCCAGGCCATTGGGCTGAGGGCACGTCTGCCTGGGCGTCACGCGTAAGTCGCCCGCCCCCCGTAGTCTCCTCGGGGGCGGAGCGCAGAATAGAGATTGGGCCCTAATCCTCCTCTCAGGGCATGGCCGGCTCAAAGAGAAGGCACCCAGTGAGGCGAGCACCGCGACGAGTGGTGGACGAAGCCGCTTTACCATGGCTACGACGTCGCAACTGTCACACCCCAATTCCAATCCAACCAGAATGGTGTGAGTGAAACATCATTGAACCAACGGTTCACACCAGGATCTCGAATAGGCCGTGTCCACTCGTACAAACCATTACTCATAACCACAATCAGAATATAAATAGTACAGCGGAAGTCTTTAAAATATAATGAACTGAGAATCTATTGATAAATTTAAATAAAATATCCAATTATTCAAATTCAAACATATAATATAATATCCTTACATCCATTTAGTCCAACTGAAAATAACTGAAATAAATAAATAAAACCAATCAAAGGTACATGTAGAAAGGGCACTCGCATGAAGCGTCATGCTCGTCCTCTCCTGCCTGTACGTCCAACGCCGCAACACCACCATACACCGGAGCATTCATATAGTCGTCAATAGTGTAACCTGCATCAACATCTAAAAACAATGTGTACACAAAGGGTGAGCTCACAACTTAGCTTAGTAAGACAATCAGACAATTTCACAATATTATGCATGAGTACCAATCATTTTATGCTGTGGTCTGGTTTTAAGTTTGCAATGTGCTATAGAAAGGTTTGGTGGCCCCCGCACCTCTATACACGAGTGTGTGGCACCTCATGGATCACACCCCCATTGGCCCACATGCACCCACCATGGAATAGAGATAGAGCTAAGATACCCCCGTACCTCCCCTGATACTCTACCCATACCAGTACCTAAGCCCCTACTGGCCAGGGCTCGCAAACTGGGCTCGCAACTAACCAATCCTATATGTCATCAATGTACGCTCTATCCCAGCACAACCGTCAACGGCATAGAGATAGAGCTAAGGCATTCCCACACCTCCCCTGATGCCCTATCTGCAACTAATCCACTAGGATAGAAACAATACGCAGGTAGACCCTATCCCAACATAACTCCCTATGGCATAGAGATAGAGCTAAAGCATCGTGGACAAGCCAGCGTCTACCTCGGAGACCACAATGCCACATAACCATGGCCAGGCCAACATCAACATCGAAGACCACCGTACCACGACCTTCCCCTGATGCCCCAACCGTACCAAGCATGTTAAGATAGAATACTACAAAAGGTGCTAGTGTGAGGAGCGATCCCAGGCCCATGCCCCACTCCACACCCTAACGAAAACAATCAGATGCTTAACAATCACATCCTAACAATGCATGAACAGCAATAATAACTGAAATTAAAAGATGGCATGTGAATATGCACAAACATCACATCACATATAATCAGGTGATTAACAGCGACTTACTGTCCATTAATTATTAGGTTTAGGTCAGATTCCCTTACCTGACGCTCGTTTGTTAGCTTGCTGCACGTCGCAAGATCCAAACGGGAAGTCACAAAGTCCTACAATATTATTAGGGTTTCATTAGAATATTTTTCTTAGGGTTTCATGTTGGTCAGAAACCAACAAAGTTATAAAATACCCTCACAGAGCTGACCGGTGGCATGTACCGTCGCAGCTCTATGGGAAAGACTAGCGACCGGTATGGTCAGCCGGTCCCCACTGACCAGCCTCTCGGAAGATACCGGTGGCAACATACCAGCCACACTGTGTGCAACCGGTATAGTCGACCGGTATGTCTTCGAAAGACCATACATGGGTTTTTCGACTGTCGTCGATCACCCTCCATGGATTTCCAAGGTTTCTCCTATTCATTCTAAGTCTGAGCTTTGAGTTAGAGTTATCCCCAACTCATTCAAGTTTCGTTTCGATGAATACCATCTCGGAACTCGAATCTAGGGTTTGACGGCAACTTACGGTTTATTGGCCAATTTAGGGTTTTAGATCAATACCTACTTTGCATGGTATTGATCCACCCACACAACTATCCTAAAGCCATAGGGTAAGAAGAATAGCACTTACCGTTGACTAGCATAGAGTGAGCTTCGTTGAACGGCAATGGCGGCACCCCCTTCTTCTTCCTAGCTCCTTCTCTTTTTCAACCTCTTTCTCTTCTCTAGGGTTTGTGAGAGAAAATGGAAAGGATTTGAGGAGGTTTAAGGGTGTATTTATAGGCTAGAATTAGGGTTTAGTAACCCTATTAAGATTAGGAATGTCTTAGGATTCGAAATCAGGAAAGTGGGACCCTCAGAAGTCAATTTCTGGATTTCCTCATTCAGCTGCGCAGAGTTGATCGGTCGACCGGTACCAAGACCGGTACCATCGACCGCTCAACATAAAATGATGACTAATTGACCGTCTTTGATCTGATTTCATACCTGCTTATCATCCGCTCGTCCCGTCTGGCCCGGTGATGATCGAAAGACCTACTACGACACAAAACCAAGGTTTAGACCGGGTTTACGGAGTGCGGGTATTACAACTCCCCCACCCTTAAAAGAAATTTCATCCCAAAATTTGCATTTAGGTTTCACAACTCCCCCACCCTTAAAAGAAATTTTGGCCCCGAATTTTGAACATACCTCGATCGTCGAAAAGGTTAGGGTACTCCTTCCTCATCGCGCTCTCCTCTTCCCAAGTAATTTCCTCCACATTTTGGCTTCTCCAATGCACCTTCACATAATGGATATCCTTGGTTCAGAGTTGATGTACCTTTGGACTTGAGAGCATCACAGGCACCACTTCGAATGTTAAGTCTTCAGTCAAGTCTGGGGGATCAGTGGTCAAGATGTGCGATGGATCTCTGACATACTTCTTCAGTAATGATACATGGAACACGTTATGAACGCTTGACATAGATGGTGGTAGAGCCAATTGATATGCTACATTACCACGTTGGGTCAATATCTCATATGGTCCCACATACCTGGGGCATAGCTTCCCCTTCTTACCAAACCGTTTCAAACCTCGCACCGGTGATACCTTCAAGAATACCTTGTCACCCACTGTAAACTCCAGATCTCAACGTCGATTATCCGCATAGTGCTTCTGTCGAACTTGAGCTGTCTTTACTCTCTCCTTGATTTGATCAATCACTCGGCAAGTTTCTTCAACAAACTCTGGTCCTATAATTCTTCTTTCTCCCACCTCATTCCATAACAGAGGTGTACGCCACTTCTTCCCATAGAGTGCTTCATATGTGGCGATCTGAATTGTAGCCTGATAACTGTTGTTACAAGAAAACTCGATAAGTGATAGCTTCTCATCCCAAGCTCCCTTGAAATCTATTGCACAAACTCGGAGCATATCTTCTAAAATTTGAATAGTTCGCTCTGACTGTCCGTCCGTCTGAGGGTGAAAAGCTGTACTGAACTTCAACTTCGTTCCCATAGCTTTCTGTAATCCTTCCCAGAACTTTGATGTAAAACGGGGATCTCTGTCAGATACTATACTCTCTGGAACGCCATGAAGTCTGACTATATTATCAACATATAACTTGGCCAGTTTCTCCATGGTATACTGAGGTCTGACTGCAATAAATCGAGCTGTCTTGGTGAGTCGGTCAACTATAACCCAAACTGGATCCACTAACCTTGGTGTCAAAGGTAAGCCAGTGACAAAATCCATGGTTATACAATCCCACTTCCATGCAGGTTCCGATAATGGCTGTAGTAAGCCTACGGGTCTCTGCCTTTCTGCTTTAACTTGTTGACAATTCAGACATTGGAACACGAAACGAGCTATATCTACTTTCATACCCCTCCACCAATATAGTCTTCTTAAATCATGGTACATTTTGGTACTTCCTGGATGTACCGAATATGGAGTGTAATGAGCTTCAGTCATAACTCGATCTCTAATATTGCAGTCTTCACTCTCAGGTATACATAACCGTCCACGATACCTAAGTACCTTGTCTGAATCCAAGGTAAAGTCAGGATTGCTCGTACCCTTCTCTAAGTCTTCTTGCACTGTCTTGAGATGAGGATCATGTAGGATTGCTACCTTGACTTCATCAACTAGATCCGGTAAGATCTTCAAAGCTGCGAACATCATGGTGAACTTATGAATTAAGCCTTGCTCGAATGGATCTTCTGCAGTTTCAATTATATACTCTTCATCACCTTCGATTGAACTTGAGGCTGCGGCACATAATGCAGCATTTTTACTTGGTCCTGCCTCAGGTTTTGATGGCCACTTTCTTCTTAAGGCGTCAGCCACCACATTTTCTTTACCCAGATGGTACTGGATGTCACAATCATAATCTTTCAATAATTCCATCCATCTCCTTTGTCTCATATTTTTATCCTTCTGAGTGAAAAGATAAGTTAAGCTCTTGTGAACTGACTTAATCTGAAACATCTCGCCGTACAAGTAGTGTCTCCAAGTATGGATTGCAATTATAACCGCTGCTAGCTTCAAATCATGCGTAGGATAGTTCTTCTCATGCTCCTTTAACTGTCTTGATGCGTAAGCTATCACCTGTTCTCCTTTCATCAATACACACCTAATACCCAACCCTGAAGCATCCGTATATAAAGTAAACGGTATGCTTGGTTCTGGAATGGTCAAGATAGCTGCAGAGACTAGTCTTGACTTCAAAGTCTGAAAGCACTTCTCACACTCATCTATCCATATGAATTTCTCTCCCTTCTTGGTCAATCTGGTGAGTAGAACAGTGATCCTGGAGTAATCTTCAACGAATCTTCTATAATAACCAGCCAACCCAAGGAAACTACGAATCTCCGCAACAGATTTTGGTGCTTCCCATCCTACTATAGCAGCTATCTTACTTGGATCAACCTTGATACCGTCTTCAGATACAACATGGCCCAAGAAAGCCACGTCCTTCAGCCGAAACTCGCACTTCTTGAACTTAGCATAAAACTTTTCTTGTCTTAGCCGTTGTAGTGCTGCCCTCAAATGTGCTGTATGAGTCTCCATGTCCTTAGAGTAGATCAATATGTCATCGATGAATACGATGACTGAAGTGTCCAACATATCATGAAACACTCGGTTCATCAGTTCCATGAACGACATTGGAGCATTGGTAAACCCGAAAGACATAACTAGAAACTCATAATGTCCATACCTCATCCTGAAAGCAGTCTTCGGAATATCTCCGACCTTGATCTTTAGTTGGTGATACCCCGATCGAAGATCAATCTTCGAGAAAACCTTTGCACCCTATAATTGATCGAACAGATCATCGATTCTAGGCAAGGGATACTGATTCTTGATCGTTAACTTGTTTAGTTCACGGTAGTCAATGCATAGCTTTACACTTCCGTCCTTCTTCTTGAAAAATAATACCGGTGCTCCTCAAGGCGATATACTAGGTCGTATGAAACCCTTATCTAACAATTCTTGTAATTGGGTCTTCAACTCCTTTAACTCGGTAGGGGCCATCCTGTATGGAGCTTTGGACACCGGCGCCGAACCTGGCATAAGGTCTATTACAAACTCTATAGGCCTGTCTGACGGTAGACCTGGAAGCTCCTCTAGAAATACATCTGGGAACTCTCGAACCAGATATATATCTTCCATCTTGTGTGACTCTGCCGTGATGTCGACTACAGATACTAGATACCCTACTCCCCCGTTCTCTAAGCATCTCTTAGCTTTTAGGGCGGAGAGAATCAGCTTCTGCTTCCTAGATAGGCTGATCCCAGTGAAGATATATTCCCTTCCCTTTTTGTAAGTAAGCACAAGCTTCCTTTCACCACATAATAGGACGGCTGAATGATGGCCTAGCCAATCCATTCCCAAGATGACATCAAAGTCTGCCATCTCGAGTAGTACTAGGCTTGCTTCTATGTCTCGGCCCTCAATACATACAGTACATGGTCCATAATATTCGGTCAAAGCCACTTCGACTCCTAGTGGAGAGCGAACTATCAAGCTTGGGTTCAAGTGCTTGATTGGTAACTCCATTCGCTTTCCAAAAGAAATCGAAAAAAAGGAGTGCGTGGCCCCAGAGTCAAATAGTACTCTGGCAGGTATACCAGCTACATTTACAATTCCTGAAATTTTTATCATCCTTTAGTTCTATATGCACATACACACAAATGAAAATTAGTAAGCCAAATAGTAAGGGATAGAGTCATACCAGTGACCACAACAGGTGATGCAGTTGCCTCTTAAGTGGTGACCGCATAAACTTTTCCTTGCTGGGGAGGTTGCTTCTTAGGTAGAGTGCAGGTCCTTGCAATATGACCCACTTGCTGATAGTTGAAACATTTGATATTTGGGTTGAATCCGGCATTCTATGGCATAGGTGGTGCCGCATTGTTCCTAGCAGGAACAATAGCGGTCTGAGCCCTGTATGGACGAAAGGGTCTATTGTTACCGCCACCCGAACTCTCAATAGCGGATCTCTTCATTCCCCTGTTCTGAGCGAAGAAGTTGTCCCGCTGACTGGACTCTATCACCCTCGCAACCTGCACAGCCTCATTATAGATTTTCATGTCCAGACCCAATATGTGCTTTCTGATGCTTCCACGTAGTCCCATGGTGAACCTACGTGTCTTGGTTTCTTCTTCTTGCATACTTGCCGGTGCGAAGAAAAATAACTCCTCATACCTCTGCTGATAAGCATCTACAGTCGACTGAGATTGTTGCAAATTAAGGAACTCCTTCTCCATCTGATCTCTGAAGCTCTTTGGAAAATACTTATCGAAGAAGGCAACCTTGAACACTTCCCAATCTACCTGTGCATGTTTTGTCTCCAGATATGCCCGTGCAGAATTCCACCAAGCATTTGCGTCTTCTTTCAGCATATGAGTGGAAAATAAGACCTTTTCCTCCTCTGTACAGATCATCAGTCAGAAGTTTTTCTCCATCTCCGCAACCCACTGTGCTGGCCACAATGGTTTCCCTGTTTTATCGGTAATTTATGAAGGCTTCAACTTCAGGAATCTATCCACCGTTCTGCTCAGATCATGCTGTCCTTGAGTGTTCATTCCGTACCATGGTAGTGGATACGGATAGGCTCCTGGGTACGTCGAAGGCGACGGAAACTGGTGCGGTGGTGGTACATTCTATGCTTGGCCCATCGGCCTTGGGCTACCTTGCATCGGCTGTGAAGTATTTTTCTCTCCAGACTCAGGCGTACCTCCAGTGGGAACAGAACCCGGTGGCCTGAACATCTTCAGTATCTCGCTCAGGAATTCTTTCTGCTAAGCTTGCATCTGATAAACCAGGTTTGTAACAATGGTCTCAGAATTCATGTGAGGTAGCCCAGGCAAATTTGTTGTTACTTCTGGAACCTGTTCCTCCTCAAATTCCGGGCTTGGCTCTCTAACATGGCCTTGTTCAACCTGTTCTTCTTCTTCGAGGCGCATCCTAGCCTAGTGACGCTTCCGACCCCTACGACCATTTCCGCCCACCATCTCAGACTATTCTGTTTGAATCTGAGAAGAAGACATAACACAAGAGAATGAAGCGATAGTGGTGTTAGTCTTGAACAATATAAGGCGAAACAGTCATAAAAAGGAGCAATTAAATCTACAAATTTTTAAAATTTTTCAGAGGTTTTTCTGGCTTTTCTGGTGTTAACCGGTCGCAACATACCGGTCGACACTCAGTATACAGTGTTGCGACCGGTATAGTTGACCGGTCAGAATTTAAATTCTAACTGAGACATAGCGGTCACATTTTTGTAGGGATACTGGTTGACCGGTATAGGCAAAACCGTCGACCGGTATGCCCAGAACTGCCTTTAAAATCATGAAAAGTGAGAATTTTTCTCACTTTTCTTTCTCTTTTCTCTCCGGTGGCGATTCCTCTCTGCCAATCCGAGTTGCTACAGTCCGGCCGATGACCTTAGAAGCCGATTCCTTCCGTTCAAAGCTTAGAACATCGTCTCCAGGTAGGTCTCTTCCTTCTCTTTCAAGTTTTTAGATATTTTTCATATCGTCTATATGTAGAATTTTAGGTTTTTCATCGATTGAGAGATTCTAACCATAGGAACTCTTTTCCTTCGGCTTAGAAAGGGTTTAGGGACCCCCAAGAGCAAAATCCCTCAACCAATTTGGGGTTTCACCGAACGGTTTTCATAAAAATTGAATTTTTACACTTTTTGACCTAGGTTTTCGAAATTTTTCAAATTTTCTTGATTTTTCTTAAATTCTTGAAATTTCTTGTTGTAAATGCTTGTGAATGATTTGTTGAAGAGTGTGGGGGTTATGTAAGTCCTCCTCCCCATGTTTTTGGGTGAGTTTGAGGCTTTTTCCCAATTTACTGTCGTTATGCTACCAAAATTTCGAAAATTTTCTGACATTTTCTTCTTGTTTTCTTTTGTTTTGCGATTAAAATGGCTTCCCGACGTGCTCTTGGGAAACGTCCTCATGGCTCGAGCTCATGTGCTCCCCAGCCACCAGTTCCCCAATTTGACGAGCACTGGTTTCGTTCTGTGGAAGCACAGGCTCGATTCCCGTGGTTTGATAACAAGAGCATAGAATCTAGGTGCCGGGTTAACCTGGATCAGCTGGAGAGATTCAATGTGTGAGCCGCTTTCAACGCGCTTGGGTGGGTACCGGTAATATCCTACATTGATACCACCCGTCCCAATCTGGTTAAGCATTTCTATGCTAACCTGGAGCTGCATGGAGATGTTAACGATCCCAACTAGGGTAGGGATTTCCGCATCACCAGCTATGTCAGGGGTGTACCTATCTCATTCAACACCCACCAGCTGGCCGACCTTCTAGGGGTTCCTAATGATGGAGACCTAGTGTATTGCCCTCCCAAAGCAAAGGGCTATCTGACTGAGGATCTGCGCTGAGAAATAGCAGATCAGATACTAAACCCTGGAGCTCCTATGAAGGCGGCTAGCTTGAGACCTGCACCTCGGGTATATAGTCGCATCATTCAGCACAACATCGTGCCCAGAGCGGCCATTACAGTGAGTTATCCCAGCTTACTCAGTACATCACTTATTGCGTCTGCACCGGGGAGCGGGTCTCTCTCCCTTACCTCATCATCAGGACCATGCATCAGGCGACCCTAGCCGATCAGGCCAGTAACCTTCCATACGGTCGTCTCATTACCTTCCTGCTACGTCGCCTGGGCGTGAGCATGAGAGGCGAGGTGACCGTTGAGGATACTATGACATCCGACAAAGACTGGGACCCCATTCAGAGGATGCAGATGGTTGACCTGCCTGTTA
The DNA here is from genome assembly GCA_028583415.1 of Protea cynaroides. Taxonomy (NCBI): domain Eukaryota; kingdom Viridiplantae; phylum Streptophyta; class Magnoliopsida; order Proteales; family Proteaceae; genus Protea; species Protea cynaroides. Next base: position 62,082,212 of record CM053275.1, on the reverse strand, counting down.
GCGATGACGACTTGGAGGCTCACCCTCGCCCACTTGGGAGGGTAACAGCCGCAGCAGCACCAGCCAATGCGGCCTATGCGGCAGAGGCTGGGGGTGAAGATGACGATATGGCTGGGGAAGCACCCGTGCCTGTCCCACAGCCTACACCTGCAGCACCACCGTCTACCTCTGCAGCTGGACTATCTCAGCCTTCTCCCGACACCATGATGAGTATGATTATGGAGATCAGGGACACTCAGCGTGAGATGAGCCGTGACTTGGCGCAGTTGACTCGCAGTCTCAGAGTCACATAGGATCAGGTGCACTGGCTCAGGGTCGCTTATGAGCGAGATTATGATATAGCAGACCCTATTCCTCCCAGGCCCCCTACCCCATGATTGTCCCTCTTTAATCTCTTTCACTTATGAATATTTATATATAACAGTGTAACTGTCCGGTTTGTGGACTGTACCCTGTAGCACTATTTCATTTGATACTCTTTTCTTTTAATGAAAATTTTATGTTTCACCTAACTAGTGTATGTGCACATGTTAAGTTCCATACTTAGAATAGTACATTATTCTCTTTCTTAATCAGTCTCAGGTATCAAACAATGCTTAGGGTGTGTTTGTATTAAGATTTTAAATTTTTCCTAACTCAGTTCATCGACTTTGTTAAGTGCATTATGGTTTGTCGGACAGAGCCCGAGAGCTCTGATACCAATTTGTCATACCCCAATTCTGATCCAACCAGAATGGTGTGAGTGGACCGTCATTAAACCAACGGTTCACACCAGGATCTTGAATAGGCCGTGTCCACTCGTACAAACCATTACACATAACCACAATCAAAATATAAATAGTACAGCGGAAGTCTTTAAAATATAATGAACTGAGAATCTATTGATAAATTTAAATAAAATATCCAATTATTTAAATTTAAACATATAATATAATATCCTTACATCCATTTAGTCCAACTGAAAATAACTGAAATAAATAAATAAAACCAATCAAAGGTACACGAAGAAAGGGCACTCGCATGAAGCGTCATGCTCGTCCTCTCCTGCCTGTACGTCAAACGCCGCAACACCACCATACACCGGAGCACTCATATAGTCGTCAATAGTGTAACCTGCATCAACATCTAAAAACAATGTGTAGACAAAGGGTGAGCTCACAACTTAGCCCAGTAAGACAATCAGACAATTTCACAATATTATGCATGAGTAACAATCATTTTATGCTGTGGTCTGGTTATAAGTTTACAATGTGCTATAGAAAGGTTTGGTGGCCCCCGCACCTCTATACACGAGTGGGTGGCACCTCCTGGACCACACCCCCATTGGGCCACATACACCCACCATGGAATAGAGATAGAGCTAAGATACCCCCGTACCACCCCTGATGCTCTACCCATACCAGTACCTAAGCCCCTACTGGCCAGGGCTTGCAAACTGGGCTCGCAACTAGCCAATCCTATATGTCATCAATGTACGCTCTATCCCAGCACAGCCGTCTACGACATAGAGATAGAGCTAAGGCATTCCCACACCTCTCCTGATGCCCTATCCGCAACTAACCCACTAGGATAGAAATAATACGCAGGTAGACCCTATCCCAACATAACTCCATACGGCATAGAGATAGAGCGAAAGCATCGTGGACAAGCTAGCGTCGACTCGGAGACCACAGTGCCACATAACCATGGCCAGGCCAACATCAATATTGGAGACCACCATACCACGACCTTCCCCTGATGACCCACCCGTACCAAGCATGTTAAGACAGAATACTACAAAAGGTGCTAGTGTGAGGAGCGATCCCAGGCCCATGCCCCACTCCACACACTAACGAAAACAATCACATGCTTAACAATCACATCCTAACAATGCATGAATAGTAATAATAACTGAAATTAAAAGATGGCATGTGAATATGCACAAACATCACATCACATATAATCAGGTGATTAACAATGACATACTGTCCATTAATTATTAAGTTTAGGTCAGATTCCCTTACCTAACGCTCGTTTGATAGCTTGCTCCACGTCGCAAGATGCAAACAGAATGTCACAAAGTCCTACAGTATTATTAGGGTTTCATTATAATATTTTTCTTAGGGTTTCATGTTGGTCGAAAACCAACAAAGTTACAAAATACCCTCACAGAGCTGACCGATGGCATGTACCGGTCGCAGCTCTGCGGGAAAGACTGGCGACCAGTATGGTCAGCCGGTCCCCACAGACCAGCCTCCCGAGGGATACCGATGGCAACATACCGGCCGCACTGTGTGCAACCGGTATACTCGACTGGTATGTCTCCGGAAGACCATACATGGGTTTTTTTACTGCCGTCGATCATCCTTCATAGATTTCTGAGGTTTCTCCTATTCATTCTAAGTTTGAGCTTTAAGTTAGAGTTATCCCCAACTCATTCAAGTTTCCTTTCGATGAATACCATCTCGGAACTCGAATCTAGGGTTTGACGGCAATATAGGGTTTATTGGCCAATTTAGGGTTTTAGATCAATACCTACTTTGCATGGTATTGATCCACCCACACAACTATCCTAAAGCCATAGGGTAAGAAGAATAGCACTTACCGTTGACTAGCATAGAGTGAGCTTCGTTGAACGGCAATGGCGGCACCCCCTTCTTCTTCTTAGCTCCTTCTCCTTTCCAACCTCTTCCTCTTCTCTAGGGTTTGTGAAAGACAATGGAAAGGATTTGAGGAGGTTTAAGGGTGTATTTATAGGCTAGAATTAGGGTTTAGTCACCCTATTAAGATTAGGAAAGTTTTAGGATTCGAAATCAGGAAAGTGGGACCCTCAGAAGTCAATTTCCGAATTTCCTCATTCAGCTGCGCAGAGCTGACCGGTCGACCGGTACCAAGACCGGTACCATCGACCGCTCAACATAAAATGATGACTAATTGACCGTCTTTGATCCAATTTCATACCTGCCTATCTTCCGCTCGTCCCGTTTGGCCCGGTGATGATCGAAAGACCTACTACGACACAAAACTAAGGTTTAGACCGGGTTTACAGAGTGTGGGTCTTACAGCAAGCACCTCCCCTCCGCGGGCCACTTGGAACCCCTTGTCTGCGTCATCATTCTTCCCGATCGACGACGCTCCGACAACGACCCCAAGTCAGGCGGGTCTACACACTAAGTTTAAGCATATCAATACGCAGAGGAAAAGAAACATACGAGGATTTCCCTAGTAACGGTGAGCAAATCGGGAAGTGCCCTGGTTGAGAATCAGGTGGCTTCGCCGTCGAAATTATAGTCTGTAGAAGCGTGCTCTGCAGTGGACCTGGCCCAAGTCCCCTGGAAGGGGGCATCGGAGAGGGTGAGAGCCCCGTCGTGCCCTAACCCTGTTGCATCACTAGGTCCTCTCTTTCTCTTTCTTTCAGTTTAAGTTCTAAAAGAATGAAATAGGCTAAGGGGACATCCTATATATAGAGGAAAACCCTTCATATAGAGTCCTACTTTGATTAGGAAAGAACCCCCTTCAGATTCGGAAGGTTTCCTAATTTCAGAGTCAATTGTACCATCGTGTGGTCACACTTGGGGTCGCAGGATCCGTCGACCTCAAGTCCAAAATCTACGACCACACATCCCAGACTCCGGTGGTCTCATTATTCTGAGGTGTGGTTGACCACACCTGTTTAGGTATGTGCCCACACGTCTCAACTAGATGATTTATGATTCGAATTACATACCTAGGCTTGTGGTTTCTTCACGCACTTGGTCCTCTTGGTCTAACCATGATAGGAAAACCTGATACAAGGTTGTAAGACCGGGTTAGTACGATACAAGTTTTACAATTCCCCCCCTCTTATATAAATTTCATCCTTGAAATTTGCACTTACCTTCCGAGTCGAAAAGGTGAGGATATTACTTTCGCATAGCATTCTCTTCTTCCCATGTGATCTCTTCTACATTTTGTATCCTCCAAGTAACTTTAATATAGTAAATGTCACAGTTGCGTAGAAGTTGAACTTTTCGACTGATAATTTCGATTGGTGCTACTTCGAATGTCAAATCATCAGTTAGACCCGGTGGTTCCAATGTTAGGACGTGTGTTGGATCTCGGATGTATTTTTTTAGTAATGAGATATGAAATACATCACGCACACTTGACATGGATGGGGGTAGTGCTAACTAATACGCTACCGTCCCAAGTCTAGCTAGAACTTCATAAGGTCCAATATTCCATGGACACAACTGTCCCTTATGTCCAAACTTTTTCAAACCATGCATAGGAGATATTTTCAGAAATATCTTATCACCTATGGTGAATTTGAGATCTCTGCGTCGATTATCTGCATATTGCTTCTGATGGTTCTGAGTTGTTCAGACTCATTCCTTGATAATGTCGACCACTCAACAAGTCTCTTCAACAAACTTTGGTCCAACAATACTTTGTTCTCCAACTTCATTCCAAAATAAAGGAGTTCGACACTTCCTACCATACAGTGCTTCATTGGGTGACATCTGTATAGTGGCTTGATAGCTGTTCTTGTAAACAAACTCAATCAATGGTAATTTCTCATACCATGATCCTTTGAAATCAATTATGCAAGCTCAGAGCATATCTTTTAAAATCTGAATGGTACGTTCGGACTGTCCATCGGTCTGAGGATGAAATGCAATACTAAACTTCAACGTTGTACCCATAGCCTTCTGTAATCCTTTCCAAAATCTTGAGGTAAAACGTGGGTCTCTATCAGACAAGATGCTTTCAGGTACACTATGCAATCTAACAATATTATCAACATACAGCTTAGCTAACCTCTCTAAGGTATACTGAGGTCGTATAGCTATGAATCGAGCTATCTTAGTCAAATGATCTACAATCACCCAGACCACATTAACTACTCGGGGAGTCAATAGTAACCCGGTGACGAAGTCCATAGTGATGCAGTCCCATTTCCATGCCGGTTCTAGCAGTGGCTGTAATAATCCTGTAGGTCTTTGCCTTTCAGCCTTTACCCACTGACAATTCAAGCATAGAGACACAAATTTAGCTACATCAGTTGTAAGACCCGTATCAAACTAACCCGGTCTTACCACCTTGAACCAGGTCTACCCATCATGGTTGAGCCAAATGGACCAAGTGCGTGAAGGAGATCACGATCCTAGGTATAAAACTGACCCAAAAACACTTAAATAAGGGGAGGGTCGCATACCCAGCAATGGAGGGTCGGACCCCCCAGTATAGAAGTAAGACCCCCAGTTTTATATAGGGGGTTGGATATTTTATGGACCAGGGGTCGACAGGATCTCCGACCCCCCCTACCGACCCCCGGTACTCGGTAAAAACTGAAATTAGGAAACTTTCCTAATTTCAATGGGATTTCTTCCTAATCTCAATGGTACTTATTTTAGGAGTTTCTACTCTATAAATAGGACGTCCCTAAGCCTCTTTCACTCCTTTAAGAACCCTAATTGAATTGAGAGAAAGAGAAGAGAAAGAAGAGAAGAAAGCAAAAGGAGAAGAGTCGCAGAGAAGGAGTAATCTTCTAAGGTATGGATACTATTTCCATGAGTTTCTAAAGACCTTAGAGTAGATAATGAAGAGGGAATGATCTCGGAGAAACCCAAACCATCAACCCATGGTTAGGTTTTCATGGAAAACCATGGGGGAAATCATGAAAGCCATATAGGTGAATGAATCATGGTTCTAGGCCATAAATCATGTGTGGAATGGACTGTACGAGCAAGCCATAGGACTCCAAACACGAAGAATGGGCTAAAGGAAGAAAAATCGACAAAACCCACAGGGGGTTGCATGGGGGGTCGATGGCCAATCGATCCTACCAGACCCTGAGCATCGACCCCCAGTATTCGGGAAGCCCAGAATAGGGGTGGTCGCACCCAGGGTCGATCATAACTCCGACCCTATTCATCGACCCCCAGTTAACAGTAAGATGTAAAAATTTGAATAAATTCTAATTAAATTATATCGACTTTGTTAGGTCTTCTAGCAATATAATATTGATATAAAAGTGATTCTTAAGGCTTGTAAGAGGATCTACAAACAAACAAATGTGAGGAAAAAAGACCTACAAACTAATTGGTTAATAATAAGCTGTTTTTATTTTCTTGAGTCCAATGCTATGCCTGATTTTATGCGAATATGTTTGTAACGTGCATACAACATGTCATCCAATATTTCTATTATTTGTTCATGCATATTTATTTTATTGTTTATAACATGATGATGATGATAGGAATAGGCATGTGAATGTATGTGTGTGGTTGGTGTACTTGATGCGAGCGAGTATCAGGGTAGGTGTGATGGGAACATCAATAAACGTTAACCTTTGGCGGGTCTCAGCAATTTAGCTCTATCTCTAACTCAAGTCTTGTGCATTAGCATCGTCGTATCGCCATTACCTTAGCAGAACTATTACGACGTAGAGTATCAGGGGAGGTGGTCTCGGTCCTTGTAGTCTCTGACTCTATCGGGGGGCCTTAACTCTATCTCTATGCACGTTCTGAGGGATCCTGGGGTGAGGCCTTGGATAGACTATTTGGCATTTGGATTGGTTAGTTACGAGTCCAGTTTGCAAGCTCTCGCCAGTAGGGGCTTACGTGTTGGTATGGCACTGTACAGCAATAAACGTTAACCTTTATTGTACAATGTTATGGTAGGGTGGATGGGGACGACAATAAACGTTAACCTTTGGGCAGACTTCTACACCCTGTGTATAGAGGCGGGGTCATTAAACGTTAACCTTTGACCACCTAAACCTTTCTATTGCGCATTGCAAACTTAAAACCAGACCAAAGATATGAATTGACTGCATGGATATGTATTGTTGCATTGTTTTATTTGCTCACTGAGCCATGATGTGTGGTCATCCCTCGACGTCGAATATTTTTAGTTGATGATGCAGGTACTACCATCAAAGATTATGTAAATGCTCTGGTGTACGGGGACATGGCGGTGATGGAAGTTCAAGATGAAGTGGATACGCATGACTCCTCTTGCGAGTGCAACTCATGCGTATTCGATTAGATTTTATTTTCATTATTAGGATTTAGTGAAGACATGTATTTGATATTTATTTATGTCTTAGCTGACACAGAATAATTTGCTATTTGAATATTAATATCACAATAGATTCTCAGTTCATTTTACTATATGACTTCCGCTATTGTGTATTTATTCTGATTATGAATGTGGATGTATGTGGTTTAGATAAAGCGGATATCGTCTGTCTGAGATCCTGGTTGAACCGTTGGTTTGCTAGCGGTTCATCACACCATTCTGAAGAGTGCAGAATTGGGGTGTGACAACTTGGTATCAGAGCATCTCAGGCCGTGTCCGCTAAACTAGCATACCTTCATGACAAATTGTGAAGTGAGATAGGATAAAAGTAAAAACTGTAATATTAACATACTCTAAGCACAAGTGATGTTTGAGACCAAATTGAAAAGAGAATAATGCATCTATTAAAGGGGGAACAATATGAAATACAATGAGAGAGAAACAAACGTATATAACTAGCTAAAACAATGTACACTCCACAACCCGGATAGTTACTCTATAGTACAAAGAAAGAAAATAAATACAATCATGAAGCTGGAGGTGAATGAAGAGGAGGTGCATCACGATCTCTGTCATAATCCTCAGCGTAGACCCTAGTAAACTTGGCTACCTGAGTCTGGGTCGTCTGAAGACTAGCTGTGAGACCAGCCAACCGCTGATCAGTCACGCACTGAGCACCCAAAAGCTCCTCCATACACATGTCTGACCGGCGCTGAGCCTCTATGAGCTCTCCCATCCACGTGTCCGATATGCGCTGGGGGTCTAATAGCTCATCCACTCACACACACTGAGCGTCTAGTAACTCCCCATCCTCAGATCAGATCTGCACTGAGCCTCTCTGATCTCATGCAATATCCCCATCATATCAGAAGGTGGGTTTGAAGGACCAGCCGCATGAGAAGGACTAGCCGCGTAAGAAGTACTAGCTCCAGCAGCATGTGTAGGTGAAGGAGGTGGTATGGATTCCATATCCATGTACATACGGTCATCATCACCAGCAGGCTCCATATGAACTCCAGCGGCGGCGGCAGCTGCCTCAACGTCAGCTATCTCTACGCGAGTGTGAGGGCGCACCATCGCATTCCTCTCCTCATCACTGACCTGAGCATCCTGCATGCCCATCTTGCAAGTAGCCTCCCAATCTAGAGGTGATGAGAAGGACTTCTCCTGAATCCTCTCATCCACTAAATCAACCCCCAGGCGGGTAAGCAAGGTAGTGATCATGTGTCCGTAAGGAAGGTTGCCGGTGTGACTGGGCAACGTGGCAGTGATCATAGTACGCATAATGATGTATGGAAGGCAGACGGGCTGCCGAGTGCATATACAATATAGGAGATACCGGGTCAGCTGGGAGACCCTCTCGTAATGACCACTCTGCGGTATCAGGATATGCTGTATGATATTGCAATACACTCGTGGATCCGAACGCAGATAGCACGCTCTCATCTGCCAACGATCAGGTCGGATGAGCTGACTGTCGATCTCGGCCCTCATCTAAAGAGAGAAAAACTGGGGCTCTCCTGGGGCACAGAAAACCATGGGGCCAGCATAGGAAATGCCCAGTAGGTCGGCCAGCTGTCGATAATCAAACGAGATGTCAACCCCCTTGATGTAGCTCATGATGCGCAGCTCATTACCCCTCTCAACATCATTGTAATCCCCCACCACCTGGAGGTTACAATAGAACTGGCATACCAAATCCGGACGGGTGCACGCATCCTAAGTGATGACAGGGAGCCATCTCATATCACCAAATGCTCTCTCCACATTGAATAGGGCAAACTCAGCCAAGTGCACCTTACGACCTCCCTCTACCTTCTTGCGAGCGTAGTAGGCATACTGTGCCTCGGCTTCATTGGAAAGGAAACAAAGAGGATCGTAAACTTTGGATACTTTGGTACAAGCCATGGTATCTACAATAAGAAAGAAAAATAGATAATATGTTAGTAGGGTAGAAAAGTCCAAAATTTGGACATTATAACAACGTAAGTTGGCCAAAAGCCTCACTTTTCACCCATACACGTGGGTAGGAGGACTTACATAGGTTCTAACATATCCTACAACACTCACACATTAGGAAATCCTAACTAATGGAATCCGATTTGAAGAAATTGCGAGAAATCAAAAATTTTGATAAATTAGGCCAAAAAGAGCAAAATTTGAGTTTCTCGATAACCAACCAATGAAACCCAAATATTGTTGAGGGCTTTCATTCCTCGAGTCACCAATAACAAAAGCCCCCAATAAAAATCAAATTTTTATGGTTGGAAAGAGTTTAATTTGAAAAATACAATGTAAACGAGCAAAAACTTAGAAAAGAAAACCTAAAAACATGTAAAGGTACGATACATACCTATAGGAATGATGTAGACGTTGAGACACAGAACCAAAAAGACCAATGTAGCGGAGTTGGCAATGTAGCAACTCAGAGGAATGAGACGAGTCGAAACGGAGGAGGAAGAATGGGAAATGAACTGGAAATCGGACCTAAAAAAAATCTGATTTTTGGTCCGGGGGTCGGATAATTCGACCAGGACCATCGACCCCCATATCAACCCCCATACCGACCCCCAGCTCTCGGAAACCTGACAGAAAACCAGGGGTCGCACCTGGGGGTCGGACATCCATCGACCCCCGCATCGACCCCCAGCTCTCGGGAAAAATAAGTGATTGCCCACGGTCGGATACTGAGGGTCGAACATGCCATCGACCCCCACCATCGACCCTACATAGAAAAGATTGTATTTTCACAGAATGATCCAAAAATTTTGGAAATAACATCTGTTAGCGTGTCTACATGAAGTATAAATGATTGCCTCACGTATGTTAATGATTTTCAAGCACCACCAATCTTAGCGAAACATATGGCTGGGCGTAGAGTAACCAAGCAGAGTCAAAACGCAGTTCCACCACCACCACCCGTGGAGGAAGTCAGCCAAGAAAATATATATGTATAGGGTAATCCGCAGGTTGCACCACCAGTAAACCAGGGTCAGGAAAATCCTACAAATTTGCCATCTCCACCACCGGAGCTGACAACCGTGGTTATAAACGTAGCACAACAGCTGTAGCAAATGCAACGAGCACAGACTCAGATGCAAGCAGCAATGGAAATGATACTTCAAACAACACATGCTACACCAATACAGACTGGACAAACAAGTGCAGCACCGGTGGGTAACCACCCAGCACCTCAAACACCTCAACCACCAGCTGCACAGATTCCAGTACCAGGTCCTGAAGCAATTCAGGTTAATTACCAGTATCCACAACCTATGTTTGGGGCATACCCTCAAAATCAGATGGACCACTCCCGACTGGTTGAGCGATTCTTAAAGATGAAGCCCAAGGAGTTTAACGGTAAACCATCCGATCCTTTATGGCCAGCACATTGGATCGACGAGATGGAGAGGAATTTTCTTATGATGACTATTATAGAAGAAGAGAAGGTATTATGAGCCACTTTCATGCTAAAAGGTGATGCACATCATTGGTGGAAATCGACCAAGGCCTACTTGTTAACCAAGCATGCCCTAATGACATGGGCTATATATAAAGAAGTTTTCTTTGAGAAGTACTTTCCCCAAAGCTTCAAAGATTCTATGGAGAAGGAGTTCCTGAGTTTATATCAGGGATAGATGTCCATGGATGCATACCAACAACGTTATGAGGAGTTGTTTTTCTTTGCACCACTCAGAATGCAAGAAGAAGACACTAAGACCCATAGGTTTGTCACAGGACTTAGAGGGAGCATCAGAGAGCATGTTCTAGGTTTGGAGAAGAAGATATATAATGAAACTGTGCAAATTGCTCGAGTTATAGAATCTAGCCAGAAGGAGAGCTATTTCACACAGAACAGAGGTATGAGAAGGCCAGCCGGAAATACCTATAACGAAGGGAATAACAAGACATTTAAACCCTTCCGTGCTCAAGGCTTTACTGTTGCACCCAAGACTACCCCAGTAACTCAACAGCAACCAAAGCCAAATTCTGAAGGTCCAAAATGTAATAACTGTAATCAAGCGGGGTATATAGCAAGGGAGTGTGCCAAGCCCAGGAAGCAGCTACATCAAGGACGAGTTTATGCTGTTACTTTCGAGGATGCTACCGCATCACCCGATGTGGTCACAGGTATGACTGAAACCTTTTAAGTTGTATTAGATTGTGTGAGCATGTAAACTAAGTTAAAATAAATCACAGGTATCGTACCTATAAATGACATACCCGCTAGAGTACTCTTCGACTCAGGAGCTACTCATTCTTTTATATCTGTGTCATTTGGAAAGAAGCTGAATTTATCCATCAAAACATTAGACTACAAAATACTTGTACGGTCACCGATGGGGTTAGAAGTGGAACTAGAAAAAGGTTATGGGCCATGTCCAGTTCTCATTGGCGAGAAAACCTTAGATGTGATCCAACTTGGGATGGTAAACATTGACGTCACCTTGGGAATGGACTGGTTAGCTCGGCATTCTACGAACCTATTATGCACCGAAAAGAAGCTAACATTAAAAGACAAAGAAAGAGCAGATTTCAGTTTTGCGGGAACCAAATTTCCCCATAAACGCAAACTCATACTCTCAGCACTAAAGGCTAAGAAGTGCCATGAGAAGGGAGCAGTCGGATATCTAGTATCAGTGGTTGACATCACCAAAGAAGCACTACGGATGGAAGATATTGATGTCGTGTGGGACTACCCCGACGTATTTCCTGAGGAACTACCAGGATTACCACCCGACCGAGCCATAGAGTTTGTGATAGATCTTATACCTGGAGCCGCACAAGTATCAAAAGCACCTTATCGAATGGCTCCTACTGAACTAAAGGAATTGATAGTACAACTACAAGAACTACTGGACAAAGGTTATATCCGACCCAGTATATCACCATGCGGACTGCCAGTATGGTTCGTAAAGAAGAAGGACGGTAGCGTTCGATTATGTATCGATTATCGGGAGTTGAACAAACTGACAATCAAGAATCGATATCTACTACTCGGATCGATGACTTGTTCGATCAGTTGCAAGGAGCAAAAGTATTTTCTAAGATCGATCTTCGGTTAGGCTACCATCAGTTGATGATTAAAGATGGTGATATTCCTAAGACAACATTCAGGACCAGATATGGACATTATGAATTATTGGTCATGTCTTTTGGATTAACAAACGCACCAGCAACATTCATGGAACTTATGAACCGGGTTTTGCATGATATGTTTGATACGTCGGTTATTGTATTTATTGATGATATATTGGTATATTCCAAGGACATGGAAACCCATATTAAGAATCTAAACGCCACTCTACAGCGTTTAAGGAAAGAGAAGCTATATGTCAAATTTACCAATTGTGAGTTTTGGCTAAGTGAAGTCGCCTTCCTAGGCCATGTAGTATCCGCGAAAGGAATCAAAGTGGATCCGAGCAAGATCGAGGCTATTGTAAAGTGGGAAGCACCAAAGAGCGTTGTAGAAATTAGAAGTTTTCTAGGTCTCGCTGGTTATTATCGGCGATTTGTGGAAGACGATTCTCATGTTGCCGTACCTCTCACCAGTCTGACTAAGAAAGGTGAAAAGTTTGTGTGGACGGATAAATGCGAGAAGAGCTTCCAAACCTTAAAGACCAGATTGATATCCGCTCTGATTTTAACTATTCCTGTTCTCGGACAGCCATTTACCCTATACACTGATGCGTCAGGACTAGGATTAGGATGTGTGCTTATGCAAGGAGAACATGTAATTGCTTATACCTCAAGACAGTTAAAGACACATGAGAAAAATTATCCCACTCATGATCTAGAGTTAGTGGCAGTAGTACATGCTATCAAGATATAGAGACATTACCTATACGTAGAGAAGTTCTAGATTAAATCGGACCATAAAAGATTTACTTATTTATTTATTCAAAAGGAGTTGAACACGAGACAAAGAAGATGGCTGAAACTACTGAAAGACTATGATTGTGATATCCAATATCATCCGGGGAAAGCTAATGTAGAAGCAGATGCCTTGAGCAGAAAGGCAATGATAAAATCCCAGGGAGAAGTTAGCACAACTGCAGCAATGTATACTACCAGAATGGTATTCAATCACGGCAATGAGCAGTATGTGATAGATACAACGGATGGATCAGCCAACCAAGGGTTTATTCATCGGTTTTCAAATATGTTCACTGCATTGAAGATTATACTGGATATAATTGATGAAGTGAAGATAGCTATCAAAGCAGACCCTTACCTGAGAACGGTACAAAAAGACATCGAAAGGTACAACTAACCCTGAGTTCACCTTGGAATAAGAGAAGGTATTGAAGTACAAAGGAAGAATATGTGTACTCGAAACAGAAAGTGTGGACATTAGACACCGACTGATGAAAGAAGCCCATACCACCATCTATTCGATACATCCTGGAAGTACAAAAATGTATCATGATCTAAAGAAGTTATATTGGTGGAGAGGAATGAAAGCAGATCTAGCGAAGTTCGTGTCTCAATGCCTAAATTGTTAGAAAGTAAAGGCTAAATGATAAAGACCCGCAGGACTGTTATAGCCGTTACAGAACCATCATGGAAATGGGACTGCATCACTATGGACTTCATCATGGGATTACCACTGACTCCTCGAGTAGTTGATGCAGTTTGGGTGATTATAGATCGTCTGACTAAAACAGTTCGCTTTATACCGATACGACCTCAGTATACACTAAAGAGGTTAGCAAAGCTGTATGTGGATAATATTGTTCGATTACATGGTGTACCAGAGAGCATTGTGTCCGATAAAGATCCACGATTTACTTCCAAGTTTTGGAAAGGATTGCAAAAGGCTATGGGTACAACATTGAAGGAAAGAGTGAGAACAGCCCAGAATCGTCAGAAGCAATATGCAGATACTCGACACAGAGATCTTGAGTTCATCATGGGTGATAAAGTATTCTTAAAAGTATCACATATGCGAGGGTTGAAACAGTTCGGAGAGAAAGGGAAACTAAGTCCAAGATATGTCGGGCCATATGAGATTTTAGCTAAGCGTGGGAGAGTGGCTTACCAGTTAGCACTACCACCATCTATGTCAAGTGTGTATGACGTATTTCATATTTCCTTATTGAAGAAGTATGCCAAGGATCCAACGCACGTTCTGATAGTAGATCTACCTAATTTGACTGATGATTTGACCATTGAAGTAACACCAACTGAAATCACCAGCCGAAAGGTTCAACGACTACGCAATCGAGATATCTATTATGGTAAGGTCACTTGAAGAAGTAGAGACATGGAAGAAATTACATGGGAAGAAGAGAATGCTATGCGAAAGCAATACCCTCATTTATTCGACTCTAACAGTATGAACAATTTCAGGGATAAAATTTTTATAAGTAGGGGGGAGTTGAAAGACCCGTATCAAACTAATCCGATCTTACTACCTTGAACCAGGTCTACCCATCATGGTTGAACCAAATGGACCAAGTACGTGAAGGAGATCACGATCCCAAGTATTAAACTGACCGAAAAACACATAAATAAGGGGAGGGTCGCATACCCAGCAAGGGAGGGTCGAACCCCCCCAGTATAGAAGTCAGACCCCCAGTTTTATATAGGGGGTCGGACATTTTAAGGACCAGGGGTCGACGGGATCTCTGACCCCCCTATCGATCCCCGATCGTCGGTAAAAACTGAAATTAGGAAACTTTCCTAATTTCAATTGGATTCCTTCTTAATCTCAATGGGACTTATTTTAAGAGTTTCTACTCTATAAATAGGACATCCCTAAGCCTCTTTCACTCCTTTAAGAACCCTAATTGAATTGAGAGAAAGAGAAGAGAAGGAAGAGAAGAAGAAGAGAAGAATACAAAAGGAGAAGAGTTGCAAAGAAGGAGTAATCTTCTCAGGTATGGATACTATTTCCATGAGTTTCTAAACACCTTAGAGTAGATAATGAAGAGGGAATGATCTTGGAGAAACCCAAACCATCAACCCATGGTTATCTTTTCATGGAAAACCATGGGAGAAATCATGAAAGCCACATAGGTGAATGAATCATGGTTCTAGGCCATAGATTATGTGTGGAAAGGACTGTAGGAGCAAGCCATAGGACCCCAAACACGAAGAATGGGCTAAAGGAAGAAAAATCGACAAAACCCACAGGGGGTCGCATGGGGGGTCGATGGCCAATCGACCCTACCAGACCCTGAGCATTGACCCCCAGTGTTCGGGAAGCCCAGAATAGGGGTGGTCACACCCAGGGTCGATCATAACTCCGACCCTAGGCATCGACCCCTAGTTAACAGTAAGCTGTAAAAATTTGAATAAATTCTAATTAAATTCTATCGACATTGTTAGGTCTTCTAGCAATATAATATTGATATAAAAGTGATTCTTAAGGCTTGAAAGAGAATCTAAAAACAAGCAAAGGAGAGGAAACAAGACATACAAACTAATTGGTTAATAATAAGTTATTTTTACTTTCTTGAGTCCAATGTTATGCCTGATTTTATGCGAATATGTTTATATTGTGCATACAACATGTAAGACCCGTGTCAATCTAACCCGGTCTTACCACCTTGAACCAGGTTTACCCATCATGGTCGAGTAAAATGGACCAAGGGCGTGAAGGAGATCGAGATCCCAGGTATCAAATCGACCCAAAAACACTTAAAATAGGGGAAGGGTCGCATACCCAGCTAAGCAGGGTCGGACCTCCCAAAACAGAAAGTCAGACCCTCAGTTTTGAAGGGAGGGTCAGACAGCTTAGGACCCTAGGGTCGACGGGATCATCGACCCTCCCATCGACCCTCGGTTGCCGTAAGAAAATAAAATTAGGAAATCTCCTAATTTTCGATTGGGATTCTTTCCTAATCTCAAAGGGACTTATTTTAAGATATTCCTACTCTATTTAAAGGACGTCCCTAAGCCACTTTCACTCCTTTCACAACCCCAATTGAATTGAGAGAAAGAGAGGAGACGGAAAAGAGGAAGAAGAAAGGCAAGGAAGAGAACTTAGCAAAAAGGAGAAGAATTTCAGAGAAAAAGTAATCTTCTTAGGTATGGATACTAATTCCATGAGTTTCTACAGACCTTTGGATAGTTATTGGAGAGTGTGTAATCTCGGAGAAACCCAAACCATCAAGCTATGGTTAGGTTTTCATGGAAAACCATAGAAGAATGCACGAAAGCTATCTAGGTGGTTGATTCGTGGTTCTAGACCATGGAATGAATGTTTAATGGAATGTAGAAGCAAGCCATAGGACCCCAAACACGAAGAATGGATTAAAAAGAGAGAATTGGACCAAAGTGCACAGAGGGTCGCACCGAGGGTCGATGACCATCCAACCCTAGGTGTTCCTGACCATCAACCCTCAGTGTCCGAAAGTTCAAAATCTGGGGAGAGTCGCACCCAAGGTCGATCAGGACTCGGACCCTACCTCCGACCCTCAGTTAACAGCATGATTTTTAAATCTGGAATTTCTAATTAAATTCTATCGACTTTGTTAGGTCTTCTTGCAATATAATAACACTGTAAAGGTGATTCTAAAGCTTGGAAAAACATCTTATAGCAAGCTAAGGTGAGGAACCGGAACTCCAAACTAAGTGGTTAATAATAAAAATTATTTTCTATTTCTTGAGTCCTATGCCATGCTTGATTCTATGCGAAGATGTTTGTAATGTGCATACAACATGTCATCCAATATTTCTATTATTTGCTCATGCATATTTATTTTATTGTTTATAACATGATGATGTTGATGATGATAGGAAAAGGCATGTGAATGTATGTGTGTGGTTAGTGTACTTGATGCGAGCGAGTATCAGGGGAGGTGTGATGAGAACGTCAATAAACGTTAACCTTTGGCGGGTCTCAGCATTTTAGCTCTATCTCTAACTCAAGTCTTGTGCATTAGCATCGTCGTATCGCCATTACTTTAGCAGAACTATTATGTCGTAGAGTATCAGGGGAGGTGGTATCGGTCCTTGTAGTCTCTGACTCTACCAGGGGGCCTTAGCTCTATCTCTGTGGACATTCTGAGGGATGCTGGGGTGAGGCCTTGGATACACTTTTTGACATTAGGATTGGTTAGTTGCGAGCCCAGTTTGTAGCCCTCGCTAATAGGGGCTTACGTGTTGGTATGACAATATATAGCAATAAACGTTAACCTTTGTTATATACTGTTCATGGTTGGGTGCATGTGAGTCAACGATAAACGTAATCTTCGGTTGATGTCACACACTTGTGTATAGAGACGGGGTCAATAAACGCGACCTTTGGCTACCTAAACCTTTCTATTGCATACTGCAAACTTTAAACCGGACCAAAGATATAAATTGATTTGCATGCATATGTATTGTTGCATTGTTTTGGCTACTCACTGAGCCGTGATGTGTGCTCACCCCTCGACGTCAAATATTTTTAGTTGATGATGCAGGTTATACCGTTGAAGACTATATGAATGCGTCTGCTTACGGGAACGTGGCAGCGATGGAAGTTGAAGCTGAAGTGGATACACACGACTCCTCATGCGAGTGCAACTCGTGTCTATTTTAGATATTTTATAGGTTTATTTATTGGATTTATTAAGACATGTATTTGGTACTTAAAAATTTATGTCTCAGTTGAAAATAGAATAATTTGCTATTAAATTATTAATATCATCTTAGTTTCTCAGTTCATGTTATTATAAGACTTCCACTATTGTGTATTTACTCTGATTATGATTACGGATGTGTGTAAGTTTAGATAACGCGGGGATAGCCTATTTGAGATCCTGGTTGAACCGTTGGTTTATTAGAGGTTCATCACATCATTCTGAATACTACAGAATTGGGGTGTGACAACTTGGTATCAGAGCATCTCAGGCCTTGTCCACTGAACTAACATACATTCGAGACAATTGTGAACTGAGATAGGATAAAAGTAAAAACAGTAATATTAACACACTGTAAGCACAAGTGATGATTGAGACGAAATTTAAAAAGAGAATAATGCATCTATTAAAAAGGGAAACAAGTTACATATAATGAGAGCGAAACAAAACGTATATACATAATGAAAGCAGAGTACAGTCCACAATCCGGACAGTTACTCTGAAGTACAAGGAAACTAAAGTACACTCAGGAAGCTGGAGGCGAAGGAGGAGGCGGAGCCTCACGGTCTCTGTCATAGTCCTCAGCATAGACTCTAGTCAACCAGGCTATCTGAGTCTGGGTCGTCTGTAGACTAGCTGTGAGATCGGCTACCCTCCTATCTGTCGCACGCTGAACCTCTATGAGCTCTCCCATCCGCGTATCTGATATGCGCTGGGCAGCTAGCAGCTCATCCACTCTCACCCGCTGAGCGTCTAATAACTCCTCCATCCTCAGGTCAGATCTGCGCTGAGCCTCCCTAACCTCCTGCAGCATCTCCATCATATCAGAAGGTGGGCGTGAAGGGCCAGCCGCATAAGAAGGACCAGTCTCAGGTACAGGATCCGCCGCAGAAGAAGTACCAACACCAGCCGCATGCGTAGGTGAAGGCGGTGGTATCGCGTCAACATCCATATACATCCAGTCGTCATCATCGTTAGGATCCACATGGGCTTTAGCAGCGGCCGCAGCAGCCTCAGCATCAGCCATCTCGATACGAGTGTGAGGGCGCACCATCGCGTTCCTCTCCTCATCACTAACCTGGGCATCTCGCATACCCATCATGCAGATTGCCTCCCAATCTAGAGTCGATGAGAAGGTCTTCTCCTGGATCTTCTCATCCACCAGGTCAACCCCCAGACGGGTCAGTAGCACTGTAATCATGCGTCCATAGGGTAGATTACCCCTATGACCGGACAATGTAGAACTAATCATAGTCCGCATGATGATGTATGGAAGGCAGACGGGCTGGCGAGTGCAGATACTGTATATCAGGAACTGGGTCAGCTCAAAAACCCTCTCATAGTGCCCACTCTGCGGGATCAGCTTATGTTGGATAATATTACAGAAGACCCATGGAGCTGGACACAAATAACAAGCTCTCATCTGCCATCGATCAGGACGGAGCAACTGATTGCCGATCTCTGCCCTCATCTCCATCTCAACAAACTGGGGTTCTCCAAGCGCACAGTACACCATGGGGCCATCATAGGGAATGCCCAACAAGTCGGCCAGCTGCCGATAGTAAAAAAAAATATCTACCCCTTTGACGTAGCTGGTGATGCGCAAATCCTGACCATGCTCAACGTCATTGTAATTCCCCACCACCTGGAGATTACAATAGAACTGGCGCACCAAATCTGGACATGTGCATGCATCGTAGATGATGACATGGAGCCATCCCATATCACCAAAGGCTCCCTCTACGTTGAACACGGCTAACTCAGCCAAGTTCACCATACGACCACCCTCAACCTTCTTAAGGGCATAGTCAGCATACCGTGCCTCGGCTTCATTGGAACGGAAGCGAAGGGGATCACGAACTCTGGGTACCTTGGTACGAGCCATGGTATCTGCAAAACAAGAAAGAGAAGGAAAATTAAGGAAATTATGGGATAAAAATCCAAAATTCGATTTAATAATGACGTAAGTGACGATAAAGCCCTATTTCTCACCATACAAGTGGGCATGAGAACTTACGTAGGTTAAAATACATCCTACAACCCACATACAGTAGGAAATTTTAACTGACGAAGTCCAATTTGAAGAAATTCAAGAAAAATCAAAAATGTCGACAAATTAGGGCAAAAAGAGAAAATTTCAAGTTTCTCGATAACCAACCGATGAAACTCAAAAAATTTTGAGGGCTTTCGTTCTTCGAGACACCAATAACAAAAGCCCCCAATAAAAATCAAATTTTTACGGTTGGAAAAAGTTTAATTTGGAAAATACAAGTTAAATGTGCAAAAACCTAGAAATAGAAACCTAAAAACAGGTAAAAATGGGAAGACATACCTGTAGGGATGAAGTGGACGTCGAAACTCGGATAAAGTCGACCAACAACAGTGGAGTAGCACTGTAGCAACTCAGAGTGGAGAGGCGAGTCGAAACGGGAGGCAAATAATAAGAAATGACCCAAAATCGGATCTTAAAAATCTGATTTTTAGTCCGAGGGTCGGACAATTCGACTAGCACAATCGACCCTCGAATCGACCCTCCCATCGACCCTCGGCTCTCGAGAATCTGACAGAAAACTAAGGGTCGGAACTGAGGGTCGGATACCCATCAACCCTCGCATCGACCCTCAGTTCTCAGGAAGAACAGGTCATTCCCAGGGTCGGATACTAAGGGTCGGACATACCATCGACCCTCACCATCGACCCTGCATAGAAAGACAGTATTGTTTTTATAAAATGAGCTAGAATTGGAATTGATTATTGGTTAGCGTGCCTACATGAAATATAAATGACTTCTCACCTATTTTGATAATTTTCAGGCACCACCAATCACAGAAAAGAATTATGTCTGGACGTAGGGTGACCCGACAGACCCGAAATGCAGTCCCACCACCACCACCCGTGGAGGAGACCAGTCAAGAAAATAACTATGCACCGGGTAATCCAGAACCGACAAACCCTACAAATTTTCCACCTACACCACCAGAGCTAGCAACAGTGGTGATGAATCTGGCATAGTAGCTACAGCAGATGCAACACGCACAGGCTCAGATGCAGGTTACCATGGGAATTATGTTTCAAGCCACTCAGGCTGCACCCATGCACATAGGACAAGCCAGTGCAGCACCGGTGTGTAACCACCCAGCTCCTTAGACACCTCAACAACCTGCTGCACAGATTCCAGTGTAGGTTCCAGAAGCAGCTAAGGGGAATTACCAGTATCCACCCCATATGTCTGGGGCAAACCCCCAAAATCAGTTGGACCACTCCCAACTAATGGAGAGATTTTTGAAGATGAAACCCAAAGAATTCAACGGCAAACCGTCTGATCCGTTGTGGCCAGCCCACTGGATAGACGAGATGGAGTGAAATTTCCTCATGTTGACTATCACAGAGGAAGAGAAAGTATTATGTGCCACCTTCATGCTCAAGGGCGACGCACATCATTGGTGGAAATCCACGAAGGCATATCTACTGACCAAGCACGCCCTACTGACATGGGCTATATATAAAGAAGCCTTCTTTGAGAAATATTTTCCACGGAGCTTTAGAGATTCGATGGAGAAGGAGTTTTTGAGTCTTTATCAGGGACAGATGTCAGTGGATGCGTACCAACAGCGTTATGAAGAGCTGTTTTTCTTCGCACCACTGAGTATGCAAGAAGAAGAAACCAAAACCCGTAGGTTTGTCACGGGACTGAGAGGAAACATCAGAGAACATGTTCTGGGCTTAGAAAAGAGAATTTATAATGAAGCTGTCCATATTGCTCGAGTTATAGAATCGAGCCAGAAGGAGAGTTATTTTACTCAAAACAAAGGCATCAAAAGGCCAGTCGAAAATTCTTACAACGGAGGCAATAACAAGACATATAAGCCTTTCCGTCCTCAGAATTTTACTGCTGCAACCAAGACTACTCCAGCAGCTCAACCTCAGCCAAAGCCAAATTCTGAAGCCCCGAAGTGTTTTAACTGCAACCAGCCGGGACATATGGCAAGGGAGTGCCCTAAGCCCAAGAAGCACTTCCATCAGGGACGGGTATATGCTGTTACGTCCGAGGATGCGGCCGCATCACCCGATGTGGTCACAGGTATGACTGAAACTTTTTAAAGTTATAATTACATTGAATGGGCATGTAGACTAAGTAAAGATAAATCACAGGTATTGTACCCATAAATGGCGTACCCGCCAGAGTACTCTTCGATTCTGGAGATACTCATTCATTTGTATCTGTGTCATTTGGAAAGAAGATAAATTTACCCATCAAAACATTAGACTACAAATTACTTGTACAATCACCGATGGGGTTAGAAGTGGAACTAGAGAAAGGTTATGGACCATGTCCAGTTCTCATTGGAGAGAAGACTTTAGATGCAACCTTGATACAACTTGAGATGATAAATTTTGATGTCATCTTGGGAATGGACTGGTTAGCTCGGCATTCTGCAAATCTATTATGCGTCGAAAAGAAGCTAACGTTCAAAGACAAAGAAGGAGCAGAATTAAGTTCTTCGGGAACCAAACTTCCCCGGAGACGCAAGCTCATACTTTCAGCACTAAAGGCTAAGAAGTGCCTTGAGAAGGGGGCAGTCGGGTATCTAGTGTCAGTGGTCGACCTAACCAAGGAAGCACCACGAATGGAAGACATTGATGTCGTGCGAGACTACCCTGACGTATTTTCGGAGGAACTACCCGGATTACCACCCGACCAAGCCACGGAGTTTGTGATAGACCTTATACCTGGAGCCGCACCAGTGTCAAAAGCACCTTATAGAATGGCTCCTACGGAACTGAAGGAATTAAAAGTGCAACTACAAGAACTGCTGGACAAGGGTTATATTCGACCCAGTATATCTCCATGGGGGGCACCAGTGTTGTTCGTAAAGAAGAAGTATGGTAGCGTTCGATTATGTATCGACTATCGGGAGTTGAATAAACTGACAATCAAGAATCGATAACCACTACCTCGGATCGATGACTTGTTCGATCAGTTACAAGGAGAGAAAGTATTTTCTAAGATCAATCTTCAATCAGGATATCATCAGTTGAAGATTAAAGAAGGTGATATTTCGAAGACAGCTTTCAGGACCAGATACGGACATTATGAATTTTTGGTCATGTCTTTCGGATTAACTAATGCACCGACAATGTTCATGGAACTTATGAACCGAGTTTTCCACGATATGTTGGATACGTCTGTTATAGTATTTGTTGATGATATATTGGTATACTCCAAGGACAAGGAAACCCATATCAAGAACCTAAACGCAGCCCTACAGTGTTTAAGGAAAGAGAAGTTATATGCCAAATTTTTAAAGTGCGAGTTTTGGCTAAGTGAAGTCACCTTTCTAGGCCATGTAGTATCCGCTGAAGGAATCAAAGTGGACCCCAGCAAGATCGAGGCTATTGTGAAGTGGGAAGCACCAAAGAGTGTTTCAAAAATCAGAAGTTTTCTGGGTCTAGCTGGTTATTATCGGAGATTCGTAGAAGACTATTCTCAGATTGCCGTAGCTCTCACCAGTTTGACTAAGAAAGGTAAAAAGTTTGTGTGGACCGATAAATGTGAGAAAAGTTTCCAAACGCTGAAGTCCAGATTGATATCGGCCCCGATTTTGACTATTCCTATTCCAGGACAGACGTTTACCTTATACACTGATGCGTCGGGATTGGAATTAGGATGTGTGCTTATGCAAGGAGAGCAAGTAATTGCTTATGCTTCAAGATAGTTAAAGGTACATGAGAAAAACTGCCCCATTCATGATTTGGAGCTAGAGGCAGTAGTACATGCTGTCAAAATTTGGAGACAATACTTATATGGAGAAAATTTCAGATTAAGTCGGACCATAAAAGTCTTACTTATTTATTTAATCAGAAGGAATTGAATATGGGACAAAGAAGATGGCTGGAACTATTGAAAGACTACGATTGTGATATCCAGTATCATCCGGGAAAAGCGAACGTAGTAGCCGGATGCATTAAGCAGAAAAACAATGATAAAATCTTAAGGAGAAGTTAGCACGACTGCAACAATGTGTACTACCAGAAGGGTATTCAATCACGGCAACGAGCAGTATGTGATAGATACAATGGATGGGTCAGCCAACCAAGGGTTTATTCATCGGTTTTTGAATATGTTCGCGGCGTTGAAGATTATACCAGATATAGTGGATGAAGTGAAAACAGCTATCAAATCAGATCCTTATCTGAGAACAGTACAAGAAGATATTGAGAAAGGTTGGACTAATCCTGAGTTCACCTTGGATGACGAGAAAGTACTAAAATACAAAGGAAGAATATGTGTACCTGAAACAGAAAGTGTAGACATTAGATAGCGACTGATGAAGGAAGCCCACACCACCATCTATTCGATACATCCTGGAAGTACAAAAATGTATCATGATCTATAGAATCTATATTGGTGGAGGGGAATGAAAGCAGATGTAGCTAAGTTCGTGTCTCAATGCCTAAATTGTCAGAAAGTAAAGGCTGAACGACAAAGACCTGTAGGACTGTTATAGCCATTATCGGAACCAGCATGGAAATGGGACTGCATCACTATGGACTTCGTCACAGGGCTACCATTGACTCCTCGAGTAGTTGACGCAGTTTGGGTGATTGTGGACCGTCTGACTAAAACAGCTCACTTCATACCTATACGACCTCAGTATACACTGGAAAGGTTAGCGAAGCTGTATGTGGATAATATTGTTCGATTACATGGTGTTCCAGAAAGCATTGTGTTGGATAGAGATCCACGATTTACTTCCAAGTTTTGGGAAGGATTGCAAAAGGCTATGGGTACAACGTTGAAGTTTAGTACTGCATTCCACCCACAGACAGATGGACAGTCGAAGCGTACAATTCAGATTCTAGAAGATATGCTACGAGCATGTGTAATTGATTTCAAAGGATCATGGGACGAAAAGTTACCATTGATCGAGTTTGCTTATAACAATAGCTATCAGGCTACTATACAGATGTCACCTTATGAAGCACTATGTGGCAGGAAGTGTCGAACTCCCTTGTTCTGGAATGAAGTTGGAGAACGTAGTATTGTTGGACCGGAATTTATTGAAGAGACTTGTCGAGTGGTCGACATTATCAAGGAAAGAGTGAGAACGGCTCAGAACCATCAGAAGCAATATGCAGATACTCGACACAGAGATCTGGAGTTCGTCGTGGGTGATAAAGTATTTTTGAAGGTATCGCCTATGCGAGGATTGAAGAGGGTCGGACAGAAAGGGAAACTAAGTCCAAGATATGTCAGGCCATATGAAATTCTAGCTAAGCGTGGTAAAGTGGCTTATCAGTTAGCACTACCACCATCTATGTCAAGTGTGCATGACGTATTTCACATTTCCCTATTGAAGAAGTATGTTAAAGACCAATCGCATGTTTTGACAGTGGATTTGCCAGAATTGATTGATGATTTGACATTTGAAGTTACACCAACAGAAATCACTAGTCGAAAGGTTCAACGTCTACACAACAGAGATATCTACTATGTTAAGGTCACATGAAAAAGTAGAGACATGGAAGAAATTACATGGGAACAAGAAAATGCTATGCGGAAGCAATACCCTCACTTATTTGATTTAGAAGGTACGTACAATTTCGAGGATGAAATTTTTATAGGTTGGGGGGAGTTGTAAGACCCGTGTCAATCTAACCCGGTCTTACCACCTTGAACCAGGTTTACCCATCATGGTCGAGTCAAATGGACCAAGGGCGTGAAGGAGATCGAGATCCCAGTTATCAAATCGACCCAAAAATACTTAAAATAGGGGAAGGGTCGCATACCCAGCTAAGCAGGGTCGGACCTCCCAAAACAGAAAGTCAGACCCTCAATTTTGAAGGGAAGGTCGGAAAGCTTAGGACCCTACGGTCGACGGGATCATCGACCCTCCCATCGACCCTCGGTTGTCATAAGAAAATAAAATTAAAAAATTTCCTAATTTTTGATTGGGATTCTTTTCTAATCTCAAAGGGACTTATTTTAGGATATTCCTACTCTATTTAAAGGACATCCCTAAGCCATTTTCACTCCTTTCACAACCCTAATTGAATTGAGAGAAAGAGAGGAGAAGGAAAAGAGGAAGAAGAAAGGCAAGGAAGAGAACTTAGCAAAAAGGAGAAGAATTTCAGAGAAAAAGTAATCTTCTCAGGTATGGATACTAATTCCATGAGTTTTTACAAACCTTAGGATAGTTATTGGAGAGAGTGTAATCTCGGAGAAACCCAAACCATCAAGCTATGGTTAGGATTTCATGGAAAACCATAGAAGAATGCATGAAAGCTATCTAGGTGGTTGATTCGTGGTTCCAGACCATGGAATGAATGTTTAATGGAATGTAGAAGCAAGCCATAGGACACCAAACACGAAGAATGGATTAAAAAGAGGGAATTGGACCAAAGTGCATAGAGGGTCGCACCGAGGGTCGACGACCATCCGACCCTAGGTGTTCCTGACCATCGACCCTCAGTGTTCGGGAAGTTCAAAATCTGGGGAGGGTCGCACCCAGGGTCGATCAGGACTCCGACCCTACCTCCGACCCTCAGTTAACAGCATGGTTTTTAAATCTGGATTTAATTCTAATTAAATTCTATCGACTTTGTTAGGACTTTTAGCAATATAATAACACTGTAAAGGTGATTCTAAAGCTTGGAAAAACAACTTATAGCAAGCTAAGGTGAGGAACCGAAACTCCAAACTAATTAGTTAATAACAAAAACTGTTTACTATTTCTTGAGTCTTATGCCATGCTTGATTCTATGCGAAGATGTTTGTAATGTGCATACAACATGTCATCCAATATTTCTATTATTTGCTCATGTATATTTATTTTATTGTTTATAACATGAAGATGATGATGATGATAGGAATAGGCATGTGATTGTATGTGTGTGGTTAGTGTACTTGATCCGAGCGAGTATCAGGGGAGGTGTGATGAGAACGTCAATAAACGTTAACCTTTGGCGTGTCTCAGCACTTTAGCTCTATCTCTAACTCAAGTCTTTTGCATTAGCATCGTCGTATCGCCATTACTTTAGCATAACTATTATGTCGTAAAGTATCAGGGGAGGTGGTCTCGGTCCTTGTAGTCTCTGACTCTACCGGGGGGCCTTAGCTCTGTCTCTATGGAAATTCTGAGGAATGCTGGGGTGAGGCCTTGGATACACTTTTTGGCATTAGGATTGGTTAGTTGCGAGCCCAGTTTGCAGCCCTCGCTAACAGGGGCTTACATGTTGGTAAGGCAATATATAGTAATATATGTTAACCTTTGTTATATACTGTTCATGGTTGGGTGCATGTGAATCGACGATAAACGTGATCTTCGGGTGACGTCACAGACTTGTGTATAGAGGCGGGGTCAATAAACGCGACCTTTGGCTACCTAAACCTTTCTATTGCATACTGCAAACTTTAAACCGGACCAAAGTTATAAATTGACTTACATGCATATGTATTGTTGCATTGTTTTGGCTACTCACTGAGCCGTGATGTGTGCTCACCCCTCAACGTCGAATATTTTTAGTTGATGATGCAGGTTATACCATTGAAGCCTATATGAATGCATCTACATACGGGAACGTGGCAGCGATGGAAGCTGAAGTTGAAGTGGATACATACGACTCCTTTTGCGAGTGCAACTCGTGTGTATTTGATTAGATATTTTATAAGTTTCTTCATTGGATTTATTAAGACATGTATTTGGTACTTAAATATTTATGTCCCAGTTGAAAACAGAATAATTTGCTATTAAATTATTAATATCATCTTAGTTTATCAGTTCATGTTATTATAAGACTTCCGCTATTGTGTATTTACTCTGATTATGATTACGGATGTGTGTAAGTTTAGATAACGCGGGGATAGCCTATTTGAGATCCTGGTTGAACCATTGATTTATTAGCGGTTCATCACATCATTTTGAATAGTGCAGAATTGGGGTGTGACACAACATGTCATCCAATATTTTTATTATTTGTTCATGCATATTTACTTTATTGTTTATAACATGATGATGAAGATAGGAATAGGCATGTGAATGTATGTGTGTGGTTGGTGTACTTGATGTGAGCGAGTATCAGGGGAGGTGTAAGCACCCCATTTTTGCCATCCCAGCTAAACAAAGTCCTGCTGGTGTGTGGACAACAAAAGGAAGAAAGGTGATCGAAAGTTTGGATTCTTAACTGTGAATTTGAGGAAGTTTTCAATGGGTCTGTGAATTTGAGGAAGTTTTCAATGGGTCCACAGCAAGGTCATGGGTTATAATTTTGCATGGATGCGTAGGTCATAGAATTATCTTCGAAACGAGACAAGAATTGCTCAATTTCGATATCAAATGAGGAAGATATGACCATTTTAGTCAGATGATACATATGAGGGAGGTTTATGAAATTATTATAAATAATCCTAGGGGCCTTCATGTAAATTATCCTAAGTTGGATCGTTTGAATTTCAAATCATCATATCTTAATCATCCGACATCGGATTCAGATGATCCCAAGACCATTATTCTTCATTCATGATGTTCTACAAAATGGACGTAAAAAATCCCAGGTAGAAGTCACCAGTGGGTCCCATGCAAGCTTGCATGCAAAATTATCGTCAGAACTTCAAAGCTGCATATCTTTTCCGTTCTACATCGGATTCAGGTGATTCCAGTTCTTATATTCCTCATTTTTAATATTCTACAAAATGAACGCAAAAAATTTGGAATAGAGGCCATCGGAAAATTCCATGCGGGATGACAATGAAATGACCCATGAAATGACAAGGAGAGAAAACCCGAGTTAATTCCAATTAATCCGGTCCAACTCGGTTCAAGCCGGTTTTGGTCCAACCTAGCTCAACCCATATTAGTTTAACTCCGGTCAACCTAAGTCAGTCTCAACCCGTTTCGAACCAGTTCATCCATGTGCATAGTATTTATATATTATATATATTGTATACTATACATATATGTATGTTATTAAATATATGTGTATATAATATATATTATTATATATAAGAGATAAAATCTAAAAGATCTTGGAGAAGAAAAAGGAAAGAGGAGAGAGAGGAGACGTGAAAGAGAAGGAGGCTTTAGGGTTGAGATGAAATCTAAAAGATCTTGGAGATAAAAAAGGAAAGAGGAGAGAGAGGAGACGTGAAAGAGAAGGAGGCTTTAGGGTTGAGATGAAATCTAAAAGATCTTGGAGAAGAAAAAGGAAAGAGGAGAGAGGGAGACGTGAAAGAGAAGGGGTTTTCTAGAAGAAGAATGAGAAAAAGGAAAGAAAGGAAGAAGAAAAAACGTGAGAGAGGAAGAAAAGAAAGGAAAGAAGAAAAAATGGAGAGAAAAAAAGATTTTCTAGAAAAAAGAAGAAAAGGAAAGAAGGATCTTCTAGAAAATGAGTGAAAAATTATAAATAGGAGAGAGGAGGGATCCTTTTCCAGAGCAGAGAGAGAGGGAAACGTGGGTGAGAGAGAGAAACGTGAGTGAGAGAGAGAAAACGTGAGAGAGGAAGAAAGAAAGAGAGAGAAAAGAGAAAAGAAAGAAAAGAGAAGAAGAAAAGAGAGAAAGAGAAGAGAGAAAGAAGCAGAAGAGAGGAGAAGGAGGATTCACATTCAAAGGGGATTGATACAACCCCCAATCACCCTTCATCAATGGTTTCGCTCGATTTGAGCCCAAGGTTAGTACTCTAAACAAATTTAGAGGTCGTTATAATGCCCGAATGCCAATTTTGTTTGAAAAAGGCTAATTTTCATGAAATCTCAATCATGAATGCTCTATTACATGCTTTTTAATGTTAGAATGGCTATGTCTAACATTTTTCATGAATGATAATTTTTCTAAGCTATTCAATGATGAATTTTTGATTGATATACAATGATGTTTGATGTTTTTTGTAAATTTCATAAAGTGATTTTCTGATCTGAAAATTCCAGATTTAGGGTTCAAACTTAGGACGTACATCATATGTATTGTTTCTAAGATTTTGAAGCCCAAAATTTTATGGGAGTCTCTCTGATATGATAGAAGACTACCCTAAAAATTTCGTTTTATTTGGAGTTGGAAAAATATATCAAAAAATTTGTCTTTGACATTGCTATTTTTCTCGGATGTAATGCAATCCTCCATCGGAAAGTCTCTAGACAAAGGCCTTATAGCCATAATCAGAAAATCCACTTAATATGAACTTTTTAGACATGAACGTCTTCTAAAAAATGGCATTGGTTTCATATTTTTTCCATTTTTCTTTGAATTGATATCAATTTTTAAGTGCATAGTGCTTTGATTTCAGATCTGTCATGAGGTGCTGATTTGCATGATTGAAAAGAGTCATTTTTCACAAAGAAAATATACTGTTTTAACTTCTTTTTCTTAATGAAATTTTAGATCAGACAGTTATCTACATAGATATGTGTCTGTATTTAATTTTCATTAGGAATAGAATTTTATTTGGAATTTATGGTGCAACTGGTCAAAAATCTGGAACAGACCTGACCAGTGTATTTGCCTGAACTTGGGGAAGGTTTTCGACCTGCCTATGATCTCTTTTAGGATTAGCTTCCTTGAGACAAAATGTTGGCCTCTGAGTCTTCTTTCCAGGGATATCTTTTAAGAATTTTTTGAGTAAGTACAGTGCCCTATGTGCCCATTTTGGTCCAGCCTGACAAAGCTGTCATCTTGCTATGTGTTCCATCATGTTTTGATTGATTCTCATATGCTTTGGTTGTTTCTCACATGCCATATTGGATGATTACAGCCATGTTTGGATGCACACTTACCATGTTTGTATTGATTCACATGCTCACTTGCCATTTTTTACTGATGTGTTGCTAAATTTGAATATGTTTCCAACATGCTATATTTGGATGCTTACATTGCTATATTTAAGCTCACATTGCTATGTTAGATTGTTTACATTGTACAACAACTAGGGCAAGATACACCCTAAAATGGAAAGAACTGAACGATTAGGGTAGTGAAACCCTAAAAATGGAAAGAATAATTAGGGCAAAATAAACCCTAGAATAAAGAGAACAATTAGGGTAGAAAACCCTAAAAAACGAAAATCACAATGAAAAGGGATAGGAAACCCTAAAAACCTAAAAATAGAAACAATAAAAATAGTAGGAATTTAGGTCTCATCCCTAGATCCTATCCACAAAAATGGAAATAATTTGGTACACATCCCAAATAAAAATGGTAGGAATTTAGGTCTCATCCCTAGATCCTATTGACAAAAATAGAAATAATTTGGTACACACCCCAAATAAAAATGGTAGGAATTTAGGTCTCATCCCTAGATCCTATTAACAAAAATGGAAACAATAAAATGGTAGGAATTTAGGTCTCATCCCTAGATCCTATTGACAAAAATGGAAGGATTTTGGTACACATTCCAAATCCGACTCTCACAAATTTCGAACTACGTCGTACCTGATTTCTAGGGCAAACCCTAGAATACGTAGGCAATTTGGGAATCCCAAATACGGTACAATGCCACCCATCAACCATACATCCAACATAAACTTCAACTTGAACAACAAAGAATCTAATTGAAGCAAATGCATAAATCACTTCCATAATCATTAATCACACAAACCATTTCGAACTACGTTTTTGGACTTGATTTCCAGGATTGGAATACGTAGGCAGTTTGAGATGTCTTACACATCTCAGATTCAGTCCAAGACCGAACCATCTTTGGTTCGGTTCACTGTAAAATATTGTACATTACATTTGCTTGTTTATTTGCTTTAAAACATGATTGGCTGAACCCTAGGTTAGAATAACTTAGCAACTTGGTTTAGGACATCCCCCATTGAACCCTAGTCATCCAGTTGATCAAGCACAGTCAAAATTAGAATTTAAGGAAAGTTTAGGAGGCCGATATTGATCGGGCGGTTTGGGTGCCTAACACCTTCCCATAACCGTACCCTGAATACTTACCCGATCTCTGGCAGACCAAAGAATCGATACATTGGGTCACGAGTCAATAGAAGTCTTACCTTAGGGTGAGGCTACATTTTTAGAGGTCCTAGACCTTAATCTAGGTGGCGACTCCAATAGAATACAATCGATCTTCATCGATTACAGGATACACATTTCCATCCCTAGGAGGATCACGTCGATTTTCCATTGTCCTCACAGTGGCGACTCCGCTGGGGAGTAATATTCAGACTCCTATGATACTTTCCTTATATTGATTTGCTTGACATTTGATGCTAGATCTAGGGTACTATATTTATTGTTTGTACATATTGCTTTGGGGGGAATGGGTTCAGTCACACTTTCGTGTGAGTAGCCGAACCGGGTCCCATGCATGTGGGGCAGCCCGCTAGGCGAAACACACAGCCTTGGCCTGTACTTTGTGAGACCACGACCGACAAGCAGCCTCTAACGAGCGTTTCTTGGGTCCGCCTGGGAATGCGTTATGCTACTCCACGTCGCTTGGATCCTTGCAACATAGTATATAAAGGGATTGGGGCCCATTATTCATCGAGCATTCGGTGATAGGTTACCCCATCCTCGTCAAGGTGGCCTTTTTTGTCCTAACCCAGTTTGAGCCATATGTATGTTATTTTGGTCCATTATTGAACCAACATGGTAAAATCCACTCGATCATAATACTTACGTCCGAGACGTCGAAGTTCTGCCCGTTTTTGTCCTTGAATTGTCAACATGTTTGGATCCACACTTGAGTATTCTTGTCTCTCACTTGTTGGGAGCGTGAGGGTTACGTATACCCGCATACACATTAGTGTGGGCGGTCTATACTCGCCCTCCATCGTACAAAGCTCATTGTGTTGACCGTTCAATATTGATACATCAATCTCAAAAACGATCAGAAAATCTTCGTCACCGGTATAGATACTATGATCAAGTAGAAATTTACCAGTTTTTTCAATCAACCGCTTTTGTCATCCATCATGAAAACTACAAATAAGCATATCCGTTTCAATTTCTTGAAATTTGATGAACCACATGGTCGAACCTTGGTGCTACAATGATCCATTCGGAATCTTGAGGCCCCAAGACCAATCATGGGGTTATTCAAATACAAATAAATTGTTACAGATGATGTCTAATGGTCGGTTTTCATGAAGGAGCTAACTTTGTTTGGTCGAGTCAGCTTGTATGTGTATGTGCATCCATTTCGTGTCCAGTCACTTCTGAGTCTTAACCTTCGTTCATTGTTTATATAAAAATAAAATAAAATAAAATAAAAAAAAAAAAAAAAAAAAAAAAAAAAAAAAAAAAAAAAAAAAAAAAAAAAAAAAAAAAAAAAAAAAAAAAGAAAAAGAAAGAAAGAAAGGTTGAACTAGAGAGGATATAATTGTCTAGACTTAAGAGAACACCTGAGTGTGTAGACAAAGCATCCACTCTTATTACATCCTCTCATAAGAAGGTCTCATCATCACCGGTTCATGTCTCGGTTCATGGTCATAAGGAGGACTTTTGTACCTCAAAATGTTGGAATGGTTAGAAGACAGTATATTGAGAGCCCAAATATTACAGAGCGGAATTGAATTCCAAGATCGGAGTTAAGGAATCCAAGAGATTAGAAAGCTGAATCATAGATTCTGAGAGATTACATGTTTCTTTCCCATACTAGCATACCTGCCAAATTTAAATGGAAAAAACAGAGATTTGAAAGCATTTCATTCATCCTTGGCGACTGAGCCACTTTGACCGACGGAGTGTTGACTCCCAAATTACTTTCATCACCCAAGGTGACCCAAACTCAAAGGAGTAGCCCTTGAACCTTTAAGAATGTCCCACCCACCTCCCAAAATCCAGGATCAAAAGGAAGACCATGTGGTCAATTATATCCCAAAATTAAGGTAGCCTGAAAATGAACTTCATGTGCACCCTAAACTGGGGCACAACCAAAATGTCAGTATACCCTAAATTGGGGCACAATAAAAATATCAGTGCACCCTAAACTGGGGCATAATTAAAATGTTAATGGATTCAAAGTGGGGCAAACCAAAAAGGTGATGGACCAACAATATAGGTTAGAGTTTCATGACATCCAAACTGGGGCATAAGATTGGAATACATTTACCCAAATTGAGGCATTGGCTAGGTGAATGTCAAACCCGAATTGGGGCATAAATCAAAATGGTAATAGACCCAAGAGGGGTTTATCTCAAAATGGAAAGGGTCAAACACATGTCGATAGATAGGCGTAATGAGCCTTACTAGCGAAAGTCTGAACGGAGATTCGGTCCTACAACCAATCATAAGTTGGCGTCAATGATGTCGTATCCAATTGGGGTAACTCGGTGAATTACTTGTCTAAACTGGCTACCATTGGTATCTGATAGGTCATCTATGTTTGGGCTTAAGTTCGATATGTCTGTAGACGGTCTAGTCCAAAATGCTCTGAAAAAAATGAACAATAATCATCTCATTTGAGACATCAACAACAGTGCTTTACTACTTCCAATCCATTCCTTCCCAGTTTGATATTTCTTCCTCTTCCATGTCCGTTGCTAATTCTGACTCTGATGACGATTGAGATGAAGGGCCACAACCTGAACTTCTACTCCATCGGCCTTTAGAGAAATGAAAGCTCAACACACACGTGAAAGTTAAAGATAATTACGTTGAAGTCATGCAAGCATTCTCAAAGATACAAGTTGGAACATCCAAATGTCATCCCATTTGGTCGATTTATAGAAAGAATTTTTTTGAGATATTCCTTGAAAGTAGAGAATATTTACAGACTCATACAAATGGTTCATTTAGTTTTACAAGAATGGGTCTACACACAAGGCATTATCAAATTTACATTAATCCAAGTGATCAAGTCTTCTACAAGTGCATGAAGTCTACAGACATAAAACATGCTATGGATCAACCTCAAAGTCAAAGATGAGCTCAAAAAAAAAAAAAAAAAAAAAAAAAAAAAAAAAAAAAGAAAGAAAAAAAAAAAAAAAAAAGAAAGAGCTATACAAAATAATGAGGTTGGTTAGCATACTACATTGGAACAATGATGGTGGACAAGTTCAACTATGGTGCATAAACATGGAGCAACTACTTTGAAACACTAATGATGAGTGAGTTTGATTACAAGGCGTGTACATGGGGCAACTCCTTTGGAGCCCCACTGATGGACGAGTTCAGTTATAGAGCAATAAGACAATTGGTACTTGTACAATGACATATAGACACCATTTCTTAGAACCTGATTGGAGACCTGATCGTTTGTTGTGATTCACGTTGTGTGTTGAGCTGGATTTTTGATATTGGTCACTATATCCCACCCATACAGGGGTGGTCTCATCACTTTGTTGTCATCAAAGGATTTTTCTTTTCGGCTAAAGACTCTCTCTCCCGTCCATCAATCCGACGGTCTTCCACAGAGTCTACATTACATGCCCTTACTTCAAATGTCACAAAATTTTATGGTATTGTTTCTTGTGAACATATCGTCTTGTTATGCATAAATATTGTTCAATAAATCTGACTGGAATATCTATCTGTCGTTCATCATTTCGATGGCATCCAAGAATTCCATAGTCCTTTGTTGCTAGCCAATAAAATGGAATCGCCTAGTGGAGATTAAGCCATTCTACATAAACAACAAAACACTCTCCCAATGGCAGACCCATTGGACAGTTTCTTATTTGTCCATCTGGACCTTCATCGTCATACTTGTATACAAACTTAAAGGATTTGGGCCCAAACATGGTTACAACTAATTCAGCATCTGAGCATAGCTTGTTGAAACTTGTTTTCTATCTGAGTGATACCAAGAGGAGAAAACATTCTTTGACATTTTTCTAAAGATTAGTGTAGGGTTGCATCTTCTTAAGGTTATTTCTAGTGATGACTCAAAAATCGCCTGCTTATCAATGTGTGCAGACTTGAACTTAGACACTGGAGCAAAATCACCCATTTATCCAAACATCATGAGTTTAGTTAAGCCCCTTGTTTGAAACTCTAGCTGAGTTCATTTGCATGTAAGAGAAAGATGACTCATACAAATTTGAGTCGTTATCATCATTTGCCCCTCATTAAAATGACCTGATTGCCCTTTGATCAAAGTGAAACCCATATAAATTTGGCAGGAATGCAGAACATATCAAAATTGCCTTTTAAAGAAAAGAAACATGTTTCTCTCGGTCTAAATTAAGTCAAGTCAAGGAAAGTCAATCAAATCATGATCTCTAGTTCCTCTTGGATTCCGAGCAATGTTAGTGGACAAAGTGCAGATGTTGAGCCCCATTGTGGCTACTTCAATATTTATGGAAAGTTCAACCCATTTTGGGAATGAAGAAAGATGAAGAAAGGAATTGAAAAGAAAAAGAAAAAAGAAAGAGAAATGAAAAAAAAAGGAAAGAAATGTGAAAGTACAGAGAAGAAAGAAGACTGAATGAAAGCAGAATTAGAATGGAAAAGAGAACAAGATGCAAGAA
This sequence comes from Protea cynaroides, assembly GCA_028583415.1. Lineage (NCBI taxonomy): Eukaryota > Viridiplantae > Streptophyta > Magnoliopsida > Proteales > Proteaceae > Protea > Protea cynaroides. The sequence continues at coordinate 62,046,182 of CM053275.1, read as the reverse complement.
AAGAAAAGAAAGAAAGAAAGATCATGGAAAGAAAGAAAAAAAACCGGCCCGAACTACGTGGAACCTGATTCTGGAGGGACGGAAATCCCAAAGGATACGTAGGCAATTTGGGACACCCCAAATTCGGTCCAAAGGCTACACATCCAAAGGCTACACATCCAAAGGCTACACAGCCAAAGGCTATACATTCAGAGGTTACAAATTTAGAGCACAAAGCACAGTTACAGTTACATCATGAGCGGTCTTGAGCTAAAGTCACAGACCCGATGGGGTCGCTACTCAAGGAGCTTGACAGTTACAGTTACATCATGAGCGGTCTTGAGCCAAAGTCAAAGACCTGATGAGGTCGCTACTCAAGGAGCTTGACATCTACAGTTGTTTGTTGTACAGTGTGAACAAAAAAAAAAAAAAAAAAAAAAAGGGGGAGGAGAGTAGTTACAGCATCGGTTCAAGAGAGCAATGGTAGAATTCGGATCAAGTGCAGAATAATGCAAAAATGGGCTACTTTTATCTTCGGCCTCAATTGCCCACAATCTCGGTCAAAGAGGGGCATCTGTAAGCACCCCATTTTTGCCATCCCAGCTAAACAAAGTCCTGCTGGTGTGTGGACAACAAAAGGAAGAAAGGTGATCGAAAGTTTGGATTCTTGACTGTGAATTTGAGGAAGTTTTCAATGGGTCTGTGAATTTGAGGAAGCTTTCAATGGGTCCACAGCAAGGTCATGGGTTATAATTTTGCATGGATGCGTAGGTCATAGAATTATCTTCGAAACGAGACAAGAATTGCTCAATTTCGATATCAAATGAGGAAGATATGACCATTTTAGTCAGATGATACATATGAGGGAGGTTTATGAAATTATTATAAATAATCCTAGGGGCCTTCATGCAAATTATCCTAAGTTGGATCGTTTGAATTTCAAATCATCATATCTTAATCATCCGACATCGGATTCAGATGATCCCAAGACCATTATTCTTCATTCATGATGTTCTACAAAAAGGACGTAAAAAATCCCAGGTAGAAGTCACCAGTGGGTCCCATGCAAGCTTGCATGCAAAATTATCGTCGAACTTCAAAGTCGCATATCTTTTCCGTTCTACATCGGATTCAGTGGTGATTCCAGTTCTTATATTCCTCATTTTTAATATTCTACAAAATGAACGCAAAAAATTTGGAATAGAGGCCATCGGAAAAATTCCATGCGGGATGACAATGGAAATGACCCATGAAATGACAAGGAGAGAAAACCCAGTTAATTCCAATTAATCCAGTCAACTCAGTTCAAGCCAGTTTTGGTCCAACCTAGCTCAACCCATATTAGTTTAACTCAGTCAACCTAAGTCAGTCTCAACCCGTTTCGAACCAGTTCATCCATGTGCATAGTATTTATATATTATATATATTGTATACTATACATATATGTATGTTATTAAATATATGTGTATATAATATATATTATTATATATAAGAGCTAAAATCTAAAAGATCTTGGAGAAGAAAAAGGAAAGAGGAGAGAGAGGAGATGTGAAAGAGAAGGAGGCTTTAGGGTTGAGATGAAATCTAAAAGATCTTGGAGAAAAAAAAGGAAAGAGGAGAGAGAGAGGAGACGTGAAAGAGAAGGAGGCTTTAGGGTTGAGATGAAATCTAAAAGATCTTGGAGAAGAAAAAGGAAAGAGGAGAGAGGGAGACGTGAAAGAGAAGGGGGTTTTCTAGAAGAAGAATGAGAAAAAGGAAAGAAAGGAAGAAGAAAAAACGTGAGAGAGGAAGAAAAGAAAGGAAAAGAAAAAAATGGAGAGAAAAAAGATTTTCTAGAAAAAGAAGAAAAGGAAAGAAGGATCTTCTAGAAAATGAGTGAAAAATTATAAATAGGAGAGAGGAGGGATCCTTTTCCAGAGCAGAGAGAGAGGGAAATGTGGGTGAGAGAGAGAAACGTGAGTGAGAGAGAGAAAACGTGAGAGAGGAAGAAAGAAAGAGAGAGAAAAGAGAAAAGAAAGAAAAGAGAAGAAGAAAAGAGAGAAAGAGAAGAGAGAAAGAAGCAGAAGAGAGGAGAAGGAGGATTCACATTCAAAGGGGATTGATACAACCCCCAATCACCCTTCATCAATGGTTTCGCTCGATTTGAGCCCAAGGTTAGTACTCTAAACAAATTTAGAGGTCGTTATAATGCCCGAATGCCAATTTTGTTTGAAAAAGGCTAATTTTCATGAAATCTCAATCATGAATGCTCTATTACATGCTTTTTAATGTTAGAATGCCTATGTCTAACATTTTTCATGAATGATAATTTTTCTAAGCTATTCAATGATGAATTTTTGATTGATATACAATGATGTTTGATGTTTTTTGTAAATTTCATAAAGTGATTTTCTGATCTGAAAATTCCAGATTTAGGGTTCAAACTTAGGACGTACATCATATGTATTTTTTCTAAGATTTTGAAGCCCAAAATTTTATGGGAGTCTCTCTGATATGATAGAAGACTACCCTAAAAATTTCGTTTTATTTGGAGTTGGAAAAATATATCAAAAAATTTGTCATTGACATTGCTATTTTTCTCGGATGTAATGCAATCCTCCATTGGAAAGTCTCTAGACAAAGGCCTTATAGCCATAATCAGAAAATCCACTTAACATGAACTTTTTAGACATGAACGTCTTCTAAAAAATGGCATTGGTTTCATATTTTTTCCATTTTTCGTTGAATTGATATCAATTTTTAAGTGCATAGTGCTTTGATTTCAGATCTGTCATGATGTGCTGATTTGCATGATTGAAAAGAGTCATTTTTCACAAAGAAAATATACTGTTTTAACTTGTTTTTCTTAATGAAATTTTAGATCAGACAGTTATCTACATAGATATATGTCTGTATTTAATTTTCATTAGGAATAGAATTTTATTTGGAATTTATGGTGCAACTGGTAAAAAATCTGGAACAGACCTGACTAGTGTATTTGCCTGTACTTGGGGAATGTTTTCGACCTGCCTATGGTCTCTTTTAGGATTAGCTTCCTTGAGACAAAATGTTGGCCTCTGAGTCTTCTTTCCAGGGATATCTTTTAAGAATTTTTTGAGTAAGTACAATGCCCTATGTGCCCATTTTGGTCCAGCCTGACAAAGCTGTCATCTTGCTACGTGTTCCATCATGTTTTGATTGATTCTCATATGCTTTGGTTGTTTCTCACATGCCATATTGGATGATTACTGCCATGTTTGGATGCACACTTACCATGTTTGTATTGATTCACATGCTCACTTGCCATTTTTGACTGATGTGTTGCTAAATTTGAATATATTTCCAACATGCTATATTTGGATGCTTACATTGCTATATTTAAGCTCACATTGCTATGTTAGATTGTTTACATTGTACAACAACTAGGGCAAGATACACCCTAAAATGGAAAGAACTGAACGATTAGGGTAGTGAAACCCTAAAAATGGAAAGAATAATTAGGGCAAAATAAACCCTAGAATAAAGAGAACAATTAGGGTAGAAAACCCTAAAAAACGAAAATCACAATGAAAAGGGATAGGAAACCCTAAAAACCTAAAAATGGAAACAATAAAAATAGTAGGAATTTAGGTCTCATCCCTAGATCCTATCCACAAAAATGGAAATAATTTGGTACACATCCCAAATAAAAATGGTAGGAATTTAGGTCTCATCCCTAGATCCTATTGACAAAAATAGAAATAATTTGGTACACATCCCAAATAAAAATGGTAGGAATTTAGGTCTCATCCCTAGATCCTATTAACAAAAATGGAAACAATAAAATGGTAGGAATTTAGGTCTCATCCCTAGATCCTATTGACAAAATGGAAGGATTTTGGTACACATTCCAAATCCGACTCTCACAAATTTCGAACTACGTCGTACCTGATTTCTAGGGCAAACCCTAGAATACGTAGGCAATTTGGGAATCCCAAATATGGTACAAAGCCACCCATCAACCATACATCCAGCATAAACTTCAACTTGAACAACAAAGAATCTAATTGAAGCAAATGCATAAATCACTTCCATAATCATTAATCACACAAACCATTTCGAACTACGTTTTGGGACTTGATTTCCAGGATTGGAATACGTAGGCAGTTTGAGATGTCTTACACATCTCAGATTCAGTCCAAGACCGAACCATCTTTGGTTCGGTTCACTGTAAAATATTGTACATTACATTTGCTTGTTTATTTGCTTTAAAACATGATTGGCTGAACCCTAGGTTAGAATAACTTAGCAACTTGGTTTAGGACATCCCCCATTGAACCCTAGTCATCCAGTTGATCAAGCACAGTCAAAATTAGAATTTAAGGAAAGTTTAGGAGGCCGATAGTGATCGGGCAGTTTGGGTGCCTAACACCTTCCCATAACCGTACCCTGAATACTTACCCAATCTCTGGCAGACCAAAGAATCGATACATTGGGTCATGAGTCAATAGAAGTCTTACCTTAGGGTGAGGCTACATTTTTAGAGGTCCTAGACCTTAATCTAGGTGACGACTCCAACAGAATACAATCGATCTTCATCGATTACAGAATACACATTTCCATCCCGAGGAGGATCACGTCATTTTTCCATTGTCCTCACAGGAGGTGTGATGGGAACTTCAATAAACGTTAACCTTTAGTGGGTCTCAGCACTTTAGCTCTATCTCTAACTCAAGTCTTGTGCATTAGCATCGTCGTATCGCCATTACCTTAGCAGAAGTATTACGTCGTAGAGTATCAGGGGACGTGGTCTCGGATGATGATAGGAATAGGCATGTGGATGTATGTGTGTGGTTGGTGTACTTGATGCAAGCGAGTATCAGGGGGAGGTGTCATAAGTCGGGCCTCAGCACTCTAGCTCTATCTCTAACTCAAGTCTTGTGCATTAGCATCATCGTATCGCCATTACTTTAGCAGAACTATTACGTCGTAGAGTATCAGGGAAGGTGGTCTCGGTCCTTGTAGTCTCTGACTCTACCGGGGGCCTTAGCTCTATCTCTATGGGCGTTTTGAGGGATGCTGGGGTGAGGCCTTGGATACACTGTTTGGCATTAGGATTGGTTAGTTGCGAGCCCAGTTTGCAAGCCCTCGCCAGCAGGGCTTACGTGTTGGTATGGCATTGTACAACAATAAACTTTAACCTTTGTTGTACAATGTTCGTGGTAGGGTGGATGGGGATGAATGATAACTGTATAATTTTATATTTTTTTATTCCTTTTGCATTATGATTTTTAGGGTGTTTTATACCTTATTGAGCTTAATAGAATTTATTTTATGAGTTTGGTATATTTTAGAAATCTTGTTAATTAATTAATAAAAGATGAAAATTCTAGCACTCTTAATAATAACGTTTTGAATTTCATGTAGGATTCTGACATGGAAAGAGTTCGTTTGGGCTTCCAAATGTGGTTTTAAAATCTAATCTGGAAAATTGATCCAAATCTAAACCAGAGAAGGAAGGTTGCTACACACAGAAGGTTCATTATTGGAAGGCCTTGATTGATTATTGGAAATATTGAGGAGAATATACACAACTATGGAATCTTACAAAATTTGGTAGATTTGGAGGTGACAATTGTTTAATAATGGAATGATTTTCATCTAATCTAGGAATGAAGATTTTGTTTAATTTTTATTTTCATGTAATAAGGTTGTCAAATCTAGGCATACCAATTTGAGTCTTGTATTTTGGCTATTTAAACAATGTAAAGCCTATGTAAAGAGCATTCAAGAGTGATTGAGAAAGAAGACAATGGCTGAAGAACAACTCTCTTTCTTTTGTGTTCTTGAAGAAGTCATGTGTGGCTAACTTTCTTATCTTTGGTTAGACGGAGCTGAAGCCATCATTGTAAACTTGTGAGACTTGTTTTTATTTATTTATTTTTAATTGAATATTTGTTTTTCTACCAATTTATGTGTATAATGATTGATGAATGGGTTGATTAGGAGTACTACTAATTGATTTATTTATTTAATCAATTATTATATTAGAATTGAATTTCTATCAATTGATTCTATGTCAGTGGCAATGGGGATTGATGTTAATGGACAAGATAATGTTATATTTCTAGAAGAAATCAGATTAAAATAATTAAACCACGCTGGTGTGTGCTTAACGTTTAATTTCAATCGTCTTTCCAATTGTTATTGTTATTCCTGAATCAAATCGAGAGCCTAGTCTTGAGATTGATTTAAGAGTAAGGGTGTTATTAATAAGCTATCTTTTAATAGACCAATCTTAAGGAAAGACTAAGGATTTTAGGCCTAGTCCTAATTTTCTTGATTGATTATTCAATTGGAATTGATTATCCTTTATGTTGATGAACAAGTTTATGAAGATGGTGTATGTATCCTTTTGACCGAAATTTTCTCTTATTGGTTTAATCTTTGATATTTGTATTACCTTGCTCTTTATTCTTGCATTTTAGATAATTAATTACTGTTCTTTTCTACTGCAAACATACCCCCCTCCATACATAGAATAGCCAATGAAGTTGTGCTAATAAGATTAATCAGAATCTGTTTTAGTACAACAATTGGTTACTTTCTGAGTCTTATTTTATTTTCATTTGTTTTTTTTTTCTCTCTTTAGGTTAATTAAACATTTTAATCTTGATCATACAATCCTTGTGGGTTCGACTCTTACTTGCTACTATCTACATTTCAAAGTAAGGTAATTTAATTTGGCGCTTCGACACGCATCAAATTTTGGGCGCCGTTGCCGGGGATTGTTTTGATTAAATTGATTTGTTTGGTTATTTAATTGATTTTTTTATTTTTATTTTTTATTATCTTCTTGTTCTCTTAAGTGAATGACCCGATCTTCTCATTTGGGAGAGTTGCAATTTGATCCAGAAATAGAAAGAACTTTGCACAAGCTAAGGAGAGAAAATAGAAAGACAGCAAAAAATTCTTCACCAGGCAACAACGTAGCCATTAATTTAGCTTCTGGCAGCACTAGTAATTCAGACTTTGAAGAAATGGCAGACAACAACAACCGCACTCTTAAGGAGTTAGTGGCTCCTAATCTGAACCAACAACCACTCTGCATCGAGTATCCTAATCTTGATGTTGCCTTTGAACTTAAATCTGGTCTAATCCATCTCCTTCCTACTTTTCGTGATCTTGTAGGTGATGACCCACACAAGCATCTAAAAGAATTCCATGTGGTATGTTCGAGCATGAAACCAACCGGAATTTCTGAGGAGCAAATCAAGTTGAGGGCGTTTCCATTCTCATTAGCAGACAATGCAAAAGATTGGCTTTATTACTTGCCATCAGGATCCATTACCACATGGAATGAGATGAGGCGGCTTTTCTTGGAAAAGTATTTTCCAGCTTCAAGGGCAGCCAATATTCGAAAGGAAATCTGCGGTATTAGGCAATATAATGGAGAAACACTTTATGAATACTGGGAGCGATTCAAGAAGCTTTGCGCCAGTTGCGCTCATCACCAAATTAGCGAACAATTACTCATTCAATACTTCTACGAAGGGCTTTCTCATACTGATAGGGGTATGATTGACGCAGCGAGTGGAGGAGCATTAGTGGATAAAACTCCAAGGGCAGCCCGTAGTTTGATTGCAAATATGGCTTCTAACTCTCAGCAATTTGGTGTAAGAAATGACCCTCCATCGAACAAGGTTAATGAGGTAAGCACTTCTTCTCTTGAATTAAAAATTGTAGAATTGTCTTCACTTGTTCGTTAATTGGCTGTGGATAAGGTGCAACAAGTTCAAACTTGTGGAATTTACTACATCGCGGGACACCCAACTGATATGTGTCCCACGCTTCAAGAGGAATCTACAGAGCAAGCAAATACTGTGGGTGGATTTCCAGGACAACCTCAACGTAAGTACGATCCATACTCAAATACATACAATCCAGGATGGAGGAATCACCCAAATCTTAGCTATGGTAATCAAGATGGCCCCAATCGTCAGTATGGGTATCAACAAGGCCAACAACCTTTTCAATCCAGACAACAAGCACCTTCAAGTTTAGGTATGACCTTGGAAGATATTGTCAAAACACTTTCCAATGATTCATTACAATTTAAACAGGAAACAAGGGCAGGTATAAAGAACTTGGAGACTCAAATAAGCCAACTGGCCACTTCAATGAGTAGACTAGAGGCTCGAGGCTCGGGAATGCTACCTTCGCAACCAATGGTGAATCTGAAGGAAAATGAAAATGCCATAATCTTGAGAAGTGGAAAAGAAGTGAAGAATATAGAAAAGGAAAAAGAGAAAGAGACCTCAAAATCAGCTCCGACATCTATTTTCTCATCTGGGGTAAACTCTAAACCTTCTATTTCCTCTATTCCTATTCAAGCTCCTTTTCCTAGCAGGTTTGCTCAATCTAGAAAGGAAGAAAAAGAAAAGGAGATGTTGGAGATTTTTTGAAAGGTAGAGATAAATATACCTCTTATTGAAGCAATTAAACAAGTGCCACGGTATGCTAAATTTCTTAAGGAATTGTGCACATCCAAGAGAAAATTGAAAGGAGATGAAAAGGTAAGTATGGGTGAAAATGTCTCAGCCATTATTCAACGGAAGCTTCCCCCTAAGTGTAAAGACCCAGGTACATTCACTATCCCATGCAAAATAGGTAACACCAATTTCAATAGAGCTATGTTAGATTTAGGAGCATCAATTAATGTCATGCCTTATTCAATATATGCTTCATTAAATCTAGAACCTTTAAAAGAAACTGGTGTAACTATTCAATTAGCTTATAGATCAAATGTATATCCTGAAGGTGTGATTGAGGATGTGTTAGTTCAAGTTAATGAATTGGTATTTCCTGCTGATTTTTATGTATTAAAAATGGAGGATGACTCATCTCATAATTATACACCTCTTTTGTTGGGTAGACCATTTTTAAAGACTGCTAAAACAAAAATAGATGTTCATGATGGTACCTTATCTATGGAATTTGATGGCGAGATAGTTCACTTTAATATTTTTTAGGCTATGAGGTATCCTAGTGATATAAATTCTGTTTTTGCTATTGATATAATTGATTATATGGTACAACAAATTTTTGAATTAAATGATGAAGATAAGTTGATGGTAGCCATTAGCAAACATTTGAATAGCATGGATTTCAATTCAGAATTTGTGTTAAATGCTGAATTAGAGAAGATGTTGATGGCATTGCAGACCTTACCCCCAATTCCAAAAAGATATGATGTTGCTCACATTGAGTTGCCTATATCTCATACAAGGTTGTTACCTTCCATTGTGCAGGCACCTATCGTTAAGCTGAAACCACTTCCAGACCATCTCAAATATGTCTACTTAGGAGACAATGAGATGTTACCTGTGATAATAGCAAGGGACTTGACCAAGCTACAAGAGGAGAAACTCATTTGAATTTTGAGAGACCATAAGACAGCCATTGGGTGGACAATAGCCGACATTAAGGGAATCAGCCCGGCCATGTGCATCCATCGCATACTTCTTGAGGAGGGAGCCAAACCGATTAGAGAAGCACAGCGTGGACTCAACCCTCCTATGATGGAAGTTGTGAAGAAGGAGATATTAAAGCTCCTTGATGTTGGAATTATCTATCCTATCTCTGATAGTAAGTGGGTAAGTCCGGTTCAGGTGGTACCTAAAAAGACGGGCATAACTATTGCTAAGAATCAAAATAATGAGTTAATCCCTACTAGGATACAAAATGGGTGGCGTGTTTGTACTGATTATAGGAAATTGAATGTTTCAACTCGTAAAGACCACTTTCCTCTTCCATTTATCGATCAAATGTTGGAGAGGTTAGTAGGTCGTTCGCACTATTATTTTCTTGATGGTTACTCAGGTTACTATCAAATTGTGATTGCACCTCAAGATCAGGAGAAAACGACATTCACCTGCCCATTTGGTACCTTTGCTTACCGACGAATGCCGTTTGGTCTTTGCACCGCCCCAGCCACATTCCAGAGGTGTATGGTTAGCATTTTTCTGATTATGTAGAGAACATTATAGAAGTTTTCATGGATGATTTTACTGTTTATGGAGACTCTTTTGATACATGCTTGGATAACCTTACACTTGTTCTTAAAAGGTGTATAGAAACTAACCTTGTTTTGAATTCTGAGAAATGTCATTTTATTGTAACACAAGGAGCAGTTTTAGGTCATGTGATATCTTCTAGAGGTATAGAAGTTAACAAAGCAAAGATAGATCTTGTTCAATCTTTACCTTACCCCACAACTGTGCGGGAAGTGCATTCCTTTCTTGGACATGCAGGCTTTTATCGGCGCTTCATCAAGGATTTCTCAAAAATTTCATTGCCCTTATGCAAGCTCTTACAAAAGGAAGTGGTGTTTGACTTTAATGATGAGTGCAAAAGAGCTTTTGACAAGCTCAAAGAACTGCTAACAACAGCCCCCGTGATTCAATCACCGAACTGGAAACTCCCATTTGAGATCATGTTTGATGCTAGCAATTATGCTATTGGGGCTGTTTTCGGTCAACGTGTTGGGAAAGTTGCTCATGCTATCTATTATGCCTCTCGGACACTAACTGAAGCATAGTGTAACTACTCCACAATGGAGAAAGAGCTATTGGCTATAGTTTTTGCTTTGGAAAAATTTAGATCTTATTTATTGGGAACTAAAGTTATTGTCTATTCTGATCATGCAGCTCTTAGGCATTTGCTGGCAAAAAAGGAATCTAAGCCAAGATTGATCAGATGGATCCTTCTTCTTCAAGAATTTGATTTGGAGATTAAGGACAAGAAGGGAGCTAAGAATTTAGTTGCAGACCATCTTAGTCGGGTGGTTAAGGAGGATGATGCGATACCATTACAAGATTTCTTCCCAGATGAACAACTACTTAAGGTGACAAATGTAGTGCCCTGGTATGCAGATTTAGTCAATTATTTGGCTACCAAAACCTTACCACCAGAGCTACCTAGAGTACGAAGAGAGAAAATCAAGAGTGATGCTCGGTACTACATTTGGGATGACCCTTATCTTTGGAAACAATGTTCAGACCAAATGGTAAGAAGGTGCGTACCCGAAACTGAATTTGAATCCATTCTTATCTTTTGTCATTCATATGCATGTGGTGGACATTTCGGTCCTAAAAAAACAGCAAGAAAAGTGTTTGAATGTGGCTTCTTTTGGCCATCTTTATTTCATGATGCATATATATTTTGTAAGTCATGCACTCGTGGCCAATACTCAGGTAATGTGGCCCGTAGGGATCAAATGCCACAAACCCCCATACTTATTTGTGAAATTTTTTATGTTTGGGGCATTGACTTAATGGGTCCTTTTCCTAATTCTTTTGGCAATGTTTATATTTTACTTGTTGTTGATTATGTGTCAAAGTGGGTGGAAGCAAAAGCCACCCGAATTGATGATTCTAAAGTGGTTGCAGATTTTGTCAAGTCTCACATTTTTTGTAGATTTGGGATCCCACGGGCAATGATCAGTGATAGAGGGACTCACTTTTGAAACCGCACTGTAGCAGCACTGCTTAAGAGGTATGCTGTGACCCATAAGATTTCAACTGCCTACCATCCACAAACTAATGGGCAAGCCGAGGTATCTAATAGAGAGGTGAAGTCAATTTTAGAAAAAATAGTTAATCCGAATAGGAAGGACTGGAGTACAAGACTTGACGATGCACTATGGGCTTATAGGACTGCTTATAAGACACCTATAGGGATGTCTCCTTATCGGTTGGTTTATGGAAAAGCATGTCATCTACCGGTAGAATTGGAGCACAAGGCATTCTGGGCAATTAAGTTGTGTAACATGGAGACGGATAAGGCAGGGGAGCAACGAAAGTTGCAATTGCAGGAGTTAGAGGAGATTCGCAATGAAGCTTATGAGAACTCTCGGATTTATAAGGAAAAGACGAAGGCCTTTCATGATAAAATGATTTCTATGAAGCAATTTTTTGTTGGACAAAAAGTGCTCCTCTATAATTCAAGGCTTCGGTTATTTCCTAGTAAGTTGCAATCTCGTTGGATTGGTCATTTTATTGTTATTAATCTCTTTCCACATGGTGCAGTTGAGATTCAAAGTTTGGACACTGAAAAGATTTTTAAGGTCAATGGATATAGACTTAAACCTTACCATGAAGGTTTTCAAGTTAACTCATTGGTTGAGAAAGTTATGGACTTAGAAGATCCACTTTATTCAGATTGAGGAAAGCTGCAAAGTCGAGCGAACGACGTTAAACAAAAGCGCTACTTGGGAGGCAACCCAAGAAATCATATTTGCTTTCTTAACCCTTTCTCTTTTTATTTATTTATTTATTTATTTTTTTTTCATAAATATTATGTTTGTATTTGTCTTTTTCTTTGCATTTAGTCTTACATTGGGGACAATGTAAGTTTTAAGTGTAGGGGAATTCTACGATGTGTTTTGTTTTTATTTTTACATGTTGTTAGTATATATTGGTTGCATATAGTAACTGAAAAAAAAATTTGACTTGAAATTTTCTTTAAAGAAAAAAAAAAATTTTTTTACCAGTTACAAGTTTGGATTAATTCACTAAAGTGACCATGTTGAAACTTTGTAAATATGATTAAATTATTGAGATTCTTGAACCTTAGATTAGATATGCAACTAAATTTGAATCACCATCTGAGAAAGTTTTATTGTTATGTGTCTTTGTATTTCACGTTTGCACCAATTCTTAGTTGTGGGGAATAAACGGTAAATTTGAGAAATGACAATTACAAAAAAAAAAAAAAAACTCAAAAAAGAATAAATAACTGCTTCAATGTCCAAAATACCTCAAAAACAAAAGAAAAATTGAGATGATGGTTATAAGCAGTTTAATTGACTAAGTCTGATTTTGTGGCCTTTGTTACTTGAGTTATTAAGTCCTAGGGGTGTCTCTACACCTAGTGCCCTAAAGCCAACTGGTTTGGGAGTCACTGACCCAACACTTGCTACATGGGTAACTTAGAAAGCCTAAGAAAATGGACATTGCACAAGTTGATAAAAAAAGAAAAATTGAGATGATGGTTATAAGCAGTTTAATTGACTAAGTCTGATTTTGTGGCCTTTGTTACTTGAGTTATTAAGTCCAAGGGGTGTCTCTACATCTAGTGCCCTAAAGCCAATTGGTTTGGGAGTCACTGACCCAACACTTGTTACATGGGTAACTTAGAAAGCCTAAGAAAACGGACATTGCACAAGTCAATAAAAAAAAATGGTGTTATTTTTCTTGAAGTATACTGTAAAGCCCCTTACTAATTGAGTTACATCACTTCACAATTTTGTGGGTAGATTCACTGCAAACCCTCACAAGACACAACTCGTCCACTAGGGGTATCCTAGGGGTTCAATGGCTTGTTGTACATGCTAAGTGCAATCGTGGTTCCTACGAAAGTGGAATAGTTTATGACTTTTTTTATTTTATTTTGCCCGAAGACGTGCAAATGCTAAGTGTAGGGGAATTTGATAAGTGTATAATTTTATATTTTTTTTATTCCTTTTGCATTATGATTTTTAGGGTGTTTTATACCTTATTGAGCTTAATAGAATTTATTTTATGAGTTTGTTATATTTTAGAATTCTTGTTAATTAATTAATAAAAGATGAAAATTCTAGCACTCTTAATAATAACGTTTTGAATTTCATGTAGGATTCTGACATGGAAAGAGTTCGTTTGGGCTTCCAAATGTGGTTTTAAAAACTAATCTGGAAAATTGATCCAAATCTAAACCAGAGAAGGAAGGTTGCTACACACGGAAGGTTTACTATTGGAAGGCCATGATTAATTATTGGAAATCTTGAGGAGAATATACACAACTATGTAATCTTACAAAATTTGGTAGATTTGGGGGTGACAATTGTTTAATAATGGAATGATTTTCATCTAATCTAGGAATGAAGATTTTGTTTAATTTTTATTTCCATGTAATAAGGTTGTCAAATCTAGGCATACCAATTTTAGTCTTGTATTTTGGCTATTTAAACAATGTAAAGCCTATGTAAAGAGCATTCAAGAGTGATTGAGAAAGAAGACAATGGCTGAAGAACAACTCTCTTTCTTTTGTGTTCTTGAAGAAGTCATGTGTGGCTAACTTTCTTATCTTTGGTTAGACGGAGCTAAGGCCATCATTGTAAACTTGTGAGACTTGTTTTTATTTATTTATTTTTAATTGAATATTTGTTTTTCTTCCAAATTATGTGTATAATAATTGATGAATGAGTTGATTAGGAGTACTAGTAATTGATTTATTTATTTAATCAATTATTATATAAGAATTGAATTGCTATCAATTGATTCTATGTCAGTGGCAATGGGGATTGATGTTAATGGACAAGTTAATGTTATATTTCTAGAAGAAATCAGATTAAAATAATTAAACCACGCTGGTGTGTGCTTAACATTTAATTTCAATCGTCTTTCCAATTGTTATTGTTATTCCTGAATCAAATCGAGAGCCTAGTCTTGAGATTGATTTAAGAGTAAGGGTGCTATTAATAAGCTATCTTTTAATAGACCAATCTTAAGGAAAGACTAAGGATTTTAGGCCTAGTCCTAATTTTCCTGATTGATTATTCAATTGGAATTGATTATCCTTTATGTTGATGAACAAGTTTATGAAGATGGTGTAAGTATCCTTTTAACCGAAGTTTTGTCTTATTGGTTTAATCTTTGATATTTGTATTACCTTGCTCTTTATTCTTGCATTTTAGATAATTAATTACTGTTCTTTTCTACTGTAAACATACCCCCCTCCATACATAAAATAGCCAATGAAGTTGTGCTAATAAGATTAATCAGAATCTGTTTTAGTACAACAATTGGTTACTTTCTGAGTCTTATTTTATTTTCATTTGTTTTTTTCTCTCTTTAGGTTAATTAAACATTTTAATCTTGATCATACAATCCTTGTGGGTTCGACTCTTACTTGCTACTATCTATGTTTCAAAGTAAGGTAATTTAATTTGAGCGCTCGACACGCATCAGTGACAATAAACATTAACCTTTGGGCGGACTTCCACACCCTGTGTATAGAGGAGGGGTCAATAAATGTTAACATTTGACCACCGAACCTTTATATTGCTCATTGCAAACTTTAAACCAGACCAAAGATGTAAATTGAATGCATTGTTGCATTGTTTTGTTTGCTCACTGAGCCATGATGTGTGCTCACCCTCTCGACGTCGAATATTTTTAGTTGATGATGTAGGTACTATCATCGAAGATTATGTCAACGCTCCAGTGTATGGGCACATGGGGGCGATGGAAGTTGAAGACGAAGTGGATATGCATGACTCCTCTTTCGAGTGCAACTCATGTGTATTCGATTAGATTTTATTTTTATTATTTGGATTTAGTAAAGACATGTAATTGATATTTATTTATGTCTTAGTTGAAACAGAATAATTTGCTACTTAAATATGATTATCACATCTAGATTTCTCAGTTCATTTTACTATAAGACTTCTGCTATTGTGTATTTACTCTGATTATGAATGTGGATGTTTGAGGTTTAGATAAAACGGATATAGCCTACTCGAGATCCTGGTTGAACCGTTGGTTTGCTAGCGGTTCATTACACCATTCTGAATAGTGCAGAATTGGCGTGTGACATGCGTGACTATCCAGATGTATTTCCTGAAGAACTACCAGGACTACCACCCGACAGCGCTACAGAGTTTGTTATAGATCTGATACCCAGAGCCGCACCAGTATCTAAAGCACCTTATCGAATGGCTCCTACTGAACTGAAAGGAATTTAAAGTACGACTACAAGAACTGCTGGATAAGGGCTAGATCTGACCTAGCATATCACCATGGGGAGCGCCAGTATTATTCGTGAAGAAGAAGGATGGTAGTGTTCGATTTTGTATAGACTACCGAGAACTGAATAACTGACAATCAAGAATCGGTATCCATTGCCTCGGATCGATGACCTGTTCAATCAGTTGCAAGGTGCCAAAGTGTTCTCCAAGATCGATCTTCGGTCCGGCTACCATCAGTTGAAGATTAAGGATGATGATATTCCCAAGACAGTATTCAGGACCAGATATGGACATAATGAATTTTTGGTCATATCTTTTGGATTGACGAACGCACCAGCAACCTTTATGGAACTTATGAATCGGGTATTCCATGATATGTTGGATACGTCGGTTATTGTATTCATCGATGATATATTGGTCTACTCTAAGGACAAGGAAACTCATATTAAGAATCTAAACGCCGCTCTAGAGCGATTATGGAAGGAGAAGCTCTACGACAAATTTACAAAGTGTGAGTTTTGGATAAAGGAAGTCGCTTTTCTAGGCCATGTTGTATCTGCTGAAGGAATTAAAGTGGATCCTAGCAAGATCGAAGCTATTGTGAAGTGGGAAGCACCGAAGAGCGTTGCAGAAATTAGAAGTTCTTAGGTCTAGCTGGGTATTATCGACAATCTGTGGAAGACTATTCCCGAATTGCCGTACCTCTCACCAATTTTGCTAAGAAGGGAGAAATGTTTGTTTGGACTGATAAATGCGAGAAGAGTTTCCAAACATTAAAGGCTAGATTGATATCAGCTCCAATCTTAACCATTTCGATTTCAGGACAGCCATTTATTTTGTACACCGATGCGTCAGGACTTGGATTAGGATGTGTACTTATGCAAGGAGAACAAGTAATTGCTTATGCCTCAAGACAATTGAAGACACATGAGAAGAACTATCCTACTCATGATTTGGAATTAGTGGCAGTATTACATGCTGTCAAAATATGGAGACATTACTTGTACGGAGAGAAATTCCAGATTAAATCAGATCATTAGAGTCTTACTTACCTCTTTAATCAAAAGGAGTTGAATATGATACAAAGAAGATGGCTGGAACTATTGAAAAACTATGATTGTGATATCCAGTATCATCCGGGAAAAGCTAATGTGGCTGCTGACGCACTGAGTAGAAAGGCAATGATAAAATCTCAAGGTGAGGTTAGCACAACTACCGCAATGTGTACTACCGGAAGGGCGTTCAATTACGGTAACGAGCAGTTTGTTATAGATGTACCGGGTGAATCAACCAACCAAGGGTTTATCCATCAGTTTTCAAATATGTTTGCCACATTGAAGATCGTACCCGATATACTTGATGAAGTGAAAATAATGATTAAAGCGGACCCTTATCTAAAGATGGTACAAGAAGACATCGAAAAAGGTAGAAATATTCCTGAGTTCACCTTAGATGATGAAAGAGTACTGAAGTACAAAGGAAGAATATGTGTACCTGAAATAGAAAATTTGGATATTAGACACCGATTAATGAAGGAAGCCTATACCACCGCCTATTCGATACACCCTGGAAATACAAAAATGTATCATGACCTAAAGAAATTAGATTGGTGGAGTGGAATGAAAGCAGATATAGCCAATTTCGTGTCTCAATGCCTAAATTGTCAGAAGGCGAAAGCTAAACGACAAGACCAGCAGGACTGTTACAGTCGTTACCGAAACCAGCATGGAAATGGGACTGCATCACTATGGACTTCGTCACAGGGTTACCATTGACTCCCCGAGTAGTTGACACAGTTTGGGTGATTGTAGAACGACTGACTAAAACGGCTCGATTTATAGCTATACGACCTCAGTATACACTGGAGAGATTAGCTAAGTTGTATGTGGATAACATTGTCAGATTACACGGTGTACCTAAACGCATTGTGTCCGACAGAGATCCACGATTTACTTCAAAGTTTTGGGAAGGATTGCAGAAGGCTATGGGTACAACATTGAAGTTCAGTATTGCATTCCATCCTCAGACAGATGGACAATCGTAGCACACCATTCAGATTCTAGAAGACATGCTCCGAGCTTGTGTAATTGATTTCAAATGATCATGGGATGAAAAGTTACCACTGATTGAGTTCGCTTATAACAATAGTTATCAGGATACTATACAGATGTCATCCTATGAAGCACTGTATGGCTGAAAGTGTCGAAATCCTTTGTTTTGGAATGAAGTTGGAGAACGTAGTATTGTTGGACCAGAATTTGTTAAAGAGACTTGTCGAGTAGTCGACATTATCAAGAAAAGAGTAAGAACAGCTCAGAATCGTCAGAAGCAATATGTACATACTAGACGCCAAGACCTTGAATTCACCGTAGGTGATAAGGTATTCCTCAAAGTGTCACCTATGCGAGGTTTAAAACGGTACGGACAGAAAGGGAAACTAAGTCCAAGATATATCGGACCATATGAGATTCTAGCTAAACGTGGAAAAGTGGCTTACCAGTTAGCACTACCACCATCGATGTCAAGTGTGCATGACGTATTTCATATCTACTTATTGAAGAAGTATGTCAGAGATCCAACGCACGTTTTGACAGTAGATCTACCCAATTTTACTGATGATTTGACATTTGAAGTAGCACCAACTGAAATTACCAGCCGAAAGGTGCAACAACTATGCAACCGTGACATTTATTATGTTAAAGTCACCTGGAGAAGCAGAGATATAGAAGAAATCACATGGGAAGAAGAGAATGCTATGCGAAAGCAATACCCTCATCTATTCGACTCGAAAGGTATGAACAATTTCGAGGACAAAATTTTTATAAGTAGGGGGGAGTTGTAAGACCCGTATCAAACTAACTGGTCTTACCACCTTGTACCAGGTCTACCTATCATGGTCGAGCCAAATGGACCAAGTGCGTAAAGGAAATAGCGAAACCAAGTATTAAACTGACCCAAAAACAATAAAATGGAGGGCAGGGTCGCATACCCAGATAGGCAGGGTCGAGCCCCCCTCATTAAGAAGTCAGACCCATGATATTTTAACTAGGGCTCGGACAACTTAGACCTGACGGTCGACGGGATCATCGACCCCTTGTTTGCCGATAGAAACCGCAAATAGGAAACTTTCCAAATTTCAATGGGATTCCTTCCTACTCTCAATGGGACTTATTTTTAGAGATTCTACTCTATAAATAGGACATCCCTAGGCCTATTTTACTCCTTTTGAAACCCTAATTGAGAGATTGAAAAAGAGATGAGAAGAAGAAGATAAGGAAAGTTGGAGAAGAGGACCGAATTGAAGAATTCAGAGAAATCTCTGAATCTCAGCAATCCTAAGGTATGGGCAAGATTTCTATTTGATAATCTAAGACCTTAGAATAGTTCATGAAGAGAGTATGGTCTAGGAGAAACCCAAATCATACACCCATGGGAAGATTTTGATGAAATCCATGGAGAAATCATGGTAGACAAAGTAAGGAAGAAACCTAGAGTTCTAAGCCATAGAACAAGCCTAGAATGGATTGTGGAAGTAAGCCATAGGACCCAAACGAGAAAGAATGGATTGTAGAATGAAAATCTCGACTCAACCCATGGGGG
This sequence comes from Protea cynaroides, assembly GCA_028583415.1. NCBI lineage: Eukaryota > Viridiplantae > Streptophyta > Magnoliopsida > Proteales > Proteaceae > Protea > Protea cynaroides. The sequence goes on along the minus strand of CM053275.1, from coordinate 62,026,855 downwards.
GTCACACGTGTGGTCGATTGGGAATCAACCCTATCAGACCACAAGATCGACCTCAAGTATTCGGGAAGTCCAGAATAGGGGTGGTCGCACCCAAGGTCGATGGAACATCCGACCCTAGCATCGACCCTACCCTGGGGGTCGATGTAGACTGCTACCCTACCAGCGACCCACCCTACGACCCGTGCTTAAAAACAAGCCTAATGATGCCGGAATGACTTCTAACCAAAAATCTATCGACTTGTTAGGTTTTCCTATTGATATAAAAGTGGTTTTAAAGCTTGAAAGAGGATCAACACTCAAGCAAAGGTGAGGGAACAAGACCTAAACTAATTGGATAATAATAAACTATTTTATTTTTTGAGTCCAATGCCATGACTCATTCTATGCGTGTATGCTTGTAATGTGCATTTAACATGTCATCCAATATTTCTATTATTACTGTTCATGCATATTTACTTCATTGTTTATAACATGATGATGATGATGATGATGATGATAGGAATTGGGATGTGAATGTTTGTATTTGGTTAGTGTACTTGATGCGGATAGGAGATGGTATCAACCAGTACTTTAATGCCATTTTCATTGGGTATATTGTGCCATAGCTCTATACAAGTCTTCTCCACTGACATCGCCGTATCGCCATTACCTTAGTAGAACTATTACGTCGTAGAGTATCAGTATAAGACCCGTGTCAATCTAACCCGGTCTTACCACCTTGAACCAGGTTTACCCGTTATGGTCGAGCCAAATGGACCATGTATCAAATCGACCCAAAAATACTTAAAATAGGGGGAGGGTCGCATACCCAGCTAAGCAGGGTCGGACCTCCCAAAACAGAAAGTCAGACCCTCAGTTTTGAAGGGAGGGTCGGACAGCTTAGAACCCTAGGGTCGACGGGATCATCAACCCTCCCAGCGACCCTCGGTTACCGTAGGAAATAGAATTAGGAAATTTCCTAATTTTCGATTGGGATTCCTTCCCATTCTCAAAGGGGCTTATTTTAGGATGTTCCTACTCTATTTAAAGGACGTCCCTAAGCCACTTTCACTCCTTTCACAACCTTAATTGAATTGAGAGAAAGAGAAGAGAAGGAAAAGAAGAAGAAGAGAAACACGGAAGATAATTAGGCCAAAAGAGAAGAGTTGCAGAGAAGGATTATTCTTCTCAGGTATGGATACTAATTCCATGAGTTTCTACAGACCTTAGGTTAGTTATTGTTGACAATGTGATCTTGGAGAAACCCAAACCATCAATCTATGGTTAGGTTTTCATGGAAAACCATAGGAGAATGCATGAAAACTATTTTAGATGGATTATACATGGTTTCAGACCATGGAATGAATGTAGAATGGAATGTAGGAGCAAGCCATAGGATCCCAAACACGAAGAATGGATTAAAAGAGGGAATTGGACCAAAGTGCACAGAGGGTCGCACCGAGGGTTGATGACCATCCGACCCTAGGTGATATTGACCATCGACCCTCAGTGTTCGAGAAGTTCAGAGTTTGGGGAGGGTCGCACCGAGGGTCGATCAGGACTCCGACCCTACCTCCGACCCTCAGTTAACAGCATGGTTTTTAAATTCAGAATTAATTCTAATTAAATTCTATCGGCTTTGTTAGGTCTTCTAGCAATATAATAGCATTGTAAAGGTGATTCTAAAGCTTCGAAAAATATCTATTAGTAAGCTAAGGTGAGGAACCAGAACTCCAAATTAATTGGTTAATAACAAAACTGTTTTTCTATTTCTTGAGTCCTAAGCCATGCTTGATTCTATGCGAAGATGTTTGTAATGTGCATACAACATGTCATCCAATATTTCTATTATTTGCTCATGCATATTTATTTTATTGTTTATAACATGATGATGATGATGATGATAGGAATAGGCATGTGATTGTATGTGTGTGGTTAGTGTACTTAATGCGAGCGAGTATCAGGGGAGGTGTGATGAGGACGTCAATAAACATTAACCTTTGGCGGGTCTCAGCACTTTAGCTCTATCTCTAACTCAAGTCTTGTGCATTAGCATCGTCATATCGCCATTACTTTAGCAGAGCTATTATGTCATAAATTATCAGGGGAGGTGGTCTCGGTCCTTGTAGTCTCTAACTCTACCGGGGGGCCTTAGCTCTATCTCTATGGACATTCTGAGGGATGCTGGGGTGAGGCCTTGGATACACTTGTTGGCATTAGGATTGGTTAGTTGCAAGCCCAGTTTACAGCCCTCGCTAACAGGGGCTTACGTGTAGGTATGGCAACATATAGCAAAAAACGTTAACCTTTGTTATATACTGTTCATGGTTGGGTGCATGTGAGTCGACGATAAACGTGATCTTCGGGTGACGTCACACACTTGTGTATAGAGGCGGGGTCAATAAACGCGACCTTTGGCTACCTAAACCTTTCTATTGCATACTGCAATCTTTAAACCGGACCAAAGATATAAATTGATGGCATGCATATGTACTGTTGCATTGTTTTGGCTACTCACTGAGCCGTGATGTGTGCTCACCCCTCGACGTCGAATATTTTTAGTTGATGATGTAGGTTATACCGTTGAAGATTATATGAATGCGTCTGTGTACGGGAACGTGGCAGCAATGGAAGCTGGAGCTGAAGTGAAGTGGATACACACGACTCCTCTTGCGAGTGCAACTCGTGTGTATTTGATTAGATATTTTATAGGTTTCTTTATTTGGATTTATTAAGACATGTATTTGGTATTTAAATAATTATGTCTCAGTTGAAACAGAATAAATTTTTATTTAAATTTTAATATCACATAGATTCTCAGTTCTTCTTATTATAAGACTTTCGCTATTGTGTATTTACTCTGATTATGATTATGGATGTGTGTAAGTTTAGATAATGCGGGGATAGCCTATTTGAGATCCTGGTTGAACCGTTGGTTTATTAGCGGTTCATCACATCATTCTGAATAGTGCAGAATTGGGGTGTGACAACTTGGTATCAGAGCATCTCAGGCCTTATCCGCTGAACTAACATAAATTCGAGACAATTGTGAACTGAGATAGGATAAATTAAAAGCATTAATACAAACACACAATAAGCACCTGTGTTGGTTGAGACAGGACTTAAATAAGACAATAATGTACATATAAAAGGTGGAACCATATATATACACTCAAACAGAAAGAGAAGACCAAAATTTATCCTGATAAACCAATAATATAGGGTATTATCTATAAGTTGGGTAGTTATCCAAGTATACAAGTGATATTGTACAGTAGCAAGAAGGAAGCACCTATACAGTATAAAATTGGAATACTTAGTTGGTACTCACAAGATGTGAAACTCGATGTAGGACAGAAAAAGAAGCAAAATGGCTAGTAATGCCAAAACCCCTGCAAAGATAAAGGAAAAGATCTCGGGCTAGATCCAAAGGACATGACCAAGTACGGTACCAATTGGTAGCATCACGGTACCCCTAACACCGGTTAGCTATAACACAGTGCCTACACACAGTAAGTCCCAGTAAAGCACACTCCAGTACAGAAGTTTGGTGCACAACAAGCAGTGTATCAAGGTGGTTACCCTTATTAGCCATCGAGGTATGGGATAGCTGCATCATGACACAATGATCCGACCAAGGATTGAGAAATATTTTCTGAAGCTGAAGCCTAAAACGTTTTCAGCAAAGGATCAAATCTATTATGGCCATGTAACTAGAGATGTTTATATAGGATGCGGTGCGTTATTGATTTACTCTTATGATTATAGATGATGCACATACCAGATTTTAATTTCTCGTACATTGACAGGATACCTTCTTGATTTAACCTATCAATTGGAGTTATAGATATTGTTTCTTTAGTATTAGTCCGGATTATATCAATCTGAGCCACTCTCATGATCGACAACATGAACGGTGATATGAACTGAATGAACAGTTAAATGTTTAATCATGTTGAGTATACATCTTCTGATTTATACCTGAGTTATTGATGTATGAAATCTTCCTCCAGATTTACTCCTGTAGTTCCTTGACCAATGGCATTATTTATTCGATAGAACCTATAACCATGAGGTTAAGAACTATAAAACCTCTATGCATTTGGACCACCGTGCAACGTAATGATCTTTGGATGCCGGTTGGATTACCACAGATTTACTCCTGAATCGTTAAACCTAGTTCACTAGATAAAGCTAGTGTTTTCATTATGCTAAAGCAATAGAAGGAAGTGAATCACTTTTGGATGATAATTTTGATTCATACACTCCCTGACCTTTGATGATAAAAATGTTTAGTGATAATGGAATTATTAGAAGAAAGATGATTAAATTTAGATTAAATGTCATAGCCAATGAACCTCAGATGAAGTAATAGAGGAATTGTTTTGAGATTTCTAAATGGATGGATATGAATCATGTCTATAAAAGAGTGCATGAGAAAATGTGGGAACTATTAAGAGTAGCCAGTAAAGAAATAGATAGCACTCAAGTAGAGTTAAGGATGGCTATATCGGTACGAATTTTGACAAGGTAGAAGATTCCTAAAGGTAAATTTAAGAGTGGATACAAGGATAAAGTCGTGGCATAAGTAGTACACGATTTAATGCAATGATAATTGAGTAATGCCCAATGTTAAGTGATTGATTAAGAAAAGACCAAAAGAGTTTAGATGAATTAATGAATTTATAAGCATATACCATAATGCTTATAGACAGACTTGGGATATGAGGTAACAATCACAAGATATCTTTTCGAGGTATATGAAAGAGAGATTAGGATAGAACAGAAGTAATAAAGGAAATATAAGCTAATGAACTTTTCAAGATATGAGATTGTTAGCAATAGTCTTTGAAAATCATAAGAGATGAAGGAACTAGACAAGCTCTTAAGACCTTATACCAGATTTTGCTAGTTCATGCCCTTTGGACTAGATGTTGTATGGGATGAGTGTTACGAACAATGTCCAAATCTTATGGATGAACAGAATTTGGATGCAACCTGAGTCGACTTGAGATGGTAGACTTTGACATCATCTTGGAAATAGACTGGTTGTCTCAACACTCTACAAGTGATTATGTCACACCCCAATTCCGCACTAATCAGAATGGTGTAATGAACCGCTGAATAACCAACGGTTCAACCAGGATCTCAAATAGGCTATCCTCGCGTTATCCAAACTTACACGCATCCACAATCATAATCAGAGTAAATACACAATAGCAGAAATCTTGTAAATAAATGAACTGAGAACTAAGATGATATCAATAATTTAATAGCAAATTATTCTGTTTCCAACTGAGACATAAATATTTAAATATCAAATACAAGTCATTATTAAATGCAATAAAAAGAAACCTATAAAATATCTAATCAAATACACACGAGTTGCACTCGCAAGAGGAGTCGTGTGTATCATCTTCAGCTCCAGCTTCTATAGCTGCCACGTTTCCATACGTAGACGCTTGCATGTAGTCTTCAACGGCATAACCTGCATCATCAACTAAAAATATTCAACGTCGAGGGGTGAGCACACAACACGGCTCAGTGAGTAACCAAAACAATGAAATAATACATATGCATGCAAAAAGTCCATTTATATATTTGGTCCGGTTTATAAGTTTGCAGTATGCAATAGAAAGGTTGAGGTAGCCAAAGGTCGCGTTTATTGACTCCGCCTCTATACACGAGTGTGTGACGTTACCCGAAGATCACGTTTATCGTCAACTCACATGCACCCAACCATGAACATTATATAACAAAGGTTACGTTTATTGCTATATAGTGCCATACCAACACGTAAGCCCCTGTTGGCGAGGGCTGCAAAATGGGCTCGCAACTAACCAATCCTAATGCCAAACATTGTATCCAAGGCCTCACCCCAGCATCCCTCAGAATGTCCATAGAGATAGAGCTAAGGCCTCCCGGTAGAGTCAGAGACTACAAGGACCGAGACCACCTCCCCTGATACCCTATGACATAATAGTTCTTCTAAAGTAATGGCGATACGACGATACCAATGCACAAGACTTGAGTTAGAGATAGAGCTAAAGTGCTGAGACCCGCCAAACGTTAACGTTTATTGACGTTCTCATCACACCTCCCCTGATACTCGCTCGCATCAAGCACATCAACTACACACATACAAGCATATGCCTATTCCTATCATCATCATCATCATCATGTTATAAACGATAAAGTAAATATGCATGAACAAGTAATAGAAATATTGTATGGCATGCTGTATGCACATTACAAACATATTCGCACAGAATCAAGCATGGCATAGGACTCACGAAATAGAAAATAGTTTATTATTAACCAATTTAGTTTGGGGTTAAGTTTCCTCACCTTAGCTTGCTATAAGATACTTTTCCAAGCTTTAAAATCACCTTTACAATGTTATTATATTGCTAGAAGACCTAACAAAATTGATAGAATTTAATTAGAATTAATTCTGAATTTAAAAACCATTCTGTCAACTGAGGGTCGATGCTAGGGTCAATGCTAGGGTCGATGGGTCTATCGACCCTCCCCTCTTTCTGGACTTCTCGAATGCTGAGGGTCGATGGTCAGAAACACCTAGGGTCGGATGGTCATCGACCCTGGGTGCGACCCTTGGTGCACTCTGGAACAATTTCCACTTTTTAATCCATTCTTCGTGTTTGGGGTCCTATGGTTTGCTTCTACATTCCATTAAACATTCATTCCATGGTCTTAAACCAGGAATCATCCTCCGAGATGGCTTTCATGCATTCTATTAGGGTTTTCCATGAAAACCTAACCATGGATGGATGGTTTGGGTTTCTCCGAGATCACTCTCTCTCCAATAACTATCCTAAGGTCTGTAGAAACTCATGGAATTAGTATCCATACCTGAGAAGATAACTTTTCCTCTGAAATTTTTCTCCTTTGTGCTAAGTTCTCTTCCTTCCCTTTCTTCTTCCTCTTTTCCTTCTCCTCTCTTTCTCTCAATTCGATTAGGGTTGTGAAAGGAGTGAAAGTGGCTTAGGGACGTCCTTTAAATAGAGTAGGAACATCCTAAATAAGTCCCTCTGAGATTTGGAAAGAATCCCAATCGAAAAATATAGAAATTTCCTAATTTCTATATTCGGCAGAAATCGAGGGTCGATGGGAGGGTCGATGATCCCGTCGACCCTAGGGTCTTAAGCTGTCCAACCCTCCCTTCAAAACTGAGGGTTTGACTTTCTGTTTTGGGAGGTCCGACCTTGCTTAGCTGGGTGTGCGACCCTTCCCTCTTTTTAAGTGTTTTTGGGTCGATTTGATACCTGGAATCTCAATCTCCTTCACGCCCTTGGTCCACTTGACTCGACCATGATGGGTAAACCTGGTTCAAGGTGGTAAGACCGGGTTAGATTGACACGGGTCTTACAACTCCCCCCAACTTATAAAAATTTCATCCTCGAAATTGTACGTACCTTCTGAATCAAATAAGTAAGGGTATTGCTTTCTCATAGCATTTTCTTCTTCCCATGTAATCTCTTCCATGTCTCTACTTTTCCATATGACCTTAACATAGTAGATATCTCTGTTGCGTAGACGTTGAACCTTTCGACTAGTAATTTCTATTGGTGTTACTTCAAATGTCAAATCATCAGTCAATTCTAGCAAATCCACTGTCAAAACATGCATTGGGTCCTTGACATACTTCTTCAATAGAGAAATGTGAAATACGTCATGTACACTTGACATAGATGGTGGTAGTGCTAACTGATAAGCCACTTTTCCTTGCTTAGCTAGGATTTCATACGGCCCGACATATCTTGGACTTAGTTTCCCTTTCAGTCCGAACCTCTTTAATCCTCGCATAGGCGATAACTTCAAAAATACTTTATCACCTACGGCGAACTCTAGATCTCTTCGTCGAGTGTCTGCATATTGCTTCTGACGGTTCTGAGCTGTTCTCACTCTTTCCTTGATGATGTCGACCACTCGACAAGTCTCTTCAACAAATTTAGGTCCAACAATACTACGTTCTCCAACTTTATTCCAAAACAAAGGAGTTCGACACTTCCTGCCATACAGTGCTTCATAAGGTGACATCTGTATAGTAGCCTGATAGCTGTTGTTATAGGCGAACTCGATCAATGGTAACTTTTCGTCCCATGATCCTTTGAAATCAATCACACATGCTCGTAGCATATCTTCTAGAATCTGGATTATACGTTCTAACTGTCCATCTGTCTGTGGGTGGAATGCAGTACTGAACTTCAACGTTGTACCCATGGCCTTTTGCAATCCTTCCCAAAATTTAGAAGTAAATCGTGGATCTCTATTGGACACAATGCTTTCTGTAAGCACCCCATTTTTGCCACCCTCTGTGCAAGTGAACCAATATAGCAGGTTTCTGGCCTTTAATCCAAAGATTACTGAATCCCACCACAGGGTCATGGGCTATTATCTACAGGAATGCATAGGTCATAAAATTATCTTCGAAATGAGACCAGAATTGCTTAATTCTGATATCAAATGAAGAAGATATGACCATTTTAGTCTGATGATACATATAAGGGAGGTTTCTGAAATTATTATAAATAATCCCAGGGGCTTTCATGCAAATTATCGTAAGTCGGATTGTTTGAATTTCAAATCATTATATCTGGATCATCCGACATCGGATTCAGATGATTCCAAGGCCATTATTCTTCATTCATGATGTTCTACAAAGTGGACGTAAAAAATCCGAGGTAGAAGTCACCAGTGGGTCTCATGCAAGCTTGCATGCAAAATTATCGTTAGAACTTCAAAGCTTCATATCTTTTATGTTCTACATCGGATTCAGATGATTCTAAGACCATTATTCTTCATTTGTGATGTCCTGCGAAGTGGACGTGGAAAATCTCGGGTAAAAGTCTCCGGAGGGTCCCATGCAAAATGGTCAGCCAAATTATCGATAATTGATCCGCTTAAACTTCAAAAATTCATAAGTTGACCATTTTACTTCCAAATGAGGTGATTCAAGTTCCTATATTCCTCATTTTTAATGTTCTACAAAATGAACGCAAAAAAAATAGGAATAGAGGCCATCGGAAAATTTCATGCGGGATGACAGTGGAAATGGCCCATGAAATGACAGAGAGTGAAAACCCAGTTAATTTCAGTCAATCCAGTTAACTCAGCTCAACCCAAGGTAGTATTGGCCCAACCCAGTCAATCCGAACCAATTCATGGTGGCTTATATGCATGTATTTCTTTTATATATTATTATATAATGTATAATATATTGTAATATATCATATAATATATACATATATATTATATGTATATTATATTATATATATCAATATATTGATATTATATATATATATATATATATATATATATATATATGTTTTATATATAGAAAACAAAGAATCAAAAGAGAGAGGAAACGTGAGAGAGAGGGAAATTTAGGGAGAATTCAAAAGATTTTGTTTTGAGAAAAGGAAAGAAAAGAGAGAAAAAAAATCTTTTGGATTGAAAAGATTTTTTTTAGGGCATATAATCCAAAAGAAAAAAAAAATCCAAAGATGGGAAGGGAAGAGACGTCCAAGGTGGAGAGAGAAAAAAAAAGAAATAGAAAAGGGAGAATCCAAAAGATTTTATTTTGAGAAAAGGAAAGAAAAGAGAAAAAAAAATCTTTTGGATTCAAAAGATTTTGTTAAGGCATATAATCAAAAAAAAAAAAAAAAGGAATCCAAAGTGAGGAAGGGACGTTCAAGAGGAGAGAAAAAAAGAAATCCAAAAGATCTCGGTTTTGAGAAAAAGGAAAGAAAAGAGAGAAGGAAAGAGGAGGAGGGGATTTTCTAGAAGAGGGAGAGATAGAGAACGTGTGGAATGGAGAAGGAGAAGCAAAAAAGGAAGGAAAAGAAGAAAGGAAAGAAGAAAAAGGAAGAAAAAAAAATTTCTAGAAAAAAGAAGAAAGGAAAGAAGGATCTTCTAGAAAAGGAGAGAAAAATTATAAATAGGCAAGAGAAGAGAGAGGAGGGGTCTTTTTCCAGACCATAGAGAGAGGAGAACGTGGGTGAGGGAGAGAAAAACGTGAGTGAGAGAGAGAAAAGAAAAAAATCGGAAGAAAAGAGAAGAAGAAGAAAATAGAGAAAGAGAGAAGGAGAGAGAGAGAGAGAGAGAGAGAGAAAGAGAGGTGTTAAGAAGAGAAGATCTAGAGGAAAAAGAGAGAAGGATCAGAGAGGCAGCAAAGAAGATGATGAGAAGATGCAAAGGAGAGAAGGAGAGAGAAGAAGCCTGAGGTAAGAATCACCCATCGCTTTTGTCAGTTTATTTTTTCAAAGTCAAAGCAAACTGCAAATGCATGTCTGAGATTGGTGCCTAGCATTAGGAAGATGCCTCTGTTTGCATTAGGTTCCTTGAGACAAAATGTTGACCTCTGAGTCCTCTTTCTGACCATGTATTCGGATTTTATTTTCATGCTATATGATTTTATATTGATTTTATAGTACCACTGGCCAGAATCTGGAACAGACCTGACCAGTGTATTTGCCTGTATTTGGGGAATATTTTTTACCTGCCTATGGTCTCTTTTAGGATTATCTTCCTTGAGACAAAATGTTGGCCTCTGAGTCTTCTTTCTGACCATGTATTTGAATTTTATTTTCATGAGCTATATGATTTTATATTGATTTTATAGTACCACTGGCCAGAATCTGGAACAGACCTGACCAGTGTATTTGCCTGTACTTGGGGAATATTTTCGACCTGCCTATGAACTCTTTTAGGATTAGGTACCTTTAGACAAAATGTTGGCCTCTGAGTCCTCTTTCAGACCATGTATTTGTATTTTATTTTCATGAGCTATATGATTTTATATTGATTTTATAGTACCACTGGCCAGAATCTAGAACAGATCTGACCAGTGTATTTGCCTGTACTTGGGGAATGTTTTCGACCTACCTATGGTCTCTTTTAGGATTAGCTTCCTTGAGACAAAATGTTGCCTCTGAGTCCTCTTTCCGAGGATATCTTTTAAGAATTTTTTGAGTAAGTACAGTGCCCTATGTGCCCATTTTGGTCTAGCCTAACAAAGCTGTCATCTTGCTGCGTGTTCCATCATGTTTTGATTGATTCTCATATGCTTTGGTTGTTTCTTACATGCCATATTTGATGCTATATTTGTTCACATGCTATGTTCGGATGCTCGTATGCATACACTACTATAATTGGAATGGTCACACTGTCATAATTGGAATGGTCACACTGCCATAATTGGAATGATCACACTACCATAATTGGAATAATCACATTGCCATGATTGAAATGCTACACATGTTTATTGTCATATTTGTCTGCTACACTTGCTCACATGCTATATTAAATACTTATTGTCACAATTAGGGTAGAAAACCCTAAAAAAATAGAAATAAAATAACAATTAGGGTAGAAAACCCTAAAAAATGGAAAGAAAATAACAATTAGGGTAGAAAACCCTAAAATAGAAAGAAAATAACAATTAGGGTAGAAAACCCTAAAAAATAGAAAGAAAATAACAATTAGGGTAGAAAACCCTAAAATAGAAAGAAAGTAACAATTAGGGTAGAAAATCCTAAAATAGAAAGAAAGTAACAATTAGGGTAGAAAACCCTAAAATGGAAAGAAAATAACAATTAGGGTAGAAAACCCTAAAAAAATAGAATGAAAATAACAATTAGGGTAGAAAACCCTAAAATGGAAAGAAAATAACAATTAGGGTAGAAAACCCTAAAATGGAAAGAAAGTAATAATTAGGGTAGAAAACCCTAAAATGGAAAAAAATATAACAATTAGGGTAGAAAACCCTAAAATGGAAAGAAAGTAACAATTAGGGTAGAAAACCCTAAATATGGAAAGAAAATAGCAATTAGGGAAAAACCCTAAATATGGTCATATTAGGTCTTGCCATGCTTAAAAGATAGCATACTAGATCATGCCATATAGGCTCTTGCCTTATTTGCATGAAAAGGGTAATTTTAGACGATTTGCCCCTCAACAAACCCTAAACCTAGAATAGGTTCTAAACCCTAAACCTAGAATAGGTTCTCAATCATTAACCTAGAACAGGTTATCCAGTTCGAACTACGTGGATTCTGATTCCTAGGTCAAACCCTAGGATACGTAGGCTATTTGGGAGAAACCCAAATTCGAATCCACACCTTAGTCCACTCGGACTATCCATAGATCCACTAGGATATCTACCCATCAGTTCGAACAACGCGGATTCTAATTCCTAGGGCAAACCCTAGGATACATAGGCTATTTGGGAGAAACCCAAATTCGGATCTACACATTTAGTCCACTCGGACTATCCATAGATCCACTAGGACATCCGCCCGAACTATGCGGATTCTGATTCCTAGGGCAAACCCTAGGATACGTAGGCTATTTGGGAGAAACCCAAATTCGGATCCACACCTTAGTCCACTCGGACTATCCATAGATCCACTAGGATATCTCCCATATTCCAACCGAAAAAGGATTATCCAAACCTTAGTCCACTTGGACTATCCATAGATCCACTAGGATATTTATCCACAATTTTAGTCCACTTGGACTATCCATAGATCCACTAGGATATCCCCCATATTTCAACCCAAATAGGGCTATCTTTAGATCCATTAGGACTATCTATCAGTCCATATGGACTATCCAGATCCTAATCCATAGGATTTCTCAGCTTTTTAAGCATAAATTTCAACTTGAAGAATAAACTTAATCATGCACAAGCATAAATCACATCCATAAACTTTAATCACACCTGAACTACGATGGTGAACCTGATTTTTGGAATAATTCCGTGATACATAGGCAATCTGATGGATACAGATTCGGTTCAATGATATCAAACCCCTTGGTTTGGTTTGGCTTAGCAAATAAAGTCTAGCATAGGAAAGGTATAGGAGACCGATTTTGATCGGACGATTTGGGTGCCTAACCCCTTCCAATAACCGTAACCTGACACTTACCCAATCTCTGATGGACCAGAATTCCAATTTAAGGGTTATGAGTCAATCGAAGTCTTACCTTGGGGTGAGATTTCACATTTCTAAGGTCCTAGACCTAAATCTAGGTGGCGACTTCTAAAGATTTCCATCTTTGTCCTCACAGTGGCGACTCCACTAGGGATATAAATGTCAAACTCCTAAATGAAAACTTTCTTTGTGTGAATTGGATGCTGGATTTTAGGATACTATATTTATACTTGTATATTATTGCTTTGGGGGGAATGGGTTCAGCCACACATTCGTGCGAGTTGCCGAACCGGGTCCCATATTTATGGGGCAGCCCGCTAGGCGAAACACACAGCCTTGGCCTGTACTTTGTGAGACCACGACCGGTGAGCAGCCTCTAACGAGCGTTTCTTGGGTCCGCCTGGGAATGCGTTATGCTACTCCACGTCGCTTGGATCCTTGCAATATAGTATATAAAGGGAATGTGGGCCCATTATTCATCGAGCATTCGGTGATAGGTTACCCCATCCTCGTCAAGGTGGCCTTTTCTGTCCTAACCAAGATTGTAGCCCAATGTTTGTTATTTTTTGGTTCATCCCTGAACCGACTCGGTAAAATCGGCTTAACCATGACATCCATGTTCGAGACGTCGAAGTTCTTCCCGTTTTTGTCCTCGATTGGTCAACATGTTAGAATCTACACGATGAGCATCTTGAACTCTTACCCATTGGGAGTATGAGGTATGTATACACCTGTTCTACATCATAGTAGATGGTCACTATACACCCTCCATTAAGTAAGCTCGATGTGTCGAAATCTCTCATTGTTAATACGTCGATTTCAAAAAACGAACAGAAAATCCTTGTTAAGACATAGATACCATGGTCAAGAAGAAATTTACTAGTTTGTTCATCTATGAACCGCTTTTGCTAACCATCCCTAATAAGGACGACAGATTAATATATCCATTTCAATTTCATCGAATTCGGTAATCCAATTGGCCAGACCTTGGTACCACTGATTATCCATTTTGGAATCATGAGGTCCCAAGACTGAACACATGGCTTAATCAAATTCAATTAAATTGACTTGGATAATGTTTACCCAATCGCCCTTATTAGGGATCTAACTCTTGTTTGGTTGAGTCATCCTTGATTGTGCATGTGACTTCTTCCACTCCACTAGATGTCTAGAATCTCAATATTTCCCCATTGGATTTCAATGCCTTTGGAAAAGAAAATCAAACTGCAACCATATCCACCCTTTTAGGGTGAGAGGCCCCTACAATTAGGGAATTGTCTTGATCTCCCATCTCGAGATCCATCCATATTATCTTTCCAAATGAATCAATGGAAGTCATGAATCTAGATCTTGATTGAACATCAAATTTTATAAGAAAGAAGGAAAAATTCAGCCCCTAGGTAAATCCAATCATAGTTTCCGATTCATCTCTGAATTAAGGAAAGATTCGGCCCCTAGACAAATCCAATCATGGTGCTCAATGCACCCCTGAATTAAGGAAAGATTCAGCCCCTAGGCAAATCCAATCACCATTCTCAATGTACCTCTGAATTAAGGAAAGATTCATCCCCTAGGCAAATCCAATCATGGTTCTCAATACACCCCTGAATTAAGGAAAGATTCAGCCCCTAGGCAAATCCAATCATAATTCTCAATGTACCTTTGAATTAAGGAAAGATTCAGCCCCTAGGATCCAATCATAGTTCTCGATTCACCTCAGAATTAAGAAAAGATTCAGCCCCTAGGCAAATCCAATCACCGTTCTCGATTCATCTCTGAATTAAGGAGAGATCCAGCCCCTATCCAATCATTGTTCCCTATTCACCTTTGAATTAAGGAAAGATTCAGCCCCTAGGCAGATTCAATCATTGTTCCCTATTCACCTTTGAATTAAGGAAAGATTCAGCCCCTAGGCAAATTCAATCACATTCAGTTCATCTCAGTATCAAAGAAATATTCAGCCCCAGATTCAATCACCATTTCTGGTTCATCTCAGAACTGATGAAAGGTTCAGCCCCTAGGCAGGTTCAATCATCATTTTGGTTCATCCAGAATTAAGGAAAGATTCAGCCCCTAGGCAGATTCAATTACATCCAGTTCATCTTAGAATCAAAAAAAAAAATATTCAGCCCCTAGGCAGGTCCAACCACCATTTCTGGTTCATCTCAGAACTGAAGGAAAGATTCAGCCCCTAGGCAGGTCCAATCATCATTTCGGTTCATCCAGAATTAAGGAAAGATTCAGCCCCTAGGCAGATTCAATCACATTCAGTTCATCTCAGTATCAAAGAAATATTCAGTCCCAGATTCAATCACCATTTCTAGTTCATCTCAGAACTGAAGAAAGGTTCAGCCCCTAGGCAGGTTCAATCATCATTTTGGTTCATCCAAAATTAAGGAAAGATTTAACCCCTAGGCAGATTCAATTACATCTAGTTCCTCAGAATCAAAAAAATATTCAGCCCCTAGGCAGGTCCAACCACCATTTCTGGTTCATCTCAGAACTGAAGGAAAGATTCAGCCCCTAGGCAGGTCCCATCATCATTTCGGTTCATCCAGAATTAAGGAAAGATTCAGCCTCTAGGCTGATTTAATCACATCTAGTTCATCTTAGAATCAAAGAAATATTCAACCCTAGATTCAACCACCATTTCTGGTTCATCTCAAAATTAAAGAAGGGTTTAACCTTTAGGCAGGTTCAATCATCACTCCCAAATCATGCTAAAATGAAGAAGGCATTCGGCCCCTAGGCTTTTTCACCCTTCACCTCCTGTTTAGGTTCTGATTCATGTCGGAACTAGGAAAAATTCCATTCATCTGAATTCAATTAGCCACTAGGCTTATCCAACCATCAACTTTGGTTAGGGTTCCAGTTCATGTCAAAACTAGGAAAAGTTCCATTCATCTGAATTTATTTAGCCCCTAGGCTTGTCCAACCATCAACTTTGGTTCAGGTCCTGATTCATGTTGGAACTAAGAAGAGTTTCATTCATCTGAATTCAATCAGCCACTAGGCTTATTTAGGTGGTTCAAGTTCTGATTCATGTTGGAACTAAGAAGAGTTCCATTCATTTGAATTTAATTAGCCCCTAGGCTTGTCCAATCGTCAACTCCAGTTCAGGTTTAATTCATGTTGGAACTAAGAAAAGTTTCATTCATATGAACTCAATGTGAGCATGAGTTAGCCTCTAGGCCTGTTCAATTATTACCTCTGGTCCATGTTCCATTTCATAAAGGAATCAAAGAGAATTTCAGTTAATCCATCATCTCTAGCAATTAGAGTCCAATCCATGATTATCATCCTTGGCCTTTATCAATCGGAGCCCAACTCAAGCAATCTTTGCCTCTAGCAACTAGAGCCCAGTCCATGACTGTCAATCTTGATCTCTATCAATCAGAGACCAATTCAAAGTCAATCTTGATCTCTATCAATCGGAGACCAATTCAAAGTCAATCTTGATCTCTATCAATCAGAGATCAATTCAAAGTCAATCTTGTCTCTATCAATCGGAGACCGATTCAAAATCAATCTCTGGCTCTATCAATTAGAGCCCGATCCATGTCCATCATAGCCCAGTGCTACAAGTTAGGATCGCTCATTGGGAATGACGAATGATAAGCATTCCTCATTACTTGTCAATAAAGATCAGTTTCAGATTCTGGACACATCAGAAATCATGAACCTTCAACTATGATAGTGCTATCCCATCTCGGGCATTTCTGTCCCATGGGCCAGGGAAATGCTAGAATCCAAAGAATTGCCCTGATATTTCTTATTATTCAAAGAGAGGAATGGAATTTTCCCAAGCAGTAGGGTAGACCAAAGATGAGATCCAATGTGCCCCGAGCTAGGATAAGAACTAGAATGGTCCAATGATGAAACCTTTAACCCATAAACTGGGACATGAACCAGATTGAACTTAGACCCAATTTGAGTGCGGTCTGATGAGGAAAGCCAATGACCCCCAAACTGGGGCATGAACCGGATTGACCTTGGACCCAAATTGAGTGTGGTCCAATGAGGAAAGCCATTATAAACTGGGGCATGAACCAAATTGACCTTGGACCCAAACTGAGAGTGGTCTAATAAAGAAATCCATTGAACCCCTAAGCCGAGGCATAAACTATTCTAATCTTGGACTCAAAATGGTGTAGTGCAATGGCGATACCCCTTGCTCCCCAAGCTGGGGCATAAACCAAAATGATTGTGAATTCAGCTAGAAGTGGTCCATTGATGAATCCATCAAACCCCAAACTGGGGCATGAACCAGAGTAACCTTGAGCTTAAAAAGCAATAGTCCGGTTTTGAATGGATCTCAAACTGAAAAAAAAAGATGGAAAAGGAAGGTATCTTGCACCTATTGATAGAGGGGCATGATGAGTCCTGCTATTAGAGATCTGAAGGAAGACTTATTCCCTCAACGACTGAAGGTGGTCGTCGAAGGCGTTATGCCCAACTGGAGTCGCTTGGACGAACTAGTTGTTTCAACTTTCTATTATCGGTATTTGATAGGTCATCTATGTCTGGGTCCAAGATCAATATGCTTGTTGACAAGTCTAGTCCAATCTGCCGTGCAAGTAAAAGAAAATCACCCCATTTGGGATTTCAAACTCTGTGCCTTGTCTCTTCCATACATTTCCTCCCAATTTCATACATCCTCCTATTCTACGTGCGCAGTCAATTCTGACTCTGAAGATGATTGAAATGATGAGCCATCTCCTGAACTTCTATGCCACCCGGCCTCTTGAGAAGAAAGGTCCAACCCGTCTGGGAAAGCTTTAAATGATCAATCGGGAGACACAAGAGTAGTCTCAAGAAACATGTATTGGAGAAGCTGTCATTTGTTCTATCTGTGAAAATATTCCAAGGAAAGCATTACATAATAACAGATCATATCAACAGGTCAGCCAATCATTTCAAATGAGTGGAGGACAGATGTGCCACCAAGAAGAGGGAAATACCAAAGTTCTTACAAAGTACGTCATCTGTAAGCAAGAGATACATGATGAATGGTCAATCCCAAAAAAAAAAAAAAAAAAAAAAGGAAAGAAAAAGAAAATTCAAGCCTATCTTTTATCTACATCAATAATGGGAGATAGTCACATCAGACAGAAGGTGATGAGTAACTTCTAGAGGACAACATACAGATTCACCATTTAGATAAAATCAGATCTAGATGAGCAGTCACAAATGCTCATAAAGTTTACAGAAGATCAGAGTACTAACAAGGGCAAAGAGGTCCTATCTGATTGGAAATGTTTGGAAGAAGAAGATTCAAATCCAATATTGAAAGTAATGCTTCAACTTTGCGATCAAGTGAAGCACTGCATTATGTGGCCTCCACATTCAAAAAAAAAAAGGAAAAAAAAAGAAAAGAAAAGAAAATAGCAAGATGTTAAATGGCATTGGAGCTCGACAGTAGGCCAATTGTCCCTCTCACTTCAAGAAGATGGTAGTTCCAACTAAAGCCTGAAAGCAAGTGCGATCATTCTTCGAGATTCACAGCATGTTGGACCGGACTTTGGATTTTGGCCAATTACATCCCGCCTTTACAGGAGACGATCTCATCACTTCTTCATCATCAGAGAAAGATTTCTCATCGGCATTAGACTCTTTCTCCCGTCTATCAATCTGACGGCTTTCCAAGGAGTCTCTATCACAAGCCCTTCTTTTGATTATCAAGTTTTATGGCATTGTATCTCATGATCATGTCATCATTTTATGTACAAATTCATGAATCTGGATGGAACTCTCATCTGTCGTTCATTACATCCGACGGCTTCCCAAGATTCCTATAAGCCCTTCATTTCTCAAGCCAATAAAATAGGATCTTCTCGGTAAGATAAGCTCATTCTACATAAAAAACCAAACACTCTCCCAATGGTAGACCCATGTGGACAGTTTCACATCAGTCCTCTTGGACCTTCAACATCAATACTTGTCAACAAACTTAAAGGTTTCAGGCCCAGATATGATCGCGACTGATTCGACATCTCTATGTAGCTTGTTGAGACACATGTTCCATCTAAACATCTCTAAGAAAGGAAAACATAATTCGGCACCATTTTTAATTTTGGTGTGGGACTGCATTTCCCTAAGGTCATTTTTAGCGATGATTCAAATAGCTTCCCGCCTATCAATATGTGTAGGTGTCAACTTAAATAGTGGGGCAAGGCTACCCATTTGTCATGAAAGTTATGCCGTTTGGATTTTCCCTAAGGATTTCAGACCATTGGATAGGACCATAATTTTGACAATATCCTCACCATATCAGGACTCTTTATTCAACCCAGCATGGGGTTTGCAAAAAGAAGAAAATGAAAAAAAAATAAAGGATAAAAAAGAAACCTCAGCAAGGGAAAGGCAACCCGGGAAACCTCAATGGGCAACCCATAATACCACAGTGGGGATAAGCGACCTGATGCAACCCTAAAGCATTGCCCTCATTGGCCCTTCATAGAAAAATTCAGTGGTTCATATAGACAAGTGTCATACCTAGTCTACCCTCCATAAGGAACTGAACCCCTCTTGCTCTCCAGTGAATCATACTCAGAGGAGTTGAACAAACCATCGTCTGTTTTCCTTTTGGGCTCCATAGCATTGCCTTTCAATAGAATTCTATCTTTAAATACTTTGGTCATGTTAGGGAGAGAGCAAATTTTCATGGCCTAGTTACGGATGTAGTCAAATTCATTCAAATCATCAGTTCCCTCATTTTTCAAGATTCAAGAAGGGCTTATCTAATAAGTCACTTTCTGCAGTCAATTTGTCAATCTTCCCTTGACCTTGGAAGCATGGTCAATTTTGGATGCAATCCAGATTCAACCTAGTTCTAACTCTGTTAGATTGCCTGTTTCCTTTTATCTTTCCCTAGCACACTACAGTAGTGGTCTGTCACAACATGCAGACATTGGGGCATAGATATACCCTATGTACAGGAATCGAACTTGATCATGAGCATTACATCAAGGATCCATTGTCTAGTCTGAAGTCACTACTTTCTTATAGAAGTAGGTCCGTCCAAGTTGGTTTTTGCCAATTTCTCAATCCTCCCAATCATGTTGACAAAGAAAATCCAATGTGGTCGCTCACCTGTTAGGATTTGATCACCAAATTCTCTGAAGGAACACTTCGAATCCTTTGCGCCTCATGCCTACTTTGGGGCCAGGGTTCATTCATCTTTCAAAATTGGCACAACAATGTTGCAAAGCCCTGAGCTTTTCATGAGCCTAGATCAAGGGCCAAACCCATGTCACATTTCATCGTCGCTTGGCTATTCTACCAATTTGGTCTACCATAATGCACAGTCAAAGAACTTAGTTGATCAGATGTCCCTCGACAGTCTAACACCAAGGTCAATCAATAAAATCACTTTGGTTAGAGACTGTCAAGCTCCCCTCATTTTTGTCCAAAATCCTCGCTAGAGTTTTTTTCAATCCAAAATCCAACATCAATGTTGGCTGAAGAAAATCAACACTTCCAAATTACATGGAACCCTTGCAAGGGAGCAACCAAGTCATCACTATCGTGCTGAAATTGAGTCAAACTCGCAGTACTAGGCCATAAATGGAAAATTTTAAATTTGGGTATCATGCCAGCAAGGTCCATGACACCATTTCCATTAATGTCATGTTTTATGCCTTCACCAATAAAGCAGGGGCAAAAAACCTTGGAAAACTGCCAAGGAATTCATCATCATTTCAAATATATCCAGCACTCTATAGGTTGAAAGTCAAGGGACTTCCAAGATGGGTCAGATTTCAACCCTAAAGATTCAAAATCAACAAAGCCTTCCTGTATGGTTCACTTTCAAGCATCCTAAAGGTTCATAGCCATAGAGCTTCCAAGAAGGATATTCTAATTTTCAACCCCAAAGGTCCAAAGTTGGTAGGAACTTCAAAGAAGAGTCATTCAGTATCACCCTATAAGTGATCTTCTGAGTTCCTATTCATTTCAAAATCAATAGCAAATTCCTCACCCTAAAAGTGATATTCCGAGTTCTTGCTCATTTCATAATCAAATGTAGAGCCCTAGCTCATCCAAAGTTCAAATCAATCTCAGCCTATTAGTGAATCAAATGTAGAGCCCTAGCTCATTCAAAGATCAAGTCAATCTCAGCCTATATGGGAATCAAATGCAGATCCCTAACTCATCCAAAGTTCAAATCTATCTCAGCCCATAAGTGAATCAAATGCAGAGCCCTAGCTTATTCAGAAAAAACAATCTCAGAATCTCAATCAAAAGAACCTCAGAGAAGATATCAAGTCTTCCATCCAGACAGATCAAGCCATGTCCAAGCCCACATTGAGTTCCACCTCAGTAAGAAGAGGTTCCCAACCTACAAATGAGCCTTGTATTCACAGCCTAGCTCCATACAAGAAGAGGTTTATCAGCCTACAAATGGATCAAGTTGGGTCGAAGCCCGCACATACCTTGCATCATGAGTCACCTCAACAAGAAGAGGTTCTCAGCCTACAAATGAGCCTTGTATTTACAGCTTAGCTTCGTACAAGAAGAGGTCTATCAGCTTACAAATGGATCAAGCCGGGTTCAAGCCCGCACGTACCTTGCATCATGAGTTCCATCTCAGCAAGAAGAGGTTCCCAGCCTACAAATGAGCCTTGTATTCACAGCCTAGCTTCATACAAGAAAAACAGTTACCAATCTTCCAAGAAGAGCAAACCTTCTGGCCAGTCAAACTACGTTCTGGGCTTGATTTCTAGGAAACCCTTAGAATACGTAGGCAGTTTAGGAAGAATGACCCTAAGTGCAGCCCAATAAACAATATCACTCATACCCCAAAAATGTGGTTCTTTTATCTTTAGCCTTCAACTGATAACAATCTCGGCTAAAGAGGGGCATCTGTAAGCACGCCATTTTTGCCACCCTCTGTGCAAGTGAACCAATATGGCAGGTTTCTGGCCTTTAATCCAAAGATTACTGAATCCCACAGCAGGGTCATGGGCTATTATTTGCAAGAATGCATAGGTCATAAAATTATCTTCGAAATGAGACCATAATTGCTTAATTCTAATATCAAATGAAGAAGATATGACCATTTTAGTCTGATGATACATATAAGGGAGGTTTCTGAAATTATTATAAATAATCTCAGGGGCTTTCATGCAAATTATTGTAAGTCGGATTGTTTGAATTTCAAATCATTATATCTGGATCATCCGACATCAGATTCAGATGATTCCAAGGCCATTATTCTTCATTCATGATGTTCTACAAAGTGGATGTAAAAAATCCGAGGTAGAAGTCACCAGTGGGTCTCATGCAAGCTTGCATGCAAAATTATCATTAGAACTTTAATGCTTCATATCTTTTCCGTTCTACATCGGATTCAAATGATTCCAAGACCATTATTCTTCATTTGTGATGTCCTGCGAAGTGGATGTGGAAAATCTCGGGTAAAAGTCTCCGGAGGGTCCCATGCAAAATGGTCAGCCAAATTATCGATAATTGGTCCGCTTAAACTTCAAAAATTCATAAGTTGACCATTTTACTTCCAAATGAGGTGATTCAAGTTCCTATATTCCACATTTTTAATGTTCTACAAAATGAATGCAAAAAAAATTTGGAATAGAGGCCATCGGAAAATTTCATGCGGGATGACAGCGGAAATGGCCCATGAAATGACAGACAGTGAAAACCCAGTTAATTTCAGTCAATCCAGTCAACTCAGCTCAACCCAAGGTAGTATTGGCCCAACCCAGTCAATCCGGACCAATTCATGGTGGCTTATATGCATGTATTTCTTTTATATATTATTATATAATATATAATATATTGTAATATATCATATAATATATACATATATCTTATATGTATATTATATTATATATATATATCAATATATTGATATTATATAATTATATATACATATATATATGTTTTATATATAGAAAACAAAGAATCCAAAGAGAGAGGAAATGTGAGAGAGAAGGAAATTTAGGGAGAATTCAAAAGATTTTGTTTTGAGAAAACGAAAGAAAAGAGAGAAAAAAAATCTTTTGGATTCAAAAGATTTTTCTTAGGGCATATAATCCAAAAGAAAAAAAAAAGAATCCAAAGATGGGAAGGGAAGAGACGTCCAAGGTGGAGAGAGAAAAAAAAAGAAATAGAAAAGGGAGAATCCAAAAGATTTTATTTTGAGAAAAGGAAAGAAAAGAGAAAAAAAAAAATTTTGGATTCAAAAGATTTTGTTAAGGCATATAATCCAAAAGAAAAAAAAAAGAAAGGAATCCAAAGTGAGGAAGGGACGTCTAAGAGGGGAGAAAAAAAGAAATCCAAAAGATATCGGTTTTGAGAAAAAGGAAAGAAAAGAGAGAAGGAAAGAGGAGGAGAGGATTTTCTAGAAGAGGGAGAGATAGAGAACGCGTGGAATGGAGAAGGAGAAGAGAAAAAGGAAGGAAAAGAAGAAAGGAAAGAAGAAAAAGGAAGAAAAAAAGATTTTTCTATAAAAAAGAAGAATGGAAAGAAGGATCTTCTAGAAAAGGAGAGAAAAATTATAAATAGGCAAGAGAAGAGAGAGGAGGGGTCTTTTTCCGGACCATAGAGAGAGGAGAACATGGGTGAGGGAGAGAAAAATGTGAGTGAGAGAGAGAAAAGAAAAAAAATCGGAAGAAAAGAGAAGAAGAAGAAAATAGAGAAAGAGAGAAGGAGAGAGAGAGAGAGAGAGAGAGAGGTGTTAAGAAGAGAAGTTCTAGAGTAAAAAGAGAGAAGGATCAGAGAGGCAGGAAAGAGGATGATGAGAAGATGCAAAGGAGCGAAGGAGAGAGAAGAAGCCAAAGGTAAGAATCACCCATCGCTTTTGTCAGTTTATTTTTTTAAAGTCAAAGCATACTGCAAATGCATGTCTGAGATTGGTGTCTAGCATTTGGAAGATGCTTCTGTTTGCATTAGGTTCCTTGAGACAAAATGTTGGCATCTGAGTCCTCTTTCTGACCATGTATTTGGATTTTATTTTCATGAGCTATATGATTTTATATTGATTTTATAGTACCACTGGCCAGAATCTAGAACAGACCTGACCAATGTATTTGTCTGTACTTGGGGAATGCTTTTGACCTGCCTATGGTCTCTTTTAGGATTAGCTTCCTTGAGACAAAATGTTGGCCTCTGAGTCTTCTTTATGACCATATATTTGGATTTTATTTTCATGAGCTATATGATTTTATATTGATTTTATAGTACCACTGGCCAGAATCTGGAACAGACCTGACCAGTGTATTTGCCTGTACTTGGGGAATGTTTTCGACCTGCCTATAATCTCTTTTAGGATTAGGTTGCTTGAGACAAAATGTTGGCCTTTGAGTCCTCTTTCTGACCATGTATTCAGATTTTATTTTCATGAGCTATATGATTTTATATTGATTTTATAGTACCACTGGCCAGAATCTAGAACAGATCTGACCAATGTACTTTCCCGTACTTGGGGATTGTTTTCGACCTACCTATGCTCTCTTTTAGGATTAGATTTTTTGAGACAAAATGTTGGCCTCTGAGTCCTCTTTCCGAGGATATCTTTTAAGAATTTTTTGAGTAAGTACAGTGCCCTATGTCCCCATTTTGGTCCAGCCTGACAAAATTGTCATCTTGTTGTGTGTTCCATCATGTTTTGATTGATTCTCATATGCTTTGGTTGTTTCTCACATGCCATATTTGATGCTATATTTGTTCACATACTATGTTCGGATGCTCATATGCATACACTACTATAATTGGAATGGTCACACTGCCATAATTGGAATGATCACACTGCCATAATTGGAATGATCACACTGCCATAATTGGAATAATCACATTGCCATGATTGGAATGCTACACATGTTTATTGCCATATTTGTCTGCTACACTTGCTCACATGCTATATTAAATGCTTATTATCACAATTAGGGTAGAAAACCCTAAAAAATAGAAATAAAATAACAATTAGGGTAGAAAACCCTAAAAAATGGAAAGAAAATAACAATTAGGGTAGAAAACCCTAAAATAGAAAGAAAATAACAATTAGGGTAGAAAATCCTAAAAAATAGAAAGAAAATGACAATTAGGGTAGAAAACCCTAAAATTGAAAGAAAGTAACAATTAGGGTAGAAAACCCTAAAATGGAAAGAAAGTAACAATTAGGGTAGAAAACCATAAAATGGAAAGAAAATAACAATTAGGGTAGAAAACCCTAAAAAATGGAAAGAAAATAACAATTAGGGTAGAAAACCCTAAAATGGAAAGAAAATAACAATTAGGGTAGAAAACCCTAAAATGGAAAGAAAGTAATAATTAGGGTAGAAAACCCTAAAATGGAAAAAAAAATATAACAATTAGGGTAGAAAACCCTAAAATGGAAAGAAAGTAACAATTAGGGTAGAAAACCCTAAATATGGAAAGAAAATAGCAATTAGGGAAAAACCCTAAATATGGTCATATTAGGTCTTGCCATGCTTAGAAGATAGCATACTAGATCATGCCATATAGGCTCTTGCCTTATTTGCATGAAAAGGGTAATTTAGGACGATTTGCCCCTCGGCAAACCCTAAACCTATAATACGTTCTAAACCATAAACCTAAAATAGGTTCTCAATCATTAACCTAGAATAGGTCATCTAGTTCGAACTACGTGGATTCTGATTCCTAGGTCAAACCCTAGGATACGTAGGATATTTGGGAGAAACCCAAATTTGGATCCACACCTTAGTCCACTCGGACTATCCATAGATCCACTAGGATATCTTCCCATCAGTTCGAACTACGCGGATTCTGATTCCTAGGGCAAACCCTAGGATACGTAGGCTATATGGGAGAAACTCAAATTCGGATCCACACAATTAGTCCACTCGGACTATCCATAGATCCACTAGGACATCCGCCCGAACTACGCGGATTCTGATTCCTAGGGCAAACCCTAGGATACGTAGGCTATTTGGGAGAAACCCAAATTCGGATCCACACCTTAGTCCACTCGGACTATCCATAGATCCACTAGGATATCTCCCATATTCCAACCCAAAAAGGGTTCCAAACCTTAGTCCACTTGGACTATCCATAGATCCACTAGGATATTTATCCACAATTTTAGTCCACTTGGACTATCCATAGATCCACTAGGATATCCCCCATATTTCAACCCAAATAGGGTTATCTTTAGATCCACTAGGACTCTCTATCAGTCCACATGGACTATCCAGATCTTAATCCATAGGATTTCTCAGCCTTTCAAGCATAAATTTCAACTTGAACAATAAACTTAATCATGCACAAGCATAAATCACATCCATAAACTTTAATCACACCTGAACTACGATGGTGAACCTGATTTTCAGAATAATTCCGTGATACATAGGCAATTTGATGGATATAGATTCGGTTCAATGATATCAAACCCCTTGGTTTGGTTTGGCTTAGCAAATAGAGTCAAGCATAGGAAAGGTATAGGGGACCGATTTCGATCGGGCGGTTTGGGTGCCTAACCCATTCCCATAACCATAACCTGATACTTACCCAATCTCTGATGGACCAGAATTCCAATCTAAGGGTCATGAGTCAATCGAAGTCTTACCTTGGGGTGAGATTTCACATTTCTAAGGTCCTGGACCTAAATCTAGGTGGTGACTTCTAAAGATTTCCATCTTTGTCCTCACACTTTCTGGAACATCATGTAATCGAATAATATTATCCACATACAGCTTTGCTAACCCTTCCAGTGGATACTGAGGTCGTATAGGTATGAAGCGAGCTGTTTTGGTCAGACGGTCCACAATCACCCTGCGTCAACTACTCGAGGAGTCAATGGTAGTCCCGGGATGAAGTCCAAAGTGATGCAGTCCCATTTCCATGCTGGTTTCGGTAATGGTTGCAACAGTCCTGCGGGTCTTTGTCGTTCAGCCTTTACTTTCTGATAATTTAGGCATTGAGACACAAACTTGGCTACATCTGCTTTCATTCTCCTCCACCAATATAATTTCTTCAAATCATGATACATTTTTGTACTTCCAGGATGTATCGAAGAGATGGTGGTATGGGCTTCTTTCATCAGTCGGTGTCTAATGTCCATACTTTCTGTTTCAGGTACATATATTCTTCCTTTGTATTTTAGTACCTTCTCGTCATCCAAGGTGAACTCCGGGTTAGTCCTACCTTTCTCAATATCTTCTTGCACTGTTCTCAGAAAAGGATCTGCTTTGATAGCTGTCTTCACTTCATCCACTATATCCGGTATAATCTTCAATGCCGCGAACGTATTCAAAAACCGATGAATATACCCATGGTTGGCTGATTCATCCGTTGTATCTATCACATACTGTTCGTTGCCGTGATTGAACACCATTCCGTTGGAACACATTGCTGCAGTCGTACTAACTTCTCCTTGAGATTTTATCATTGCTCTTCTGCTCAATGCATCCGCTACCACGTTCGCTTTTCCCGGATGATACTGGATATCACAATCATGGTCTTTCAATAATTCCAGCCATCTTTTTTGTCTCATATTCAACTCCTTCTTATTAAATAAATAATTAAGACTTTTATGGTCCGACTTAATCTGGAATTTCTCTCCGTATAGGTAATGTCTCCATATCTTGACAGCATGTACTACTGCCTCTAACTCCAAATCATGAGTGGGATAATTTTTCTCATGTACCTTTAACTATCTTGAAGCATAAGCAATCACTTGCTCTCCTTGCATAAGCACACATCCTAATCCCAGTCCCGATGCATCGGTGTATAAGGTAAACGTCTGTCTAGAAACGGGGATGGTCAAAATCGGGGCGGATATCAATCTGGCCATCAATGTTTGGAAGCTCTTCTCACATTTGTCAGTCCACACAAACTTTTCACCTTTCTTAGTCAAACTGGTGAGAGGTACGGCAATCCGAGAATAGTCTTCTACGAATCTCCGATAATAACCAGCTAGACCCAGAAAACTTCTAATTTTCGAAACACTCTTTTGTGCTTCCCACTTCACAATAGCCTCGATCTTGCTGGGATCCACTTTGATTCCTTCAGCGGATACTACATGGCCTAGGAATGCGACTTCACTTAGCCAAAACTCACACTTAAAAAATTTGGCATATAGTTTCTCTTTCCTTAAACGCTGTAGGGCTGCGTTTAGGTTCTTGACATGGGTTTCTTTGTCCTTGGAGTATACCAATATATCATCAATAAATACTATAACCGACGTATCCAACATATCGTGGAAAACTCGGTTCATAAGTTCCATGAACGTTGCCGGGGCATTGGTTAATCCGATTGACATAACCAAAAATTCATAATGTCCATATCTGGTCCTGAATGCTGTCTTCGGAATATCACCTTCTTTAATCTTCAGCTAATGGTAACCCGATCGAAGATCGATCTTAGAAAATACTTTTACTCCTTGTAACTGATCGAACAAGCCATCGATCCTGGGTAGTGGATATCGATTCTTGATTGTCAGTTTGTTCAACTCCCGATAGTCGAAACATAATCGAATGCTACCATCCTTCTTTTTCACGAACAGTACCGGTGCCCCCCATGGAGAAATATTGGGTCGAATATAACCCTTGTCCAACAGTTCTTGTAATTGCACTTTTAATTCCTTCAGTTCAGTAGGAGCCATTCTATAAGGTGCTTTTGATACTGGTGCGGCTCCAAGTATCAGGTCTATTACAAACTCTGTGGCACGGTCGGGTGGTAATTCGGGTATTCCTCTGAAAATACGTCAGGATAGTCATGCACGACATCAATATCTTCCATTCGTGGTGCTTCCTTGGTTAGGTCGACCACGAATACTAGATACCCGACTGCTCCCTTCTCAAGGCACTTCTTAGCCTTTAATGCTGAAAGTATGAGCTTGCGTCTCCGGGGAAGTTTGGTTCCCGAGAAACTGAACTCTACCCCTTCCTTGTCTTTGAATGTTAGCTTCTTCTCGGCGCATAACAGATTTGCAGAATGCCGAGCTAACCAATCCATTTCTAAGATGACATCGAAGTCTGCCATCTCAAGTCGTATCAATGTTGCATCTAAAATCTGTTCCCCAATGAGAACTGGACATGGTCCATAACCTTTCTCTAGTTCCACTTCTAACCCCATCGGTGACCATACAAGTAATTTGTAGTCTAATGTCTTGATGGGTAAGTTTATCTTCTTTCCAAATGACATAGATATAAATGAATGAGTAGCTCCGGAATTGAAGAGTACTCTGGCAGGTACGCCATTTATAGGTACAATACCTGTAATTTATCTTTACTTAGTCTACATGCTCATTCAATGTAATTTTAACTTTAAAAGTTTCAGTCATACCTGTGACCACATCGGGTGATGCGGCCGCATCCTCGGACGTAACAGCATATACACGTCCCTGATGGAATTGTTTCATGGGCTAAGGGCACTCCCTTGCCGTATGTCCCAGCTAGTTGCAGTTAAAATACTTTGGGTCTTCAGAATTTGGCTTTGGCTGAGGTTGAGCTGCTGGGATAGTCTTGGTTGCCGCATTAAAATTCTGAGGACGGAAAGGCTTATACGTCCTGTTATTGCCTCCGTTGTAGGAGTTTTTGGCTGGCCTTTTGATGCCTTTGTTCTGAGTAAAATAGCTCTCCTTCTGGCTCGATTCTATAACTCGAGCAATCTGGACAGCTTCATTATAAATTCTCTTTTCTAAGCCTAGAACGTGTTCTCTGATGCTTCCTCTTAGTCCCGTGACAAACCTATGGGTTTTGGTTTCTTCTTCTTGCATACTCAGTGGTGCGAAGAAAAACAGCTCTTCATAACGCTGTTGGTACGCATCCACTGACATTTGTCCCTGATAAAGACTCAGGAACTCCTTCTTCGTCGAATCTCTGAAGCTTCGTGGAAAATATTTCTCAAAGAAGGCTTCTTTATATATAGCCCATGTCAGTAGGGCGTGCTTGGTCAGTAGATATGTCTTCGTGGATTTCCACCAATGGTGTGTGTCGCCCTTGAGCATGAAGGTTGCACATAGTACTTTCTCTTCCTCTGTAATGGTCATCATGAGGATGTTTCTCTCCATTTCGTCTATCCAGTGTGCTGGCCACAATGGATCAGACGGCTTGCCGTTGAATTCTCTGGGTTTCATCTTCAAAAATCTCTCCACTAGTCGGGAGTGGTCCAGCTGATTCTGGGGGTTTGCCCCAAACATATGGGGGTGGATACTGGTAATTCCCTTGAGCTGCTTCTGGAACCTGCACTGGAATCTGTGCAGCCGGTTGCTGAGGTGTCTGAGGAGCTGGGTGGTTACCCACCGGTGCTGCACTGGCTTGTCCTGTGTGCATGGGTGCAGCCTGAGTGGCTTGAAACATTATTCCCATGGCAACCTGCATCTGGGCCTGCGCGTGTTGCATCTGCTGCAGCTGCTGTGCCAGATTCATCACCACTGTTGCTAGCTCGGGTGGTGGAGGTGGCAAATTTGTAGGGTTTACCGGTTCTGGATTTCCCGGTGCATGGTTATTCTCTTGACTAGTCTCCTCCACTGGTGGTGGTGGTGGGACAGTGTTTCGGGTCTGTCGGGTCACTCTATGTCCAGACATAATTCTTTTATGTGGTTGGTGGTGCCTGAAAATCATCAAGTAGGTTAGAAGTCATTTATATTTCATGTAGGCACGCTAACCAATAATCAATTCTAATTCTAGCTCATTTTATAGAAAAAATACTGTCTTTTCTATGCAGTGTATATGGTGAGGGTTGCTGGTATGTCCGACCCTTAGTTTCCGACCCTGGGAATGACCTGTTCTTCCCGAGAGCTGAGGGTCGATGCGAGGGTCGATGGGTATCCGACCCTCAGTTCCGACCCTTAGTTTTCTGTCGGGTTCCTGAGAGCCGAGGGTCGATTGGAGGGTCAATCCGAGGGTCGATGGTTCCAGTCGAATTGTCCGACCCTCGGACCAAAAATCAGATTTTTAAGATCCGATTCTGGGTCATTTCTCACTATTCTTCCTCCGTTTCGACTCGTCTCTACTCTCTGAGTTGCTACAGTGCTACTCCACTATTTTTGGTCGGTTTAACTCCGGGTTTCGGCATCCACGTCATCCCTACAGGTATAACCTCTCATCTTTACCTGTTTTTAGGTTTTCTTTTCTAGGTTTTTACCCATTTAACTCATATTTTCCAAATTACACTTTTTTCAACCGTAAAAATTCGGTTTTTAATGGAGGCTTTTGTTATTGGTGTCTCGAGGAACGAAAGCCCTCAAAAATTTTTGAGTTTCATCGGTTGGTTATCGAGAAACTTAAAATTTTCTCTTTTTGCCCTAATTTGTCGAAATTTTTGATTTTTCTTGAATTTCTTCAAATTGAGCTTCGTCAGTTAAAATTTCCTATTGCATGTGAGTCGTAGGTTATGTTTAAACCTTCGTAAGTTCTCATTCCCACTTGAATGGTGAGAGATGGGGCTTTATGGTCAACTTACGTCGTTATTACATCAAATTTTGGATTTTTATCCTATTTTCTTGTTTCCTTTTTCGTTCTTATTTTGCAGATACTATGGCCCGTACCAAAGTACCCAGAGTGTGCGATCCACTTCGCTTCCGTTCGAATGAAGCTGAGGCACAGTATGCTGACTATGCCCGTAAGAAGGTTGAAGGAGGTCGCATGGTGAACTTGGCTGAGCTAGCCTTGTTCAATGTAGAGGGAGCGTTTGGTGATATGGGGTGGCTCCCTGTCGTCACATACGACGCGTGCACATGTCCAGACTTGGTACGCCATTTCTATTGTAATCTCCAGGTGGTGGGGAATTACAACGACGTTGAGTATGGCCAGGAGTTGCGCATCACCAGTTAGGTCAAGGGGGTCCACATTTCCTTTGATTATCGGCAGCTGGCCGATCTGTTGGGCATTCCCTATGATGGCCCCATGGTGTACTGTGCACTGGGAGAGCCATAGTTTGTTGAGATGGAGATGAGAGCAGAGATCGACAACCAGTTGCTCCGTCCTGATCGATGGCTGATGAGAGCCTGCTACTTGCATCCAGCTCCATGGGTCTTCTGCAAGATTATCCAGCATAATCTAATCCCGCAGAGTGGGCACTATGAGAGGGTCTCTCAGTTGACACAGTTTTTGATATACAACATCTATACTCGTCAGCCTGTCTGTCTTCCCTACATCATCATGCGGACTATGATTAGTGCTACATTGTCCGGTCATAGGGGTAATCTACCCTATGGACGCATGATTACAGTGCTACTAACCCGTCTGGGGGTGGATCTAGTAGATGAGAAGATCCAGGAGAAGACCTTCTCGTCGCCTCTAGATTGGGAGGCTATCTGCAAGATGGGGCTGCGAGATTCTGAGGTTAGTGATGAGGAGAGGAAAGCGATGGTGCACCCTCACACTCGGGTCGAGATGGCTGATACTGAGGCTGCTGCGGCTGCTGCTAGAGTTCGTGTAGATCCGGTCGACGATGACGATCGTATGTATATGGACGTCGACTCGATACCACCGCCTTCACGTATTCTCTTATGCTTCCTCTTAGTCCCGTGACAAACCTACGGGTTTTGGTTTCTTCTTCTTGCATACTCAGTGGTGCGAAGAAAAACAGCTCTTCATAACGCTGTTGGTACGCATCCATTGACATCTATCCCTGATAAAGACTCAGGAACTCCTTCTCCATCGAATCTCTGAAGCTCCATGGAAAATATTTCTCAAAGAAGGCTTCTTTATATATAGCCCATGTCAGTAGGGCGTGCTTGGTCAGTAGATAGGTCTTCGTGGATTTCCACCAATGGTGTGCATCGCCCTTGATCATGAAGGTGGCGCATAGTACTTTCTCTTCCTCTGTAATAGTCATCATGAGGAAGTTTCTTTCCATCTCGTCTATCCAGTGTGCTGGCCACAATGGATCAGACGGCTTGCCGTTGAATTCTCTGGGTTTCATCTTCAAAAATCTCTCCACTAATCAGGAGTGGTCCAGCTGATTCTGGGGGTTTGAACCAAACATATGGGGTGGATACTGGTAATTCCCTTGAGCTGCTTCTGAAACCTGCACTGGAATCTGTGCAGCCGGTTGTTGAGGTGTCTGAGGAGCTGGGTGGTTACCCACCGGTGCTGCACTAGCTTGTCTGGTGTGCATGGGTGCAGCCTGAGTGGCTTGGAACATAATTCCCATGGCAACCTGCATCTGAGCCTGTGCGTGTTGCATCTGCTGCAGCTGCTCTGCCAGATTCATCACCACTGTTGCTAGCTCTGGTAGTAGAGGTGGTAAATTTGTAGGGTTTACCGGTTCTGGATTTCCCGGTGCATGGTTATTCTCTTGACTAGTCTCCTCCACGGGTGGTGGTGGTGGGACTGTGTTTCGGGTCTGTCGGGTCACTCTACGTCCAGACATAATTCTTTTCTGTGGTTGGTGGTGCCTGAAAATCATCAAAATAGGTGAGAAATCATTTATAATTCATGTAGGCACGCTAACCAATATTCACTTCCAATTCTAGCTCATTTTATAAAAAAAATGCTGTCTTTTCTATGCAAGGTCGACGGTGAGTGTCGCTGGTATGTCCGACCCTTGGTTTCTGACCCTAGGAATGACCTGTTCTTCCCGAGAGCTGAGGGTCGATGCGAGGGTCGATAGGTATCCGACCCTCGGTGTCCGACCCTTAGTTTCCTGACAGATTACCGAGAGCTGAGGGTCGATGCGAGGGTCGATGGGTGTCCGACCCTCAGTTCCGACCTTTAGTTTTCTATCAGGTTCCCAAGAGCCGAGGGTCGATGGGAGGGTCGATTCGAGGGTCGATGGATCCAGTCGAATTGTCCGACCCTCAGACCAAAAATCAGATTTTTAAGATCCAATTCTGGGTCATTTCTCAACTATTCCTCCTCCGTTTCGACTCGTCTCTCCTCTCTGAGTTGCTACAGTGCTACTCTACCGTTTTCGATCGATTTGACTCTGGGTTTCGACGTCCACGTCATCCGTACAGGTATGTTCTCTCATTTTTACCTGTTTTTAGGTTTTTTTTTCTAGGTTTTTGTCCATTTAACTTGTATTTTTCAAATTAAACTTTTTCCAACAATAAAAATTCGATTTTTATTGGGGGCTTTTGTTATTGGTGTCTCAAGGAACGAAAGCCCTAAAAAATTTTTGAGTTTCATCGGTTGGTTATCGAGAAACTTGAAATTTTCTCTTTTTGCCCTAATTTGTCGACATTTTTGATTTTTCTTGAATTTCTTCAAATTGGACATCGTCAGTTAAAATTTCCTACTGCATGTGGGTTGTAGGATATGTTTAAACCTACGTAAGTCCTTATGCCCACTTGTATGGTGAGGAATGGGCTTTATGGACAACTTACGTCGTTATTACATCAAATTTCGGATTTTTATCCTACTAACTCCTTGTTTCCTTTTTCTTTCTTATTTTGCAGATACTATGGCCCGTACCAAAGTACCCAGAGTGCGCAATCCACTTCGCTTCCGTTCGAATGAAGCTGAGGCACAGTATGCTGACTATGCCCGTAAGAAAGTGGAAGGGGGTCGCTTGGTGAACTTGGGTGAGCTAGCCTTGTTCAATGTAGAGGGAGCTTTTGGTGATATGGGGTGGCTCCCTGTCATCACATACGACGCGTGCACGTGTCCAGATTTGGTGCGCCAGTTCTATTGTAATCTCCAGGTGGTGGGGAATTACAACGACGTTGAGCACGGTCAGGAGTTGCGCATCACCAGTTACGTCAAGGGGGTGCACATCTCTTTTGATTATCGGCAACTGGCCGACTTGTTGGGCATTCCCTATGATGGCCCCATGGTGTACTTGTCGCGCCCGGAGAGCCACAGCTTGTTGAGATGGAGATGAGAGCGAAGATCGACAACCGGTTGCTTTTTGATTTACTGTATATGCACTCGACAGCCCGTCTGCCTTCCATACATCATCATGCGGACGATGATTAGTGCTACATTGTCCGGTCATAGGGCTAATCTACCCTATGGACGCATGATTACAGTGCTACTGACCCGTCTGGGGGTGGATCTGGTAGATGAGAAGATCCAGGAGAAGACCTTCTCGTCGCCTCTAGATTGGGAGGCTATCTGCAAGATGGGGCTGCGAGATGCTGAGGTTAGTGATGAGGAGAGGAAAGCGATGGTGCGCCCTCACACTCGGGTCGAGATGGCTGATGCTGAGGCTGTTGCGGCTACTGCTAGAGTTCGTGTGGATCCGATCGACGATGATGATCGTATGCATGTGGACGTCGACTCGATACCACCGCCTTCACCTACACATGCAGCTGGAGTTGGTACTTCTTCTGCGGCGGACCCTGTACCTGAGGCTGGTCCATCGCATGCGGCTAGTCCTTCACTTCCACCTTCAGCCATGATGGAGATGCTGCAGGAGATCAGGGATGCTCAGCGCAGAGCAGATCTGAGGATGGATGAGTTGTTGGTTGCTCAGCACGCATCAGACGCATGGATGGGAGAGCTCCTAGAGGTGCAGCGTGCGACTGATCAGAGGATAGCCGGTCTCACAGCTAGTCTACAGACGACCCAGACTTAGATAGCCTGGTTGACTAGAGTCAATGCTGAGGACTATGACCGGGATCGTGAGGCCCCGCCTCCGCCTTCGCCTCCAGCTTCTTGATTGTACTTTTATTTTTCCCTTGTACTACAGGGTAACTGTCCGGGTTGTAGACTGTACTCTACTTTAGTTATGTATATACAACTTGTTTCTCTCTCTAATTGTATGTGACTTGTTTCCCCTTTAATAGATGTATTATTCTCTTTTAAAATTTGGTCCCAAACATCACTTGTGCTAAAAAACCAACGGTTCAACCAGGATCTCAAATACGCTATCCCCGCGTTATCCAAACTTACACACATCTGTAATCATAATCAGAGTAAATACACAATAGCGGAAGTTTTATAATAACATGAACTGAGAATCTATGTGATATTAAAATTTAAGTAACAATTTATTCTGTATCAACCGAAACATAAGTAAATATCAATACAAGTCTTTAATAAATCCAAATAAAGAAACTTATAAAAATATCTAATCAAATACACACGAGTTGCACTCGCAAGAGGAGTCGTGTGTATCATCTTCAGCTCCAGCTTCCATAGCTGCCACGTTCCCGTACGCAGACGCACCCATGTAGTCTTCAACAGTATACCCTGCATCATCAACTAAAAATATTTGACGTCGAGGGGTGAGCACACATCACGGCTCAGTGAGTAGCCAAAACAATGCAACAATACATATGCACGTAAAAAGTCAATTTATATCTTTGGTCCGGTTTAAAGTTTGCAGTATGCAATAGAAAGGTTGAGGTAGCCAAAGGTCGCGTTTA
Organism: Protea cynaroides; assembly: GCA_028583415.1. NCBI lineage: Eukaryota > Viridiplantae > Streptophyta > Magnoliopsida > Proteales > Proteaceae > Protea > Protea cynaroides. The sequence continues at coordinate 61,990,657 of CM053275.1, read as the reverse complement.
TTGACTCCGCCTCTATACACGAGTGTGTGACGTTACCCGAAGATCACGTTTATCGTCAAATCACATGCACCCAATCATAAACATTATATAACAAAGGTTACGTTTATTGCTATATAGTGCCATACCAACACGTAAGCCCCTGCTGGCGAGGGCTGCAAACTGGGCTCGCAACTAACCAATCCTAATGCCAAACAGTGCATCCAAGGCCTCACCCCAGTATCCCTCAAAATGTCCATAGAGATAGAGCTAAGGCCCCCCGGTAGAGTCAGAGACTACAAGGACCGAGACCACCTCCCCTGATACTCTACGACATAATAGTTCTACTAAAGTAATGGCGATACGGTGATGCCAATGCACAAGACTTGAGTTAGAGATAGAGCTAAAGCGCTGAGACCCGCCAAAGGTTAACGTTTATTGACGTTCTCATCACACCTCCCCTGATACTCGCTCGCATCAAGCACATCAACCACACACATACAAGCACATGCCTATTCCTATCATCATCATCATTATCATGTTATAAACGATAAAGTAAATGTGCATGAACAGGTAATAGAAATATTGGATGGCATGCTGTATACACATTACAAACATATTCGCACAGAATCAAGCATGGCAAAGGACTCAAGAAATAGAAAACAGTTTATTACTAACCAATTTAGTTTGGGGTTAAGGTTCCTCAGCTTAGCTTGCTAATAGACACATTTCCAAGCTTTATATTCACCTTTATAATTTTATTATATTACTATAAGACCTAACAAAATCGATAGAATTTAATTAGAATAAATTCTGAATTTAAAAACCATTCTGTCAACTGAGGGTCGATGCTAGGTTCGATGCTAGGATCGATGGGTCTATCAACCCTCCCCTCTTTCTGGACTTCCCGAATGTTGAGGGTCGATGGTCAGAAACACCTAGGGTCGGATGGTCATCGACCCTGGGTGCAACCCTCGGTGCACTCTGGTCCAATTTCTACTTTTTAATCCATTCTTCGTGTTTGGGGTCCTATGGTTTGCTTCTACATTCCATTAAACATTCATTCCATGGTCTGAAACCATGAATCATCCTCCTCGATGGCTTTCATGCATTCTCTTAGGGTTTTCCATGAAAACCTAACCATGGATGGATGGTTTGGGTTTCTCCGAGATCACTCTCTCTCCAATAACTATCCTAAGGTCTGTAGATACTCATGGAATTAGTATCCATACCTGAGAAGATAACTTTTCCTCTGAACTTCTTCTCCTTTGTGCTAAGTTCTCTTCCTTCCCTTTCTTCTTCCTCTTTTCCTTCTCCTCTCTTTCTCTCAATTCGATTAGGGTTGTGAAAGGAGTGAAAGTGGCTTAAGGACGTCCTTTAAATAGAGTAGGAACATCCTAAATAAGTCCCTCTGAGATTTGGAAATAATCCCAATCGAAAAATATAGAAATTTCTTAATTTTTATATTCGGCAAAAATCGAGGGTCGATGGGAGGGTCGATGATCCCGTCGACCCTAGGGTCTTAAGCTATCCGACCCTCCCTTCAAAACTGAGGGTCTGACTTTCTGTTTTGGGAGGTCCGAACCTGCTTAGCTGGGTATGCGACCCTTCCCCTATTTTAAGTGTTTTTGGGTCGATTTGATACCTGGGATCTCGATCCCCTTCACGCCCTTGGTCCATTTGACTCGACCATGATGGTAAACCTGGTTCAAGGTGGTAAGACCGGGTTAGATTTACACGGGTCTTACAATCAGGGGAGGTGGTCTCGGTCCTTGTAGCCTCTGACTCTACCGGGGGGCCTTAGCTCTATCTCTATGGACATTCTGAGGGATGCTGGGGTGAGTCCTTGGATACACTTTTTAGCATTAAGATTGGTTAGTTGCGAACCCAGTTTGCAGCCCTCGCTAACAGGGGCTTACGTGTTGGTATGGCAATATGTAGCAATAAACGTTAACCTTTGTTATATACTGTTCATGGTTGGGTGCAAGTGAGTCGACGATAAACGTGATCTTCGGGTGACGTCACACACTTATGTATAGAGGCGGGGTCAATAAACGCGACCTTTGGCTACCTAAACCTTTCTATTGCATACTGTAAAATATAAACCGGACCAAAAATATAAATTGATTGCATGCATATGTACTGTTGCATTGTTTTGGCTACTCACTGAGCCGTGAGGTGTGCTCACCCCTCGTCGAATATTTTTAGTTGATGATGCAGGTTATACCGTTGAAGATTATATGAATGCATCTGTGTACGGGAACGTGGCAGCAATGGAAGCTGGAGCTGAAGTGGATACACACGACTCCTCTTGCGAGTGCAACTCGTGTGTATTTGATTAGATATTTTATAGGTTTCTTTATTTGGATTTATTAAGGCATGTATTTGGTATTTAAATATTTATGTCTCAGTTGAAACAGAATAAATTGTTATTTAAATTTTAATATCACATAGATTCTCAGTTCTTCTTATTATAACACTTCCGCTATTGTGTATTTACTCTGATTATGATTACGGATGTGTGTAAGTTTAGATAACGCGGGGATAGCCTTTTTGAGATCCTGGTTGAACCATTGGTTTATTAGCGGTTCATCACATCATTCTGAATAGTGCAGAATTGGGGTGTGACAATCAGGGGAGGTGGTTCGGACCGTGTAGTCTTCGACTCTGCCGGGGGGCCTTAGCTCTATCACTATGGATGTATTGAGGGATGCTGAGGTCAGGCCATGGATACACTGATTGACATTAGGATTTGTTAGTTGCGAGCCCAGTTTGCAAGCCCTCGCCAGTAGGGGCTTAGGTGTTGGAATGAGGCAACCGGTATTACCATGCCATTTTCATGGGGGTATATTATGTCATATTGGGTGCATGTGGGGTCGACAGTGCCATTTTCATTGGGCTGTTTCACACACTCGTATATAGAGGTGAGGCGACCACCAAACCTTTCTATAGCACATTGCAAACTTATAAACCAGACCACAGATATGAATTGAATGCATGCATATATTTGTTGCATTGTTTTGTTTGCTCATTGAGCCATGATGTATGCTCACCCTTTCGACGTCGAATATTTTTAGTTGATGATGCAGGTACCATGGTGGAAGACTATATGAATGTTTCTGCGTATGGGCACATCGCTGCGATGGAAGCTGAAGACTTAGTGGAAACTCATGACTCTTCATGCGAATGCAATGCATGTGTTTTCGATTAGATTTTGATTTGAATTATTAAGGAAATGTAATTGATATTTTATTTACTTATGTCTCAGTTGATATAACATAATTTGATACTTTATTTATGATTATCACAGCTAGATTTCTCTGTTCATTTATTATTAAGACTATCCCTATTTTGTATTTATTCTGATTGTGGTTGTGGATATGTATGGTTTAATTTTCAATTGACACAGCCTATTAGAGATCCTGGTTGAACCGTTGGTTTATTAGCAGTTCATCACACCGTTCTGAATGGTGCAGAATTGGGGTGTGACATTAGAAATGTGAAATCTCACCCCAAGGTAAGACATCGATTGACTCATGACCCTTAGATTGGATTTCTTGTCCATCAGAGATTAGGTAAGCGTTAGGTTATGGTTATGGGAAGGGGTTAGGCACCCAAACCGCCGGATCGAAATCGGCCTCTTATACCTTTCCTATGCTAGACTTTATCTGTTAAACCAAACCAAACCAAGTGGTTTGATATCATTGAACCGAATCTGTATCCATCAGATTGCCTGCGTATTACGGAATTATTCTGAAAATCAGGTTCACCATCATAGTTCAGGTGTGATTAAAGTTTATGGATGTGATTTATGCTTGTGCATGATTAAGTTCATTGTTTAAGTTGAAATTTATGCTTGAAAGGATGAGAAACCCTATGGGTTAGGATCTGGATAGTCCATGTGGACTGATAGATAGTCCTAGTGGATCTAAGAATAACCCTATTTGGGTCAAAATATAGATAACCCATTCTGGGTTGGAATGTAAATAACCCTTTATGGGTTGGAATATGGATAACCCTATCCGGGTTGAAATGTGGATAACCCTATTTGGGTTGGAATATGGATGGATATCCTAGTAGATCCATGGATAGTCAAAGTGGACTAAGATGTGGATCCGAATTTGGGTTTCTCCCAAATGGCCTACATATCCTAGGGTTTTCCCTAGGAATCAAAATCCATGTAGTTCGAGCTCTGGAATGAAATGGGAATGGATATCCTAGTGGATCTATGGATAGTCCGAGTGGACTAAGATGTGGATCTGAATTTGGGATCCTCCCAAATAGCCTACGTATCCTAGGGTTTGCGCTATGAATCAGAATCCACGTAGTTCAGACTCTGGGTTGAAATGGGAATGGATATCCTAGTGGATCTATGGATAGTCTGAGTAGACTAAGGTGTGGATCCGAATTTGGGTTTCTCCCAAATGGCATACGTATCCTAGGGTTTTGACCTAGGAATAAGAATACGCATAGTTCGGGATGGATAACCCTATTTGGGTTAAAATATGGGGGATATCCTAGTGGATCTATGGATAGTCCGAGTGGACTAAGGTGTGGATCCAAATTTGGGTTTCTCCCAAATGGCCTACGTATCCTAGGGTTTGCCCTAAGAATCAGAATCCACGTAGTTCGGGTTATGGTTGAAATGAGAATCGATATCCTAGTGGATCTATGGATAGTCCGAGTGGACAAAGGTGTGGATCCGAATTCGGGTTTCTCACAAATGGCCCACGTATCCTAGGGTTTTGACCTAGGAATCAGAATCAGCATAGTTCGGGATGGATAACCCTATTTGGGTTAAAATATGGCAGATATCCTAGTGGATCTACGGATAGTCTGAGTGGACTAAGGTGTGGTTCCGAATTTGGGATTCTCCCAAATGGCCTACGTCACACCCCAATTCTGATCCAACTAGAATGGTGTGAGTGAACCGTCATTGAACCAACGGTTCACACCAGGATCTCGAATAGGCCGTGTCCATTCATACAAACCATTACACATAACCACAATCAGAATATTAATATACAGCGGAAGACTATAAATAGAATGAACTGAGTATCTATTGATAACTTAAATAAATATCCCATTATCCAAATTCAAACACATAAAATAATATCCATACATCCATTTGATCCAACCGAAAATAAATAAAAGAAATAAATAAAATCTGATCAAAGGTACACGCAGAAAGGGCACTCGCATGAAGCGTCATGCTCGTCCTCTCTTGCTTGTACATCCAGAGCAGCAACACCTCCATACGCCGGAGCGTTCACATAGTCATCCACGGTGTACCCTGCATCAACATCTAAAAGAAATGTATATACAAAGGGTGAGCTACCAACACAGCTCAGTAAGATAATCATACAGTTTCACAAAATTATGCATGAGTAACAATCAATTTTATGTTGTGGTCTGGTTTTAAGTTTGCAATGTGCTATAGAAAGGTTTGGTGGCCCACATGCACCCACCATGGAATAGAGATAGAGCTAAGAGACCCACGTACCTCCCCTAATACTCTACCCATACCAGTACCTAAGCCCCTACTGGCCAGGGCTCCCAAACTGGGCTCGCAACTAACCAATCCTATATGTCATTAATGTATGCTCTATCCCAGCACAGCCGTCTACGGCATAGAGATAGAGCTAAGGCATTCCCACACCTCCCTTGATGCCCTATCCGCAACTAACCCACTAGGATAGAAACAATACGCAGGTAGACCCTATCCCAACATAACTTCCTACGGCAAAGAGATAGAGCTAAAGCATCGTGGACAAGCCAGTGTCGACTCGGAATCCACAGTACCACATAACAATGGCCGGGACAACATCAATATCGGAGACCACCGTACCACGACCTTCCCCTGATACCCCACCCGTACCAAGCATGTAAAGACAGAATACTACAAAAGGTGCTAATGTGAAGAGCGATCCCAGGCCCATGCCCCACTCCACACACTAACAAAAACAATCACATGCCTAACAATCACATCCTATCAATGCATGAATAGTAATAATAACTGAAAGTAAAGGTTGGCATGTGAATATGCACAAACAACACATCTCATATAATCAGGTGATTAACAATAATTTACTCTCCATTAATTATTAGGTTTGGGTCAGATTCCCTTACCTGACGCTCGTTCGATCACTTGCTCTACGTCGCAAGATCCAAACGGCAAGTCACAAAGTCCTACAATATTATTAGGGTTTCATTAAAATAACATTCTTAGAGTTTCATGTTGGTCGGAAACCAACATAGATTACAAAATACCCTCACAGAGCTGACCGGTGGCATGTACCGGTCGCAGCTCTGTGGGAAAGACTGGTGACCGGTATGGTCAGCCGGTCCCCACAGACAACCTCCCGAGAGATAGCGGTCATAACATACCGGTCGCACCATGTGCATTCGGTATAGTCGACCGGTATGTCTCCGGAAGATCGTACATGGGTTTTTCGACTGCCGACGATCATCCTCCATGGACTTTCAAGGTTTCTCCTATCCATTCTAAGTCTAGGCTTTGAGTTAGAGTTATCCCCAACTCATTCAAGTCTCATTTCGATGAATATCATCTCGAAACTCGAATCTAGGGTATGACGGCAACTTAGGGTTTATTGGCCAATTTAGGGTTTTAGATCAATACCTACTTTGCATGGCATTGATCCACCCACACAACTAACATAGGGTAAGAAGATGGATTCAAACACTTACTGTTGACTGGCGTAATGAGAGCGTCGTCGAACGGTAATGGCGGCACCTCCTTCTTCGTCCTAGCCCCTTCTCCTTTCCAACCTCTTTCTCTTCTCTAGGGTTTATGAGAGAATGGAAAGGATTTGAGGAGGTTTAAGGGTGTATTTATAGGCTAGAAATAGGGTTTAGTAACCCTACTAGGATTAGGAAACTTCTAGGATTCGAAATCAGGAAAGCGGGACCCGCAGAGACCAATTTCTAGATTCCCGCACATAGCTGCGTAGGCCATACCGGTCGACCGGTACAAAGACCGGTACCATCGACCGGTATACCTAAAATCAGGTATAATTGGTTGACTTCGGTCCGATTTTGTACCTGTTTGTTATCCGCTTGCCCCGTCTAGCCCGGTGATGATCGGAAGACCTGTCATGACACAAAACCAAGGTTTAGACCGGGTTTTCAGAGTGCGGGTCTTACAACTCCACCACCCTTAAAAGAAATTTGGGCCTCGAAATTTGAACGTACCTTGATCGTCGAAAAGGTTAGGGTACTCCTTCCTCATCGCGCTCTCTTCTTCCCAAGTAATTTCCTCCACATTTTGGCTTCTCCAATGCACCTTCACATAGTAGATATCCTTGGTTTGAAGTTGCTGAACTTTTCGGCTTGAGAGCATTACAGGCACCACTTCGAAAGTTAAGTCTTCAGTCAAGTCTGGAGGATCAACGATCAAGATATGCGATGGATCTCTGACATACTTCTTCAGTAATGATACATGGAACACATTATGAACGCTAGACATAGATGGTGGTAGAGCCAATTGATATGCTACATTACACGTCGATTCAATATCTCATATGGTCCCACATACCTAGGGCAAATCTTCCCCTTCTTACCAAACCGTTTCAGACCTTGCACCGGTGATACCTTCAAGAACACTTTGTCACCCACTGCAAACTCCAGATCTCGACGTCGATTATCCGCATAGTGCTTCTGTCGGACTTGAACCGTCTTTACTCTCTCCTTGATCTGATCAATCACTCGGCAAGTTTCTTCAACAAACTCCGATCCTACAATTCTTCTTTCCCCCACTTCGTTCCATAACAGAGGTGTACGACACTTCTTCCCATAGAGTGCTTCATATGGGGTCATCTGAATTGTAGCTTGATAACTGTTGTTATAAGCAAACTCGATAAGTGATAGCTTCTCATCCCAAGCTCCTTTGAAATCTATTGCGCAAGCTCGGAGCATATCTTCCAAAATTTGAATAGTTCGCTCTGACTGTCCGTCCGTCTAAGGGTGAAAATTTGTACTGAACTTCAACTTTGTTCCCATAGCTTTCTATAATCCTTTCCAGAACTTTGATATAAAACGGGGATCTCTGTCAGATACTATACTCTCTGGAATGCCATGAAGTCTGACTATATTATCAACATATAACTTGGCCAGTTTCTCCATGGTATACTAAGGTTTGACCGCAATAAATCGAGATGTCTTGGTGAGTCGATCTACTATAACCCAAACTGCATCCACTGACCTTGGTGTCAAAGGTAAGCCAGTGACGAAATCCATCGTAATACAATCCCACTTCCACGCAGGTTCCGGTAATGGCTGTAGTAAACCTGCGGGTCTCTACCTTTCCGCTTTAACTTGTTGACAATTCAGACACTGGAACACGAAACGAGCTATATCTGCTTTCATACCCCTCCACCAATATATTCTTCTTAAATCATGGTACATTTTGGTACTTCCCGGATGCACCGAATATGGAGTGTAATGAGCTTCAGTCATAACTCGATCTCTGATATCGCAGTCTTCACTCTCCGGTATACATAAACGTCCACGATACCTGAGTACCCTGTCTGAATCCAAGGTAAAGTCGGGATTGCTCGTACCCTTCTCTAAGTCTTCTTGCACTGTCTTGAGATATGGATCCTGTAGGATTGCTACCTTGACTTCATCAACTAGATCCGGTGAGATCTTCAATGCGGCGAACATCATAGTGAACTTATGAATCAAGCCTTGCTCAACTGGATCTTCTGCAGTTTCAATTATATGCTCTTCATCACCTTCGATTGAACTAGAGGCTGCGGCACACAATGCAGCATTTGTACTTGGTCCTGCCTTAGGTTTCGATGCCCACTTTCTGCTTAAGGCGTCAGCTACAACATTTGCTTTACCCGGATGATACTGGATGTCGCAATCGTAATCTTTCAATAGTTCTAGCCATCTCCTCTGTCTCATATTCAGATCCTTCTGAGTAAAAAGATAAGTTAAGCTCTTGTGACCTGACTTGATCTGAAACTTCTCACCGTACAAGTAGTGTCTCCAAGTGTTGATTGCGTGAATAACCGCTGCTAGCTCCAAGTCATGCGTAGGATAGTTCTTCTCATGCTCCTTTAACTTTCTTGATGCGTAAGTAATCACCTGTTCTCCTTTCATCAGAACACACCCAATACCCAACCCTGAAGCATCCGTATATAAAGTAAATGGTACGCTTGGTTCTGGGATGGTCAAGGTAGGTGCAGAGACAAGTCTTGACTTCAAAGTCTGAAAGCACTTCTCACACTCATCTGTCCATATGAATTTCTCTCCCTTCTTGGTCAATCTGGTGAGTGGAACAGCGATCCTGGAGTAATCTTCCACGAATCTTCTATAATAACCAACCAACCCAAGGAAACTACGAACTTCCGCAACAGATTTTGGTGCTTCCCATCCTACTATAGCAGCTATCTTGCTTGGATCAACCTTGATACCGTCTTCAGATACAACATGGCCCAAGAAAGCCACTTCCTTCAACCAAAACTCGCACTTCTTGAATTTTGCATAAAGCTTCTCCTGTCTCAGCCGTTGTAGGGCTGCCCTCAAGTGCGATGTATGAGTCTCCATGTCTTTAGAGTAGATCAATATGTCATCGATGAATACGATGACCGAAGTGTCCAACATATCATGGAACACTCGGTTCATCAGTTCCATGAATGACGCTGGAGCATTGGTCAACCCGAAAGACATAACTAGAAACTCATAATGTCCATACCTCGTCCTGAAAGCAGTCTTCGGAATATCTCCGGCCTTGATCTTCAGTTGGTGATACCCCGATCGGAGATCAATCTTCGAGAAAACCTTTGCACCCTGTAACTGGTCAAACAAATCATCGATCCTAGGCAAGGGATACCGGTTCTTGATCGTCAACTTGTTCAGCTCACGGTAGTCAATACATAGCCGTACACTTCCATCTTTCTTCTTGACGAATAATACAGGTGCTCCCCAAGGCGATATACTAGGTCATATGAAGCCCTTATCCAACAATTCTTGTAATTGGGTCTTCAACTCCTTTAACTCAGTCGGGGCCATTCTGTATGGTGCTTTAGACACCGGCGCTGAACCTGGCATAAGATCTATTACAAATTCTGTAGCCCTGTCCGATGGTAAGCCTGGAAGCTCCTCTGGAAATACATCTGGGAACTCCCGAACTACATCTATATCTTTCATCTTGAGTGACTCTGCCGTGAGATCGACTACAGATACTAGATACCCCACTCCCCCTTTCTCTAGGCATCGCTTGGCTTTTAGGGCAGAGAGAATCAGCTTCCGCTTCCTAGATAGCTTGATCCCAGCGAAACTATACTCCCTTCCCTCTTTGTCAGTAAGCACAATCTTCCTTTCACCACATAAAAGGATGACCGAATGATGGCCTAGCCAATCCATTCCCAGGATGACATCAAAGTCTGCCATCTCAAGTAGTACTAGGATTGCTTCTAAGTCTCGGCCCTCAATACATACAGTACATGGTCCATAATATTCGGTCAAAGCCACTTCGACTCCTAGTGGAGAGAGAACTATCAAGCTTGGGTTCAAATGCTTGATTGGTAACTCCATTCGCTTCCCAAAAGAAATAGAAACAAAGGAGTACGTGGCCCCAGAGTCAAATAATACTCTGGCGGGTATACCAGCTACATTTACAATTCCTGGAATTTATTGCCCCTTAGTTCTACATGCTCATGCAAAATGAAAGAATAAGCCAAATAGTAAGGGATAGAGTCGTACCAGTTACCACATCACGTGATGCGGCTTCCTCTTCAGTGGTGACTGCATAAACTTTTCCTTGCTGGGGAGGTTGCTTCTTAGGTAGAGTGCAGTTCCTTGCGATATGTCCCAGCTGCTGACAGTTATTACATTTGATATTTGGGTTGTGTCCAGCGAGCTGTGGCACAGGTGGTGCCGGGTTGTTTCTCGCATGTACTGTAGCGGTCTGAGCCTTGTATGGACGGAAGGGTCTATTGTTACCGCCACCCGAACTCTCACTAGCAGGTCTCTTCACTCCCCTATTCTGAGCGAAGAAGTTATCCCTCTGACTGGACTCTATCACCCTCGCAACTTGCACAACCTCGTTGTAGATCTTCTTGTCCAAACCCAAAATATGGTCTCTGATGCTTCCACGTAGTCCCATAGTGAACCTACGTGTCTTGGTCTCTTCTTTTTGCATACTTGCCGATGCGAAGAAGAATAGCTCTTCGTACCTCTGTTGATAAGCATCTACGGTCGACTGAGACTACTGCAGATTGAGGAACTCTTTCTCCATTTGATCTTTGAAGCTCTTCGAAAAGTATTTATCGAAGAAGGCAGTTTTAAACACTTCCCAATCCACCAGTGTATACTTATTCTCCAGATATGCCCGTGTAGAATTCCACCAAGCGTTTGCGTCTTCTTTCAGCATATGAGTGGCAAATAATACCTTTTCCTCCTCTGTACAGGTCATTAGTAGAAAGTTTTTCTCCATCTCTGCAACCAACTGTGTTGGCCACAATGGTTTCCCCATCCTACCGGTGAATGATGAAGGCTTCAACTTCAAGAATCTATCCACTGACCTGCTCAGATCATGCTGTCCCTGAGTGTTCATTCCGTACCATGGTGGTGGATACGGATAGGCTCCCGGGTACGCAGAAGGTGACGGAAACTGATGCGGTGGTGGTACATTCTGGGGTTGGCCCATCGGCCCTGGACTACCATGCGTCGGCTGTGTAGTACCAGCGCCAGCTCCACAGCCTACACCAGCAGCACCACCATCTACCTCTACCGCTGGACCATCTCCGCCTCCCTCCGACACCATGATGGGTATGATTATGGAGATCAGGGACGCTCAGCGGGAGATGAGCCGTGACTTAGCACAGTTGACTCGCAGCCTCCGAGTCACACAGGATCAGGTGCACTGGCTCAGGGTCGCTTACGAGCGAGACTATGATATAGTGGACCCCATATCTCCTAAGCCCCCTACCCCATGATTTTTCTTTTACTTACTCATGACTGTTTTACATATAACAGGGTAACTGTTCGGTTTGTGGACCGTACCCTGTAGCACTATATCATTTGCTACAATTTTCTTGATTTATGAAAATTTATGTTTCACCTAACTAGTGTATGTGCACATGTTAAGTTTCAAAATTAGAATAGTACATTATTCTCTTTCTTAATCAGTCTCAGGTATCAAACAATGCTTAGGGTGTGTTTGTATTAAAATTTTTAGTATTTCCTAACTCAGTTCATCGACTTAGTTAAGTGCAATATGGTTTGTTGGAACAGAGCCCGAGAGCTCTGATACCAAGTTGTCACACCCCAATTCTGATCCAACCAGAATGGTGTGAGTGAACCGTCATTGAACCAACGGTTCACACCAGGATCTCGAATATGCCGTATCCATTCATACAAACCATTACACATAACCACAATCAGAATATAAATATACAGCGGAAGACTTTAAATAGAATGAACTGAGTATCTATTGATAACTTAAATAAATATCCCATTATCCAAATTCAAACACATAAAATAATATCCATACATCCATTTGATCCAACCGAAAATAAATAAAAGAAATAAATAAAATCCGATCAAAGGTACACGCAGAAAGGGCACTCGCATGAAGCATCATGCTCGTCCTCTCCTGCTTGCACATCCAAAGCAGCAACACCTCCATACGTCGGAGCGTTCACGTAGTCATCCACGGTGTACCCTGCATCAACATCTAAAAGCAATGTATATACAAAGGGTGAGCTACCAACACAGCTCAGTAAGACAATCAGACAGTTTCACAAAATTATGCATGAGTAACAATCAATTTTATGTTGTGGTCTGGTTTTAAGTTTGCAATGTGCTATAGAAAGGTTTGGTGGCCCCCGCACCTCTATACACGAGTGTGTGGCACCCCATGGATCACACCCCCATTGGCCCACATGTACCCACCATGGAATAGAGATAGAGATAAGATACCCACGTACCTCCCCTGATACTCTACCCATACCAGTACCTAAGCCCCTACTGGCCAGGGCTCGCAAACTAGGCTCGCAACTAACCAATCCTATATGTCATCAATGTATGCTCTATCCTAGCACTGCCGTCTACGGCATAGAGATAGAGCTTAGGCATTCCCACACCTCCCCTGATGCCCTATCCGCAACTAACCTACTAGGATAGAAACAATACGCAGGTAGACCCTATCCCAACATAACTCCCTACGGCATAGAGATAGAGCTAAAGCATCGTGGACAAGCCAGCATCGACTCGGAATCCACAATACCACATAACAATGGCCGGGACAACATCAATATCGGAGACCACCGTACCATGACCTTCCCCTGATATCCCACCCGTACCAAGCATGTAAAGACAGAATACTACAAAAGGTGCTAATGTGAAGAGCGATCCCAGGCCCATGCCCCATTCCACACACTAACGAAAACAATCACATGCCTAACAATCACATCCTATCAATGCATGAATAGTAATAATAACTGAAAGTAAAGGTTGGCATGTGAATATGCACAAACAACACATCTCATATAATCAGGTGATTAACAACAATTTACTGTCCATTAATTATTAGGTTTGGGTCAGATTCCCTTACCTGACGCTCGTTCGATCACTTGCTCCACGTCGCAAGATCTAACGGCAAGTCACAAAGTCCTACAATATTATTAGGGTTTCATTAAAATAACATTCTTAGAGTTTCATGTTGGTCGAAAACCAACATAGATTACAAAATACCCTCACAGAGCTGACCGGTGGCATGTACCAGTCGCAGCTCTGTGGGAAAGACTGGCGACCGGTATGGTCAGCCGGTCCCCACAGACAACCTCCCGAGAGATAGCGGTCGCAACATACCGGTCGCACTATGTACAACCGGTATAGTCGACCGGTATGTCTCCAGAAGACCATACATGGGTTTTTCGACTGCCGACGATCATCCTCCATGGACTTCCAGGGTTTCTCCTATCCATTCTAAGTCTAGGTTTTGAGTTAGAGTTATCCCTAACTCATTCAAGTCTCGTTTCGATGAATATCATCTCGAAACTCGAATCTAGGGTTTGACGGCAACTTAGGGTTTATTGGCCAATTTAGGGTTTTAGATCAATACCTACTTTGTATGGTATTGATCCACCCACACAACTAACATAGGGTAAGAAGATGGATTCAAACACTTACCGTTGACTGGCGTAATGAGCGCGTCGTCTTACGGTAATGGCGGCACCTCCTTCTTCGTCCTAGCCCCTTCTCCTTTCCAACCTCTTTCTCTTCTCTACGGTTTATGAGAGACAATGGAAAGGATTTGAGGAGGTTTAAGGGTGTATTTATAGGCTAGAAATAGGGTTTAGTAACCCTACTAGGATTAGGAAACTTCTAGGATTCGAAATCAGGAAAGCGGGACCCGTAGAGACCAATTTCTAGATTCCCGCACATAGCTGCACAGGCCATACCGGTCGACCGGTACCAAGACCGGTACCATCGACCGGTATACCTAAAATCAGGTATAATTGGTCGACTTCGGTCCGATTTTGTACCTGTTTGTTATCTGCTTGCCCCGTCTAGCCCGGTAATCATCGGAAGACCTGTCATGACACAAAACCAAGGTTTAGACCGGGTTTTCAGAGTGCGGGTCTTACAGCCTACGTATCCTAGGGTTTTCCCTAGGAATCAGAATCCGCATAGTTCAGAATGATGGGTGGATATCCTAGTGGATCTATGGATAGTCCGAGTGGACTAAGGTGTGGATCCGAATTTGGGTTTCTCTCGAATGGCCTACATATCCTAGGGTTTGCCCTAGGAGTCAGAATCCGCATAGTTCGGGTTCTGGGTTGAAATGGGAATGGATATCCTATTGGATCTATGGATAGTCCGAGTGGACTATGATGTGGATCCGAATTTGGATTTCTCCCAAATGGCCTACGTATCCTCGGGTTTGACCTAGGAATCAGAATCCACGTAGTTCGAGAAATGATAACCTGTTCTAGGTTAAAATGTGAGAACCTATTCTATGTTTGGGATTGAGAATCTATTCTAGGTGTAAGGTTTACTGAGAGGTGAAAATCGTCCTGAGTTACCCTTTTCTTCCTGAATTCTAATTTTGGATGGTTTGGTAAAGCATTCTATTTCTTTATTAAGATTTTTATTATTCCCATTATGCCCTTCCCAATAATGTAGGTGCCTAAATGCACGTCCCCACACCTAATATGTTTGCTAGGTGTACAGATATGACAGTTCAACTAGGGTGCAGCATAAATTTAATTATTGTCAAAAAAGGAATATTAGAAGCATGACATGTATGATATTTATGGTAACTATCATATCATATAGTAATTTTATGAAAATCTCCCTAATATGACATGTATTGCAAATAAGACAAGAACCTAATATGGTAAGATCTAAGCATGGGAAGATCTAATATGGCATGATCTAAGTACGGTAAGATCTAATATGGAAAGATCCAATATGCAAGATCCAATATACATCTATATATCAATATGGTAAGTACCAATCATAGAATGCATATATGACATGAATTTTTAAAAAAAAAGGAAAGATCTTAGATGCTATTTTCTAAGCATAGTAAGACTTAAAAATAATAATTATTAAGATTTTGCTAAAATATGGTAAAAATTTATCCATTCTATCAAAAATAGCAACACATGGAATGTGGCAAACATGGTATGCACAATCCAAACAAAGCATATGAATGCTCCAAATATAGCCATTTATCCAAATATGGCAGAATTTACTTAAACAATCATTGATGTTATAATGAATGAGACATCAATGAAACCTTTTTTTTTTAAGTGTAAAATTATCAAAAAAAAAAACTTATGTTCAATGTTCTTTGAAAAAATTGTAACTTTTATGAAAAAATTTTGGAAGATTAATGACTCAAAACTGTCAAAATTGTGACACAAGGTTTCAGATAAATGACAAAACTATGAACTGTATTCAGATTTTATCACAGTACACAAGAATGACCATAAGTATGTCATTCGGAACTCAAATCTAGCACAACATTTTTTCTTAAAAAAATGACTTAATATATTATATTTCATATGAAGGATTTGAATCCCAACAGAAATAAAAAATAGGTCAAAGATATGCCCTAAGACAGAACATGTGCACTGGTCAAATCTGTTCCAGATTTTTTACCAGTTGCACCATAAATTCCAAATAAAATTTTATTCTTAATGAAAATTAAATACAGACATATGTCTACGTAGATAACTATGTAATCTAAAATTTCATCAAGAAAAACAAGTTAAAATAGTATATTTTCTTTGTGAAAAATGACTCTTTTTAATCATGCAAATCAGTACATCATGACAGATTCAAAATCAGAGCACTATGCACTTAAAAATTGATAACAATTCAAAACAAATTGAAACAAATATGAAACCAGTGCCATTTTTTAGAAGACTTTCATGACTAAAAATTTTATATTAAGTGGGTGTTCTGATTATGGCCATAAGACCTTTGTCTATAGACTTTCTGATGGAGGATTGCATTACATCTGAGAAAAATACAATGTCAAAGAAAATTTTTTTGATACATTTTTCCAATTCCAAATGAAACGAAATTTTTATGGTAGTCTTCTAACATATCAAAGAGACTGTCATAAAAATTTGGGCTTCAAAAGCTTAGAAAAAATACATGTGATGTACGTCCTATATTTGAATCCTAAATCTGGAATTTTCAGATCAGAAAACCACTTTATAAAATTTGCAAAAAACATCAAACATCATTGTATATCATTCAAAAATTCATCATTGAATAGCTTAGACAAATTATCATTCATGAAAAATGTTAGACATAGGCATCCTAACATTAACAAGCATGTAATAGAGCTTTCATGATTGAGATTTCATGGAAATTAGCCTTTTTCAAGCAAAATTGGCATTCGAGCATTCTAACGACCTTTAAATTTGTTTAGAGTACTAACCTTGAGCTCAAATCGAGCAAAACCATCAATGAAGGGTGATTGGAGGTTGTATCAACCTCCTTTGAATGTGAATCCTCTTTCTCCTCTCTTCTGTTTCTCTCTCTCTTCTCTTTCTCTCTTTTCTTCTTCTATTTTCTTTCTTTTCTCTTTTCTTGTCTCTTTCTTTCTCCCTCTCTCACGTTTTCTCTCTCTCACTCAAGTTTTCCTCTCCCTCACTCACGTTCTCCTCTCTCTATGGTCTGTAAAAAGAGACCCTCCTCTCTCTTCTCTTGCCTATTTATATTTTTTCTCTCCTTTTCTAGAAGATCCTTCTTTCCTTTCTTCTTTTTCTAGAAAATCTTTTTTTCTTCATTTTTTTCTTCTTTCCCTTCTTCTCTTCCTTCACTTTTCTCTTCTCCCTCTCTATTCTACACGTTTTCCCTCTCTCCCTCTTCTAGAAAATCCTCTCTTCCTCTTTCCTTCTTCTCTCTTCCTTCCTTTTCTTCTTTTTTTCTTCTAGAAAATCCTTTCTTTTTAATTTTTTCTTTTTTCCTTTCTTTTCTTCCTTCCTACATTTTTTCTTCTTCCTTACTTTCCTTTTTCTCCTTCTTCTTCTAGAAAATCCCTTCTCTCTTTCCTTTTTCTCTTTCCTTCTTCTAGAAAATTTCTTCTCTCTTTCCTTTCTTTCTTCTTTCCTTTTCTTCTTCCTTCTTTTCCTTCATTTTTTTCCTCCCTTTCTTTTCATGTTTTCTTTCTTATAAAACATTTCTTTTTTTTTCTCTTTCTTCTTTTTTTCTTTTTTTTCTTTCCTTCCTCTTTCCTTCCTTTTTTTCTTTCTCCCTCTCTCTTTCACATTTTCTTTCTAGAAAACGTAAAGGGGAACCTTTTTTTTTTTTTTCTCTTTTATTTCTCTCTCTTTCATTTTTCTTTCTCCCATTCACTTTCCTATGGCTTCTCTTTCCTCTCTCTTTCCTAATACATATATATACATACATATATATATATATATATATATATATATATATATATATATATATATATATATATATGTATATATATATATATATATTATATTTAATATAATATATATGTATACATATGTATACATATATATATATATATATATATATAAATGTATTAATACATATAATATATCCATAAGATATAGATATGTATTATATACAATAATATATTATACATTATACGTATATAAAAGAAATGCATGCATATGAACTGACATAACTTGATCTGGATTGGTCTGAGCTGGGCCGGGCTAAGTTAGACTATGCTGGATTAAGCTGGTTTGGACTAAAGTTGACATTTCATAGTCCATTTCTGTCACCCTCCATATGAAATTTTTTGATAGCATCTATTCCAAATTTTCTACGTTCAATTTGTAGAACATTAAAAATGAGGAATATTGGAACTTGAATCATCTCATTTGGAAATGAAATGACCAACATATGAATTTTTAAAGTTTAAGTAGGCCAATTATTGATAATTTGGCTAACCATTATGCATGGGATCCTTCGGAGACTTCTACCCGAGATGTTTTTATGGCCACTTGGTATAATACTAAAAATGGAACATAAAAAGCTGAAATTACTTGGTTTGCATATGGGGTGACCAAAATATAAATTTTTGAAGATTTAATGACCATTTCCTTGTGTAATTTTGCATGGGACCCTTCGGCGACTTCTACCCAAGATTTTTTTTTTCAACTTTGTAGAACATTACAAATGAAGAATAATGGTCTTGGAATCATCTGGATCCGATGTAGACCGACAAAGATATGAAGCTTTGAAGTTCTAACGATAATTTTGCAAGAAAGCTTGCATGGGGCCCACTTGTGACTTCTACCTGGGATTTTTCACGTCCACTTTGAAGAGGACTGAAAATAAGGAATATTGGCCTTTGAATCATCTGATTCCGATATCAGATGACCAAGATATGATGTCTTGAAGTTTGAATGATAATGCATGCATCATACGATAATTACGTAAATGCCTTTGTACTTTCAAACTGCGATATCTTCCTTGTTTGAAGTCAGAATATGATGATTCCAGTCTCATTTCGAAGATAATTTCACAACCTATTCATCTAAGTAGATAATAGCCCATGACCCTGCTGTGGGGTTTAGTAGAGAATCACAAATCTTTAGGTTAAATGCTAGAAACCTGCCATATTGGTTCACTTATGCAGAGGGTGGAAAAAATGGGGTGCTTACAGATGCCCCTCTTTAGCCAAGATTGTTACCAATTGAAGGCTGAAGATAAAAGAACCACATTTTTAGGATATGAGTGAGATTGTTTATTGGGCTGCACTTAGGGTAATTCATCCTAAACTGCCTATGTATTCTAAGTGTGTCATAGAAATCAAGCCTAGAACGTAGTTCGACTGGCAAAAAGGTTTGCTCTTCTTGGAAAATTAGTGATTGTTCTTCTTGTATAAAGCTAGGCTGTGAATACAAGGCTCATTTGTAAGCTGAGAACCTCTTCTTGCTAAGGTGGAACTCATGATGCAAGGTATGTGTGGGCTTGAACCCGGCTTGATCCATTTGTAGGCTGATAAACCTCTTCTTGTACGAAGCTAGGCTGTGAATACAAGGCTCATTTATAGGCTGGGAACCTCTTCTTGGTGGAACTCATGATGCAAGGTACTCGCGGGCTTGAACCTGGCTTGATCCATTTGTAGGCTGATAAACCTCTTCTTGTATGGAGCTAGGCTGTGAATACAAGGCTCATTTGTAGGCTGGGAACCTCTTCTTGCTGAGGTGGAACTCATGATGCAAGGTACTCGCGGGCTTGATCCCGGCCTGATCCATTTGTAGGCTGATAAACCTCTTCTTGTACGGAGCTAGGCTATAAATACAAGGCTGATTTACATGAGCTTGGGCTCGACTATGATTTATCTGGATGAAAGAACTATTGTCTTTTCTTTTGACTAAATGAGGCTCTTTAGATTTGGCATTTTTGGGTTGAGATTCTGGGAATGATCTATTGAATGAGCTAGGGCTCTACTTTTGATTCACCTATAGGCTGAGATTCATTTGATCTTCGAATGAGCTAGAGCTCTGCATTTGACTCACTTATAGGTGGAGATTGATTTGAACCTTGAATGAGCTAGGGCTCTGCATTTGATTATGAAATGAGCAAGAACTCAGAAGGTCATTTTTAGGGTAAGGAATTTTCTATTGATTTTGAAATGAGCAAAAACTCAGAAGGTTACTTATATGGTAAGGAATCTATTATTGATTCATCTTTGAAGTTCCTAACAATTTTGGATCTTTGGGATTGAAAATTGGAATATCCTTCTTGGAAGCTCTACGGCTATGAACCTTTAGGATGCTTGAAAGTGACCTAGACAGGAAGTCTTTGTTGACTTTGAACCTTTAGGGTTGAAATCTGAGTCATCTTAGAAGTCTCATGACTTTGAACCTATAGAGTGCTGGACATATTTGAAATGATGGTGAATTCCTTGGTAGTTTTCCAAGGTTTTTGCCCCTGCTTTGTTAGTGAAGGCATAAAACATGGCATCAATGGAAATGGTGTCATGGACTTTGCTGGCATGATACCTAGATTTGAAATTTACCATTTATGACCTGGTAGTGAAAGTTTGACTCAATTTCAGCACAGTAGTGATGACTTGGTTGCTCCCTTGGAAGGGTTTCATGTAATTTGAAAGTGATGATTTTCTTCAGCCAACATTGTTGTTGTTGGATTTTGGATTGAAAGAAACTCTAGCGAGGATTTTGGACAAGAATGAGGGGAGCTTGACATTCTCTAACCAAAGTGATTTTATTGATTGACCTTGGTGTTAAACTGTCGAGGGGCATCTGATCAACTAAGTTCTTTGATTGTGCACTATGGTAGACCAAATTGGTAGAACAGCCAAGCGGCAATGAAATGTGACATGGGTTTGGCCCTTGATCTAGGGTTATGAAAATCTCAGGGCTTTGCAACATTGTTGTGCCAATTTTAAAAGATGAATGAACCATGGCCCCAAAGTAGGCATGAGGAGCAAAGGATTCGAAGTGTTCCTTTAGAGAATTTGGTGACCAAATTCTAACAGGTGAGCGACCTCATTGGATTTTCTTCATCAACAGGATGTGAGAACTGAGAAATTGGCAAAAATCAACTTCGATGGACCTACTTCTATTGACTAGGAAAGTCAGTGACTTTATACTGGACAATGGATCCTAGATGTAATGCTCATGATCAAGTTCAATTCCTCTACATAGGATATATCTATGCCCTAGTGTCTGCATGTTGTGACAGACTACTACTATAGTAGGAAACAAGCACCTAACAAAGTTAGAACTAGGTTGAATCTGGATTGCATCAAGAATTTGACCATGCTTCCAAGGTCAAGGGAAGATTGACAGATTGATTATAGAAAGTGACTTTATAGATAAACCCTTCTTGAATCTTGAAAAAATGAGGGAGTTGAAGATTTGATGAATTTGGATACATCCATAACCAGGCCATGAGAATTTGCTCTCTCCCTAACATGACCAAAGGATTTGAAGATAGAATTATGTTGAAAGGCAATGCTATGGAGCCCAAAAGGTAAACAGACAATGGTTTGTTTAATTCCTCTGAGTATGATTCACTGGAGAGCAAGAGGGGTTCCTTTCCTTATGGAGGGTAGACCGGGTATGACACTTGTCCACATGAACCACTGAATTTTTCTATGAAGGGCAAATGAAGGCAATGCTTTAGGATTGCATCAGGTCGCATATCCCCACTGAGGTATCATGGGTTGCCCTTTGAGGTTTCTTGGGTTGCTTTTCCTTGCTAACGTTTCTTTTATCCCTCTTTATTTTTTTCATCATTTTTTTTGCAAACCCCATCTTGGGTTGAATAAAGAGTCCTAATATGGTGAGGATATTTCCAAAATTATGGTCCTATCCAATGTTCTAAAACCCTTAAGGGAATTCCAAACGGCATGACTTTCATGACAAATTAGTAGTCTTACCCCACTACTTAAGTTGACACCTACACGCATTGATAGGCAGGCAGCTATTTGAATCATCACTAAAAGCGACCTTAGGGAAATGCAGTCCCACACTAAAATTAAAAATGGTGCCGAATCATATTTTCTTTTCTTAGAGATTTTCAGATGGAACACGTGTCTCAAAAAGCTACATCGAGATGTCGAATCAGTCGCGATCATATCTGGGCCTAAAACCATTAAGTTTGTTGACAAGTATTGATGTTGAAGGTCCAGGAGGACTGATGTGACACTGTCCACATGGGTCTACCAATGGGAGAGTGTTTGGTTGTTTATGTAGAATGGGCTTATCTTACCGAGAAGATCCCATTTTGTTGGCTTGAGAAATGAACGACAGATGAGAGTTCCAGCCAGAATCATGAATTTGTATATAAAATGATGACATGATCACGAGATACAATGCCATGAAAACTGATAATCAAAAGAAGGGCTTGTGATAGAGACTCCTTGGAAGGCCGTCAGATTGATAGACGGGAGAGAGAGTCTAATGCCGATGAGAAATCTTTCTCTGATGATGAAGAAGTGATGAGATCGTCTCCTGTAAAGGCGGGATGTAATTGACCAAAATCAAAAGTCTGGTCCAGCATGTTGTGAATCTCGATGAACTATTGCACTTGCTATCAGGCTTTAATTGGAACTACCATCTTCTTGTAGTGAGAGGGACAATTGGCTTACTATCGAGCTCCAATGCCATTCAACATCTTACTATTTTTTTTTCTTTTTTCTTTTTTTTTGGATGTGAAGGCCACATAATGCAGTGCTTCGCTTGATCGCAAAGTTGAATCATGACTTTCAATATTGGATTGGAATCTTCTTCATTCAAACATTTCCAATCAGATAGAACATCTTTGCCCCAGTTAGTATTCTAATCTTCTATAAACTTTATGAGCATTTGTGACTGCTCATCTAGATCTGATTTTATCTGAATGGTGAATCTGTATGCTGTCCTCTGGAAGTCAATCATCACCTTCTATCTTATGTGAGTGCCTCCCATTATTGATGTAGGTAAAACAGGCATGATTTTTTTTTTGGGGTATTCCAATGACCTCATTCTTTGATTTTGAGATTGATCATTCATCATGTATCTCTTGCTTGTAGATGATGTACTTTGTAAGAACTTTGGTATTTCCATCATTTTGGTGGCACATCTGTCCTCCACTCATTTGTACTGATTGGCTGACCTGTTAATATGATCTGTTACTATGTAATGCTTTCTTTTGAATCTTTTCACAGGTAGAACAAATGACAGCTTCTCCAATACATGTTCTTGAGAGTACTCTTGTGTCTCCCGATTGATCATTTAAAGCATTCCCAGACGGGTTGGACCTTTCTTTCACAGCCGAGCCAAGGATGTGACTCTCAACATCGAGACCGTGTTTGCTGGTGCCGAGGAAGACGGGAATTGACTCGCTTTCCCGCTTGGAAAAAAAAAGACGTGAAAGAGAAGCAGTGGAGGGGGTGTCTGTCCAGGTGGCGTAGAAGTTCAAGAGATGGCTCATCGTTTCAATCATCTTCAGAGTCAGAATTGACTGCGCACGTAGAATAGGAGGATGTATGAAATTGGGAGGAAATGTATGGAAGAGACAAAGCATAGAGTTTGAAATCCCAAACGGGGTGATTTTCTTTTACTCACAGGACAGATTGGACTGCACTTGTCAACAAGCATATCAATCTTGGACCTAGACATGGATGACCTATCGAATACCGATAATAGAAAGTTGAAACAACTAGTTTGTCTAAGCGGCTCTAGTTGGGCATAATGCCTTCGACGACCACCTTCAATCGTTGTGGGAATAAATCTTCCTTCAGACCTCTAACAGCAGGACTCATCATGCCCCTCTAATAGGTGCAAGATACCTACCTTTTAGGGTTCCATACAATTCTTATCCTTTTTTTTTCAGTTTGGGATCCATTCATAATTGGACTATTGCTTTTTAAGCTCATGGTTATTTTGGTTCATGTCCCAGTTTGGGGTTCAATGGATTCATCAATGGACCGCATCTAGTTGAGTTTAAATCATTTTGGCTTGTGACCCAGCTTGGGGAGCAAGGGGTATCGCCATTGCACTACACCATTTTAAGTCCAAGATTAGACTACTTTATGCCTAGGCTTGGGGGGTTCAATGGATTTCTTCATTAGACCACTCTCACTTTGGGTCCAAGGTCAATTTGGTTCATGCCCCAGTTTAGGGCATAAAGGCTTTCCTTATTGGACCGCACTCAGTTTGGGTCCAAGTCAATCTGGTTCATGACCAGCTTAGGGCTCAATGGCTTTCCGCACTCAATTTGGTTCCTGCCCAACTTTGGGCTCAAGGACTTTCCTCATCCAATTTGGGTCCAAAGTCAATTTGATTCATGCCCAACTTAGTGCTCAAGGGCTTTTCTCATTGGTTCGCACTCAATTTGGGTCCAAGTTCAATATGGTTCATGCCCCAGTTCAGGGCTCAAGGGCTTTCCTCATTGAACCATACCCAATTCAGGCCCAAGGTCAATCTGGTTCATGTCCCAATTTGTGGGTTTAGGGTTTCATCATTGGATCATTCCCTAGCCATGATTCTGGTTCTTATCCTAACCTGGGGCATATCGGATCTCATCTTTGGTCTACCCTACTGTTCTGGAATATCCAAAATCTGGTTGCTTACAAAATTTGATGTTCAATCAAGATCTAGATTCATGACTTTCATTGATTCATTTAGAAAGATAACATTCATGGATCTCAAGGTGGGAGATCAAGACAATTCCCTAATTGTAGGGAACTCTCACCCTAAAAGGGTGGATATGGTTGTAGCTTGATTCTCTTTTCTAAAGGCAATGAAACCCTGTAAGACCCGTATCAAACTAAACCGGTCTTACCACCTTGAACCAGCTCTACCCATCATGGTCGAACCAAATGGATCACGTGCGTGAAGGAGATCACGATCCCAAGTATTAAACTGATCCAAAAACACTCAAAATAAGGGGAGGGTCGCATACCCAGCAAGGGAGGGTCGGACCCCCCCCAGTATAAAAGTCAGACCCCCAGTTTTACATGGGGCGTCAGACATTTTAAGGACCAGGAGTCGATGGGATCTCCGAGACCCCCTATCGACCCCCGGTACTCGGTAAAAACAGCTCGAACCAAAAGTTAGGAAACTTTCTTAATTTGAATGGGATTCCTTCCTAATCTCGATGGGACTTATTTTAGGAGTTTTTTACTCTATAAATAGGACGTCCCTAAGCCTCTTTCACTCCTTTTAGAACCCTAATTGGATTGAGAGAAAGAGAAGGAGAATGAGAAGAGAAGAGAAGAGGAGGAAAGTGGAGAAGAAGATCAAGGAGAAGGCTTTAGAGAAACAAGCCTAATTTTCAGGTAAGGATACCAACTCCATGTAATTCTACAGACCTTAGAATAGATAGAGAAGAGGGAATGATCTAGGAGGAACCCAAATCATCCACCCATGGTTAGGTTTTCATGGAAAATCATGGGGGAAATCATGAAAGCCATATAGGTGAATGAACCACGGTTCTAGGCCATAGAACATGTGTGGAATGGACTGTAGGAGCAAGCCATAGGACCCCAAACACGAGGAATGGACTGAAGCAAGAAAAATTGACAAAACCCACAGGGGGTCGCATGGGGGTCGATGGCCAATCGACCCTACCAGACCCTGAGCATCGACCCCCAGTGTTCGGGAAGTCCAGAATAGGGGTGGTCGCACCCAGGGTCGATCAAACCTCCGACCCTAGCATCGACCCCCAGTTAGCAGCATGCTTTTTAAAGTTCGAATTAATTCTAATTAAATTCTATCAATTTGGTTAGGTTTTCTAGTGATATAATATCGATATATAGTTGATTCTTAAAGCTTGAAAGTGGACTTACGATCAAGTAAAGGTGAGGGAACAAGACCTAAACTAATTAGTTAATAATAAACTATTTTACTTTTGAGTCCAATTCCATTATTGATTTTATGCGTGTATGATTGTTATGTGCATTCAATATGTCATCCAATATTTCTAGTATTACTGTTCATGCATATTTAATTCTTGTTTATACATGATAATGATGATGATGATGATGATGATAGGAATAGGCATGTGGATGTATGTGTGTGGTTGGTGTGCTTGATGCGAGCAAGTATCAGGGGGAGGTGTCATAGGTCGGGCCTCAACACTCTAGCTCTATCTCTAACTCAAGTCTTGTGCATTAGCATTGTCGTATCGCCATTACTTTAGCAGAACTATTACGTCGTAAAGTATCAGGGGAGGTGCTCTCGGTCCTTGTGGTCTCTGACTCTATCGGGGGCCTTAGCTCTATCTCTATGGGCGTTCTGAGGGATGCTGGGGTGAGGCCTTGGATACACTATTTGGCATTAGGATTGGTTAGTTGTGAGCCCAGTTTGCAAGCCCTCACCAGCAGGGGCTTACATGTTGGTATGGCACTGTACATCAATAAACGTTAACCTTTGTTGTACAATGTTTATGGTAGGGTGGATGGGGACGACAATAAACGTTAACCTTTGGGCGGGCTTCCACACCCTGTGTATAGAGGAGGGGTCAATAAACGATAACCTTTGACCTCTAACCCTTTCTATTGCATATTGCAAACTTTAAACCAGACCAAAGATATGAATTGAATGCATGCATATGTATTGTTGCATTGTTTTTTTTGCTCACTGAGCCATGATGTGTGCTCACCCTCTCGACGTCGAATATTTTTAGTTGGTGATACAGGTACTACCATCGAAGATTATGTCAATGCTCCAGTGTACGGGCACATGGGGGCGATGGAAGTTGAAGACGAAGTGGATACGCATGACTCCTCCTGCTAGTGGAACTCATGCGTATTCGATTAGATTTTATTTTAATTATTTGGAATTAGTAAAGACATGTAATTGATATTTATTTATGTCTTAGTTGATACAGAATAATTTGCTATTTAAATATGATTATCACGTCTAGATTTCTCAGTTCGTTTTACTATAAGACTTTCACTATTGTGTATTTTACTCTGATTATGAATGTGGATGTATGAGGTTTAGATAAAACAGATATAGCCTACTCGAGATCCTGGTTGAACCGTTGATTTGCTAGCGGTTCATCACACCATTTTGAATAGTACGGAATTGGGGTGTGATAACTTGGTATCAGAACATCTCTGGCCTTATCCACTAAACTAGCATACATTCACGATGAATTGTGAACTGAGATAGGATAAAAGTAAAAACTGTAATATTAACACACTATAAGCACAAGTGATGTTTGAGACCAAATCTGAAAAGATAATAATGCATCTATTAAAGGGAGAACAATTTTAAATACAATGAGAGAGAAACAAACGTATATGAATAACTAAAGCAGGGTGCAGCCCACAACCCGGACAGTTACTCTGTAGTACAAAGAAAGAAAATAAATACAATCATGAAGCTGGAGGTGAAGGAGGAGGCGGTGCCTCACGGTCTCTGTCATAATCCTTAGCGTAGGCTCTAGTCAACCAGGCTACCTGAGTCTGGGTCGTCTGAAGACTAGCTATGAGTCCAGGCAACCACTGATCAGTCACGCGCTGAGTACCTAAAAGCTCCTCCATACGCATATTTGACCGGCACTGAGCATCTATGAGCTCTCCCATCCTCATGTCCGATATGCGCTGGGCGTCTAGTAGCTCATCCACTCTCATACGCTGAGCGTCTAGTAACTCCCCCATCCTCAGATCAGATCTGCGCTGAGCCTCTCTGATCTCATGCAATATCCCCATCATATCAAAAGGTGGGTGTGAAGGACCAGCCGCGTAAGAAGTACTAGCTCCAGCAGCATGTGTAGGTGAAGGAGGTGGTATGGAGTCCACATCCATGTACAGAAGGTCATCAACACCAGTAGGCTCCCTATGAACTCCAGCAGCTGCTGCTGCTGCCTCAGCGTCAGCCATCTTGACGCGAGTACGAGGGCTTACCATCGCATTCCTGTCCTCATCACTGACCTGGGCATCCCGCATGCCCATTTTGCAAATAGCCTCCCAATCCAGAGGCGATGAGAAGGATTTCTCCTGAATCTTCTCATCCAATAAGTCAACTCCCAGGCGGGTAAGCAGCGTAGTGATCATACGTCCATAAGGAAGGTTTCCATTGTGACTGGGCAACATGGCACTGATCATGGTACGTATGATGACGTATGGAACCTAGACGGGCTGCCTAGTGCATATACAGTTGTTACGGTTGGAAATCGCCCATCGATCCGCGCTCTGAATGACCTGCAATCACCGAGATGAGACAAAGGAGTGGGTGCCTAAGCCCTGGGTACACTCCGATGCCTAAGTTAGATTCCCAAGGTAAACAGTCAAGAGATAGCAGAAAGCTATCTCCAGTTTAAAGAGTGAGACGTTGAGAGAGTTTGAGTGTGTGAGATGGATGAGTAATAATAGCTTGTAACTTAGGGTTTACCTTGAGGGATGGCCTCTACTTATAGATTGTGAAGAAGCATGGAGGTTCCAGGACTCAGGGGAGTAGACTGCCAATAGGATTGCCACGTGTCGCTCTGTGGGACACTCATGTGGTAGACTCCGAGCAGGAGTCGGAGACCTTAGCCAAGGAAGCTAGGTCGGTCAGCTCTAGGACTGACACGTGTCAACGTGTGAGTAATGGCCGACCGGAATAGTCGGTGTCGTATCAGACTGAGAGAAGGACTCCCCGGAGGTAGCATAATCACAATGGGACTCTGGCTTCCGACTGAGAACCGTAGCCAAGTAGGACTATAACTCCGAGCGCTACCCAAGAGGTCGGGCGCACGAGAGGCCGTATGCATGACAGGCCGAATACATGATGCCGAGTGCAAGACACTCCGAGCGCTCAGGCTCCGAAGGCACAACTTGACACGTGTAATATTAAAAATAGAAGGGATTTTTCCCTCTTAACAACAGTATAGGGGATACTGGGTCAGTTGGGAGATCCTCTCGTAATGACCACTCTGTGGTATCAGGTTAGGCTGAATGATCTTGCAGTAGACCCATGGATCAGAACACAAATAACACTGTAAGACCTGTATCAAACTAACCCGGTCTTACCACCTTGAACCAGGTCTACCCATCATGGATGAGCCAAATGGATCAATCGCGTGAAGGAGATCACGATCCCAGGTATTAAACTGACCCAAAAACACTTAAATTAAGGGGAAGGTCAAATACCCAGCAAGGGAGGGTCGGACCCCCCAAGATAGAAGTCAGACCCCCAGTTTTACATGGGGGCTCGGACACTTCAGGAACCAGGGGTCGACGGGATCTCCGACCCCGGTACTCTGTAAATCTGAAAACTAGGAAAGTTTCTTAATTTCAATGAGATTCCTTCCAAATCTCAATGGAACTTATTTTAGGAGTTTCTACTCTATAAATAAGACGTCCCTAAGCTTCTTTTAATCCTTTTACAACCCTAATTGAATTGAGAGAAAGAGAAGAGAAGGAAAAGAGAAGGAAAGAAGAGAAGAAAGCAAAAGGAGAAGAGTTGTAGAGAAGGAGTATTCTTCTCAGGTATGGATACCAATTCCAAGATTTGCTTAAGACCTTAGGATAGATAATGCAGAGAGTATGATCTCGAAGAAAACCAAACCATCAACCTATGGTTAGATTTTCATGAAAAACCACAGGGGAAAATCATGAAAGCCATATAGGTGGTAGAATCATGGTTCTAGATCATAGAACATGTGTAGAATGGATTATAGGAACAAGCCACAGGACCCCAAACACGAAGAATGGATTTAAGGAAGAAAATCGATCAAAACCCACAGGGGGTTGCATGGGGGGTCGATGGCCAATCGACCCTACCAGACCCTCAGCATCGACCCCCAGAGTTCGGGAAGTCCAGAATAGGGGTGGTCACACCCAGGGTCGATCATTACTCCGACCCTACCTCCAACCCCCAGTTAAATACATGGTTTTTAAATTCAGAATTAATTCTAATTAAATTCTATCGACTTTGTTAAGTCTTCTAACAATATAATAACAATATAAAGGGATCTTAAAGCTTGTAAGAGGATCTATTAGCAAGCTAAGGTGAGGAAACAGAACTCTAAACTAATTGGTTAATAATAAACTGTTTTCTCTTTTCTTGAGTCCAATGCCATGCTTGATCCTATGCGAATATGTTTGTAATGTGCATAGAACATGTCATCCAATATTTCTATTATTTATTCATGCATATTTACTTTATTGTTTATAACATGATGATGATGATGATGATAGGAATAGGCATGTGAATGTATGTGTGTGGTTGGTGTACTTGATGCGAGCGAGTATCAGGGAAGGTGTGATGGGAACGTCAATAAACGTTAACCTTTGGTGGGTCTCAGCACTTTAGCTCTATCTCTAACTCATGTCTTGTGCATTAGCATCGTCGAATCGCCATTACTTTAGCAGAACTATTATGTCGTAGAGTATCAGGGGAGGTGGTCTCGGTCCTTGTAGTCTGACTCTATCGGGGGGCCTTAGCTCTATCTCTATGAACGTTCTGAGGGATGCTGGGGTGAGGCCTTGGATACACTATTTGGAATTAGTATTGGTTAGTTTCGAGCCCAATTTGCAAGCCCTCGCCAGCAGGGGCTTACGTGTTGGTATGGCACTGTACAGCAATAAACGTTAACCTTTGTTGTACAATGTTATGGTAGGTTGGATGGGGACGACAATAACGTTAACCTTTGGGCGGACTTTCAATCCCTGTGTATAGAGGTGGGGTCAATAAACGTTAACCTTTGACCACCCAACCTTTCTATTGCGTATTGCAAACTTTAAACCAGACCAAAGATATGAATTGACTGCATGCATATGTATTGTTGTATTGTTTTGTTTACTCACTGAGCCATGATGTGTGCTCACCCCCTCGACATCGAATATTTTTAGTTGATGATGTAGGTACTACCGTCGATGATTATATAAATGCTCCAGTGTATGGTCACGTAGCGGCGATGAAAGTTGATACATATGACTCCTCTTGTGAGTGCAACTCATGTGTATTCAATTAGATTTTTAGTTTTCTTTATTTGGATTTATTAAAGACATGTATTTGATACTTATTTATGTTTTAGTAGATACAGAATAATTTGGTATTTTAATATTAATATCACAGTAGATTCTCAATTCATTTTACTGTAAGACTTCCATTATTGTGTATTTACTCTGATTATGAATGTGGATATATGAGGTTTAGATCAGCTGGATACCACCTGTACGAGATCCTGGTTGAACCGTTGGTTTGCTAGCGGTTCATCACACCATTCTGAAGTGTGCAGAATTGGGGTGTGACAACTTGGTATCAGAGCATCTCAGGCCGTGTCCACTAAACTGGCATACATTCACGATAAATTGAGAACTAAGATAGGATAAAAGTAAAAACTGTAATATTAACAAACTATAAGCACAAGTGATGTTTGAGACCAAATTTGAAATAAAAATAATGCATCTATTAAAGGAAGAACAATTTTAAATACAATGAGAGATAAACAAACATGTACAAATAGCTAAAACAGAGTACAGTCCACAACCCGGACAGTTACTATGTAGTACAAAGAAATAAAATAAGTACAATCATGAAGCTGGAGGTGAAGGAGGGGGCGGTGCCTCACGATCCCTATCATAATGCTCCACGTAGACCCTAGTCAACCAGGCTATCTGAGTCTGGGTCGTCTGAAGACTAGCTGTAAGATCCGCTACCCGCTGATCAGTCCAGTGCTGAGCCTCCATGAGCTCTCCCATCCTCATGTCTCATGTATGTTGGGCGTCTAGTAGCTCATCCACTCTCACCCGTTGAGCGTCTAGTAACTCCCCCATCCTCAGATCAGATTTGCACTGAGCCTCTCTGATCTCATGCAATATCTCCATCATATCAGGAGATGGGTGAGAAGGACCAGCCACATATGAAGTACTAGCTCCAGCCGCATGGGTGAGAAGGACCAGCAGAACAGTGATCATACGTCCGTAAGGAAGGTTACTAGTGTGACTGGGAAATGTGGCAGTGATCATGGTACGCATGATGATGTACGGAAGGGAGACGGGCTGCCTAGTGCAAATACTGTATAGAAGATACTGGGTCAGCTGGGAAACCCTCTCATAATGACCACTCTACGGAATTAGGTTATGCAGAATGATCTTGGAATATACCCATGGAACTGGACGCATATAACATGCCCTCATCTACCAGCGATCAGGACGAAGGAGCTGGTTATCGATCTCGGCCCTCATCTGTAGAGAGAAGAACTGGGGCTCTCTAGGAGCATAGAAAACCATGGGGCCAGCATAGGAGATGCCCAGTAGGTCGGCTAGCTGCCAATAGTCAAACGAGATGTTCACCCTTTGACGTAACTCGTGATGCGCAACTCGTGACCCCTCTCAACATCATTGTAATCCCCCACCACCTGGAGGTTACAATAGAACTGACGTACCAAATCGGGGCAGGTGCACGCATCGTAAGTAATGACAGGGAGCCATCCCATATCACCAAACGCTCTCTCCACGTTGAACAGGGCTAACTCTGGCAAGTTCACCTTACGACCACTCTCTACTTTCTTGTGAACGTAGTGGGCATACTATAAGACCCATGTCAATCTAACCCGGTCTTATCACCTTGAACCAGGTTTACCCATCATGGTTGAGTCAAATGGACCAAGGGCGTGAAGTAGATCGAGATCCCAGGTATCAAATCGACCCTAAAACACTCAATTTAAGGGGAGGGTCGCATACCCAGCTAAGGAGGGTCGGACCCCCCAAAAAAAAAAGTCAGACCCTCTGTTTTACAGGGAGGGTCAGACATCTTAAGAACCTATGGTCGACGGTATCATCGACCCTCAGTTGCCGCCGAGACTGAAATTAGGAAATTTCCTAATTTTTGATTTGGATTCTTTCCTAATCTCAAAGGGACTTTTTTTTTTTGGGTAAATTATCTCAAAGGGACTTATTTTAGGATGTTTCTACTCTATTTAAAGGACGTCCCTAAGCCTCTTTCACTCCTTTTACAACCCTAATTTAATTGAGAGAAAGGGAAGAGAAGGAAAAGGAGAAGAAGAGAAACAAGGAAAAGAAGAAAGCACAAAGGAGAAGAGTTATCGAGAAGGCATAATATTCTCAGGTATGGATACTAATTCCATGAGTTTCTACAGATTAGGTTAGGTAATGAGGAGAGTATGATCTCGGAGAAACCCAAACCATCAACCCATGGTTAGGTTTTCATGGAAAACCATGGGAGATCACATGAAAGCTATCTAGGTGGATGATTCATGGTTCTAGACCATGGAATGAATATTGAATGGACTGTAGGAGAAAGCCATAGAACCCCAAATACGAAGAATGGACTAAAAGGAGGGAAATTGACCAAAATCCACCGAGGGTCGCACAGAAGGTCGATGACCATCCGACCCTATGTGATCCTGAGTATCGACCCTCAGTGTTCGGGAAGTCCAGATTGGGGAGGGTCGCACCCAGGGTCCATCATGACTCCGACCCTACCTCTGACCCTTAGTTAACAGCATAGTTTTCAAATTCTGAATAAATTCTAATTAAATTCTATCGACTTTGTTAGGTCATCTAGCAATATAATAACATTATAAAGGTGATTCTAAAGCTGGGAAGAGGATCTATTAACAAGATAAGGTGAGGAAACAAGACATTAACTAATTGGTTAATAATAAAATACTTTTATTTTCTTGAGTCCAATGCTATGCTTGATTCTATGTGAATATGGTTGTAATGTGCATTCAACATGTCATCCAATATTCCTGCTATTATTGTTCATGCATATTTAACTTTGTTTACTTATAACATGATGATGATGATTTGATGCTAGGAATAGGCATGTGAATGTTTGTGTGTGGTTAGTGTGCTTGATGCGAGTAGGGAATCAGGGGAGGTGTTATGCGATGTTTGATCCGGACACTTTAGCTCTATCTCTGACTCAAGTCTTGTGCATTAACATCGTCGTATCGCCATTACCTTAGCAGAACTATTGCGACGTAGGGCATCAAGGAGGGTCTCGGTCCTTGAGTCCTATACTCTATCGGGGGGCCTTAGCTCTATCTTTATGGGTGCTCTGAGGGATGCTGAAGTGAGGCCTTAGATACATTATTTGACATTAGGATTGGTTAGTAGCGAGCCCCGTTTGCAGCCCTAGCCATCAGGGGTTCATTTGTTGGTATGGAGTTGTGCATCGATAAATGTGACCTTCGTTGTACAATGTTCATTTGGCTGCTGTGGGTGACGGTGAGAGTCATCGGGCGTATCCACACTCTCGTGCATAGAGGTCCGGTGGCCACCTATCCTTTCTATAGCACAATACAAACGTAAAACCAGACCAAAGATATGAATTGATTGCATGCATATGTATTGTTGCATTATTTTGTTTGTTCACTGAGCCGTGATGTGTGCTCTCCCTTTTTGATGTCGAATATTTTAGTTGATGATGCAGGTACAACCGTTGAAGATTATATAAATGCTCCAGAGTATAGGAACATCGCAGTGATGGTAGCTGAAGATGAAGTGCATACACATGACATCTCTTGCGAGTACAACTCATGTGTATTCGATTAGATTTTTAGTTTTACTTATTTGAATTTATTAAAGACATGTATTTGATATTTATTTATGTCTTAGTTGATACCGAATAATTTGTTATTTAAATATTGATATCACAATAGATTCTCAGTTCATTTTATTATAAGACTTCCGCCATTTATTTTATTTACTCTGAATATTTATGTGGATGTATGGAGTTTAGATAACACGGATATAGCCTACTTGAGATCCTGATTGAACCGTTGGTTTGTTAGCGGTTCATCACACCATTCTGAATAGTGTGGAATTGGGATGTGACAACTTGGTATCAGAGCATCTCAGGCCTTGTCCGCTGAACTAGCATACATTCAAGACAATTGTGAACTGAGATAGGATAAAAGTAAAAACAGTAATATTAACACATTATAAGCACAAGTGATAGTTGAGACCAAATTTAAAAAGAGAATAATGCATCTATTAAAAGGGAAACAATTTACATACAACGAGAGTGAAACAAACGTATATACATAACTAAAGCAGAGTACAGTCCACAACCCGGACAGTGACTCTGTAGTACAAAGAAAATAAATACAATAAAAAAGATGGAGGTGAAGG
Organism: Protea cynaroides; assembly: GCA_028583415.1. Lineage (NCBI taxonomy): Eukaryota > Viridiplantae > Streptophyta > Magnoliopsida > Proteales > Proteaceae > Protea > Protea cynaroides. The sequence goes on along the minus strand of CM053275.1, from coordinate 61,955,646 downwards.
AGGAGGCGGTGCCTGACGATCTCTGTCATAATCCTCAGCGTAGACTCTAGTCAACCAGGCTATCTGAGTCTGGGTCATCTAAAGACTAGCTGAGAGATCAGCCACCCGCTGATCCGTCCGACGCTGGGCGTCCAATAACTCCTCCATCCTCGGATCAGATCTGCGCTGAGCCTCTCTGATCTCATGCAACATCTCCATCATATCAGAAGGTGGGCGTGAAGGACCAGCCGCATGAGAAGGACCAGTCTCAGGTGCAGGATCCACCGCAAAAGAAGTACCAACTCCAGCCGCATGCGTAGGTGAAGGCGGTGGTATCGAGTCGACATCCATATACATGCGGTCATCATCATTGACAGGATTTGCGTGAGCTCTAGCAGCGGCAGCAGCTGCCTCAGCGTCAGCCATCTCGTTGCGAGTGTGAGGGCGCACCATTTGTTCCTCTCCTCGTTACTAACTTGGGCATCCCGCATGCCCATCTTGTAGATAGCCTCCCAATCTAGAGGCGACGAGAAGGTTTTCTCCTGAATCTTCTCATCCACCAAATCAACCCCCAAGCGAGTAAGCAGGACTGTGATCATACGTCCATAGGGTAGATTACTCTTATGACTGGGCAATGTGGCACTAATCATAGTCCGCATGATGATGTACGGCAGGCAGACGGGCTGTCTAGTGTAGATACTGTATAGCAGATACTGGGTCAGCTGAGAAACCCTCTCATAATGGCCACTCTGCAGAATCAGATTATGCTGGATAATCTTGCAGAAGACCCGTGGGGCCGGACGCATGTAACAAGCTCTCATCTGCCAGCGATCAGGTCGTAGCAGCTGACTGTCGATCTCTTCTCTCATCTCCATGGAAACAAACTGGGGCTTTCCAGACGCACAGTACACCATAGGGCCATCATAGGGAATGCCCAGTAGATTGGCCAGCTGCCGATAGTCAAATGAAATGTTCACTCCCTTTACATAGCTAGTGATGCATAGCTCGTGACCCCTATCCACATCATTGTAATCTCCCACCACCTGGAGATTACAATAGAACTGTCGCACTAAATCCGGGCATGTGCACGCGTCGTAAGTGATGATAGGGAGCCACCCCATCTCACCAAATGCAATCTCCACATTGAATAGGGCTAGCTCAGCCAAGTTCACCAAACGACCACCCTCTACCTTCTTACGAGTGTAGTGGGCATATTGTGCCTCGGCTTCATTAGAGCGGAAGCGAAGCGGATCACGAATTCTGGGTACCTTAGTACGAGCCATGGTATCTGCAAAGAAAAACAGATAATGAGTTAATAGGAAAAAAAATCCAAAATTTGACATTATAACAACGTAAGTGGCCAAAAGCCTCACATGTCACCCATACACGTGGGCAGGAGGACTTACGTAGGCTCTAACATATCCTACAACACACATACAGTAGGAAATTTTAACTAATGGGGTCCAATTTCAAGAAATTTCAAGAAATCAAAATTTTTGACAAATTAGGGAAAAAAGAGCAAAAATCCAAGTTCTCGATAACTAACCGATGAAACTCAAAATTTTTTTAGGGCTTTCGTTCCTCGAAACACCAATAACAAAAGCCCCCAATAAAAATCGAATTTTTACGGTTGGAAAAAGTTTAATTCGAAAAATACGGGTTAATTGGATCAAAACCTAGAAATGGAAACTTAAAAACAGGTAAAAATGAGAAAACAAACCTGTAGGGATGACGTTGATGTTGAAACACGGATCCAAATTGACCAAAATAGTGGAGTGGCACTGTAGCAACTCAGAGGTGAGAGACGAGTCAAAACGGGAGGGAAACAATAGAGAATGAACCCAGAATCGGATCTTAAAGGACTGATTTTTGGTCCGAGGGTCGGACAATTCGACCAGGACCATCGACCCTCGAATCGACCCTCCCATCGACCCTCAGCTCTCGGGAATCTAATAGAAAACCCAGGGTCAGATACCCATCGACCCTCATATCGACCCTCAGCTCTCGGGAAGAACAGGTCATTCCCAGGGTCTGATACTGAGGGTCAGACATATCATCGACCCCCACCATCGACCCTACATAGAAAAGACAGTATTTTTTTTATAAAATGAGCTGAAATTTGAAATTTACATCGGTTAGCATGCCTGCATGGAGTATCAATGATTCTCACCTATTTGGATGATTTTAAGGCACCACCAATTTCAAAAGAAATTATGTCTGGACGTAAAGTAACCAGACAGAGCCGAAATATAGTTCCACCCCCACCACCTGTGGAGGAAACTAGCCTGGAGAATATATATGTACTAGGAAATCCAGATAAGGCAAATCCTACAAATTTGCCACCTCCACCACTAGAGTTAGCAACAGTGGTGATGAATTTAGCCCAGCAGCTGCAACAGATGCAACACGCACAGGCTCAGATGCAAGTGGCAATGGGAATTATGTTCCAAGCCGCCCATGCTACACCCATGCAGACGAGACAAGCCAGTGCAGCACCAGTGGGTAATCACCCAACACCTCAAACACCTCAACCACCAGCTGCACAGATTCCAGTACCAGGTTCGGAAGCATCTCAGGTTAACTATCAGTATCCACAACCCATATTTGGGGCATACCCCAAAAATCAGCTGGATCACTCTCGACTGGTTGAGAGATTTCTGAAGATGAAGCCCAAGGAATTTAACGGTAAACCGTCGGATCCGTTATGGCCAGCACATTGGATCGACGAGATGGAGAGAAACTTCCTCATGATGACTATCACGGAAGAAGAAAAAGTACTATGTGCCACCTTCATGCTAAAGGGAGATGCACATCATTGGTGGAAATCTACCAGGGCATTTCTACTGACCAAGCACACCTTATTGACGTGGGCCATATATAAGGAAGCGTTCTTCGAGAAGTACTTTCCCCGAAGCTTCAGAGATTCGATGGAGAAGGAATTCCTGAGTTTATATCAGGGATAAATGTCAGTGGATGCATATCAACAGCGTTACGAAGAGCTGTATTTCATTGCACCACTTAGTATGCAAGAAGAAGACACTAAGACCCGTAGGTTTGTCACAGGACTTAGAGGAAGCATCAGAGAGCACGTTCTGGGCTTGGAAAAGAAGATATATAATGAAGCTGTTCAAATTGCTTGAGTTATTGAATTGAGCCAGAAGGAAAGCTACTTTATACAAAACAGAGGTGTGAAAAGGCCAGCTGGAAATTCCTACAACGGAGGTAATAACAGGACATACAAGCCTTTCCGTACTCAGAATTTCACCGTTGCAGCCAAGACCATTCAAGCAGCTCAGCAGAAACCAAATCCAAATATTGAGAGTCCAAGATGTTATAACTGCAATCAAGTGGGACATATGATGAGAGAGTGCTAAACCCCGGAAGCCACAACATCAAGGACGAGTGTATGCTGTTACATCCGAGGATGCTGCCGCATCATCTGATGTGGTCACAGGTATGACTGAAACCTTTTAAGTTGTAATTACATTGTATGAGCATGTAGACTAAGTAAAATAAATTACATGCATCGTACCTATAAATGGCATATCTGCCAGAGTACTCTTTGATTCAGGAGTTACTCATTCCTTTATATCTATGTCATTCGAAAAGAAGTTGAATTTACCCATCAAAACATTGGACTACAAACTAATTGTACGGTCACCAATGGGGTTAGAAGTGGAATTAGAGAAAGGTTATGGACCATGTCCAGTTCTCATTGGCGAGAAAACCTTAGATGCAACCTTGATACAACTTGAGATGGCAGACTTTGACATCATCTTGGGAATGGATTGGTTAGCTCGGCATTCTGTAAACCTATTATGCGACGAAAAGAAGCTAACATTCAAAGACAAAGAAGGAGCAGAATTCAATTTTTCAGGAACCAAACTTTCTCATAGACGCAAGCTTATACTCTCAACACCGAAGGCTAAGAAGTGCCTTGAGAAGGGGGCAGTCGGGTATCTAGTATCAGTGGTCGACCTAACCAAGGAAGCACCACGAATGGAAGATATTGATGTCGTACGGGACTATCCCGACATATTTTCGGAGGAACTACCAGGATTACAACCTGACAGAGCCACCGAGTTTGTGATAGACCTTGTACCTGGAGCCGCACCAGTATCAAAAGCACCTTATAGAATGGCTCCTACTGAACTGAAGGAATTGAAAGTGCAATTACAGGAACTGCTGGACAAGGGTTATATTCGACCCAGTATATCACCATGGGGAGCACCGGTATTATTCCTAAAGAAGAAGGACGAAAGCGTTCGATTATGTATCGACTATCGGGAGTTGAATAAACTGACAATCAAGAATCGATATCCACTACCTCGGATCGATGACTTGTTCGATCAGTTGCAAGGAGCAAAAGTATTTTCTAAGATCGATCTTCGATCGGGCTATCATCAGTTGAAGATTAAAGAAGGTGATATTCCTAAGACAGCTTTCAAGACCAGATATGGACATTATGAGTTCTTGGTCATGTCTTTTGGATTAACAAACGCACCAGCAACTTTCATGGAGCTTATGAACCGGGTTTTCCACGATATGTTGGATACGTTGGTTATAGTATTTATTGATGATATATTGGTATACTCCAAAAGCAAGGAAACCCATGTCAAGAACCTAAACGCCGCCCTACAGCGTTTAAGGAAAGAGAAGTTATTTGCCAAATTTTCCAAGTGTGAGTTTTGGCTATGTGAAGTCACCTTCCTAGGCCATGTAGTATCCGCAGAAGGTCTCAAAGTGGACCCCAGTAGGATCGAGGCTATTGTAAAGTGGGAAGCACCAAATAGCGTTTCAGAAATCAAAAGTTTTCTGGGTCTCGCCAGTTATTATCGAAGATTCGTGGAAGACTATTCCTGGATTGCTGTACCTCTCACTAGTCTGACTAAGAAAGGGGAAAAGTTTGTGTGGATGGATAAATGTGAGAAGAGCTTCCAGACATTGAAAACCAGATTGATATCCGCTTCGATTTTGACTATTCCTATTCCAGGACAGACATTTACCTTATACACTGATGCGTCAGGACTAAGATTAAGATGTGTGCTTATGCAAGGAGAGCAAGAGATTGCTTATGCTTCAAGACAGTTAAAGGTAAATGAGGAAAATTATCCCACTCATGATCTGGAGTTAGCGGCAGTAGTACATGCTGTCAAGATATGGAGACATTACCTATACGGAGAGAAATTTCAGATTAAGTCGGACCATAAAAGTCTTACTTATTTATTTAATCAGAAAGAATTGAATATGAGACAAAGAAGATGGTTGGAACTATTGAAGGACTATGATTGTGATATTCAGTATCATTCGGGGAAAGCTAACGTAGTAGCAGATGCGTTGAGCAGAAAGGCAATGATAAAATCTCAGGGAGAGGTTAGTACAACCGCATCAATGTGTACTACTGGAATGGTAATCAATCACGGAAATGAGAAGTATGTGATAGATACAACGGATGGATCAGGCAACCAAGGGTTTATTCATCGATTTTCCAATATGTTCGCTGCATTGAAAATTATACTAGATATAATGGAAGAAGTGAAGACAGCTACTAAATCAGTTCCTTATCTGAAAACAGTACTAGAAGATATCGAGAAAGGTAGAACTAATCCCGAGTTCTCCTTGGACAAAGAGAAAGTACTGAAATATAAAGGAAGAATATGTGTCCTTGAAACAGAAAGTGTGGACATTAGACATCGACTAATGAAAGAAGCCTATACCACCATCTATTCGATACATCTGGGAAGTATAAAAATGTATCATGATATAAAGAAACTGTATTGGTGGAGAGGAATGAAAGCAGATGTAGCTAAGTTCATGTCTCAATGCTTACTTTGTCAGAAAGTAAAAGCTGAACGACAACGAACCGCAGGACTGTTACAACCGTTACCGGAACCAGCATGGAAATGGGACTGCATCACTATGGTCTTCGTCACGGGATTACCACTGACTCCTCGAATAGTTGATGCAGTTTGGGTGATTGTAGACCGTCTGACTAAAATAGCTCGCTTCATACCAATACGACCGCAATATACACTGAAAAGGTTAACAAAGCTATATGTGGATAATATTGTTCGGTTACACGGTGTACCAGAAAGCATTGTGTCTGATAGAGATCCACGATTTACTTCCAAGTTTTGGGAGGGATTGAAAAAGGCTATGGGTACAACATTGAAGTTCAGTACTACATACCACCCACAGACAGATGGACAGTCAGAGCGTACAATTCAGATTCTAGAAGATATGCTACGAGCATGTGTAATTGACTTCAAGGGATCATGGGATGAAAGATTACCACTGATCAAGTTCGCTTATAACAATAGCTATCAGGCTACTATACAGATGTCACCCTATGAAGCACTGTATGGCAGGAAGTGTCGAACTCCTTTATTTTGGAATGAAGTTGGAGAACGTAGTATTGTTGGGCCTGAATTTGTTGAAGAGACTTGTCGAGTGGTCGACATTATCAAGGAAAGAGTAAGAACAACTCAGAACCGTCAGAAACAATATGCAGATACTCAACGTAGAGATCTTGAGTTCGCTGTAGGTAATAAAGTATTTTTGAAGATATCGCCTATGCGAGGATTGAAAAGGTTCGGACAGAAAGGGAAACTAAGTCCAAGATATGTCGGGCCGTATGAGATTTTCGCTAAGCTTGGGAAAGTGGCTTATCAGTTAGCACTACCACCATCTATGTCAAGTGTGCATAACGTATTTCATATTTCCCTATTGAAGAAGTATGTCAAGGATCCAACGCACTTGTTGATAGTAGATTAACCAGAATTGACTGAAGATTTGACATTCGAAGTAACACCAACTGAAATCACCAGCCGAAAGGTTCAACGACTACGCAACCGAGATATCTACTACGTTAAGGTCACCTGGAAAAGTAGAGACATGGAAGAAATTACATGGGAAGAAGAAAATGCTATGCGAAAGCAATACCCTCACTTATTTGATTCAGAAGGTACCTACAATTTTGAGGATGAAATTTTTATAAGTAGGGGGGAGTTGTAAGACCCGTGTCAATCTAACCCAGTCTTATCACCTTGAACCAAGTTTACCCATCATGGTCGAGTCAAATGGACCAAGGGCGTGAAGGAGATCGAGATCCCAGGTATCAAATCGACCCTAAAACACTCAATTTAAGGGGAGGGTTGCATACCCAGCTAAGGAGGGTTGGACCCCCCAAAACAGAAAGTCAGACCCTCTGTTTTACAGGGTGGGTCAGACATCTTAAGAACCTAGGGTCGACGGGATCATCGACCCTCCCATCGACCCTCAGTTGCCACCGAGACTGAAATTAGGAAATTTCCTAATTTTTTATTTGGATTCATTCCTAATATCAAAGGGACTTAATTTAGGATGTTTCCACTCTATTTAAAGGATGTCCCTAAGCCTCTTTCACTCCTTTTACAACCCTAATTGAATTGAGAGAAAGGAAAGAGAAGGAAAATGAGAAGAAGAGAATCAAGGAAAAGAAGAAAGCAAAAAGGAGAAGAGTTGCAGAGAAGGAGTAATCGTCTCAGGTATGGATACTAATTCCATGAGTTTCTACAGACCTTAGGTTAGGTAATGAGGAGACTATGATCTCGAAGAAACCCAAACCATCAACCCATGGTTAGGTTTTCATGGAAAACCATGGGAGATCATATGAAAGTTATCTAGGTGGATGATTCATGGTTCTAGACCATGGAATGAATGTTGAATAGACTGTAGGAGAAAGCCATAGTACCCCAAACACGAATAATGGACTAAAAGGAGGGAAATTGACCAAAATCCACCGAGGGTCGCACAGAGGGTCGATGACCATCCGACCCTATGTGATCCTGAGTATCGACCCTCAATGTTCGGGAAGTCCATATTGGGGAGGGTCGCACCCAGGGTCGATCATGACTCCGACCCTACCTCTGACCCTCAGTTAACAGCATAGTTTTTAAAATCTGAATAAATTTTAATTAAATTCTATCGACTTTGTTAGGTCTTCTAACATTATAAAGGTGATTCTAAAGCTTGGAATAGGATCTATTAACAAGCTAAGGTGAGCAAACAAAACCTTAACTAATTGGTTAATAATAAACTACTTTTATTTTCTTGAGTCCAATGCTATGCTTGATTCTATGCGAATATGCTTGTAATGTACATTCAACATGTCATCTAATATTCCTGCTATTATTGTTCATGCATATTTAACATTGTTTACTTATAACATGATGATGATGATTTGATGCTAGGAATAGGCATGTGAATGTTTGTGTGTGGTTAGTGTACTTGATGCGTGTAGGGCATCAGGGGAGGTGTTATGCGGTCTTTGATCCGGACACTTTAGCTCTATCTCTGACTCAAGTCTTGTGCATTAGCATCGTCGTATCGCCATTACCTTAGCAGAACTATTGCGACGTAGGCCATCAAGGAGGGTCTCGGTCCTTGAGTCCTATACTCTACTGGGGGTCCTTAGCTCTATCTCTATGGGTGCTCTGAGGGATGCTGAGGTGAGGCCTTGGATACATTATTTGACATTAGGATTGGTTAGTAGCGAGCCCCGTTTGCAGCCCTAGCCATTAGGGGTTCATTTGTTGGTATGGAGTTGTGCATCTATAAATGTGACCTTCGTTGTACAATGTTAATTTGGGTGCTGTGGACGATGGTGAGAGTCATCGAGCGTATCCACACTCTCGTGCATAGAGGTGCGGTGGCCACCTATCCTTCTATAGCACAATGCAAACGTAAAACCAGACCAATGATATGAATTGATTGCATGCATATGTATTGTTGCATTGTTTTGTTTGTTCACTGACCTGTGATGTGTGCTCACCCTTTTCGACGTCGAATATTTTAGTTGATGATGCAGGTACAACCGTTGAAGATTATATAAATGCTCCAGAGTACGGGAACGTCACTGCGATGGTAGCTGAAGATGAAGTGGATACACATGGCATCTCTTGTGAGTGCAACTCATGTGTATTCGATTATATTTTTAGTTTTATTTATTTGGATTTATTAAAGACATGTATTTGATATTTATTTATGTCTTAGTTGATACAGAATAATTTGTTATTTTAAATATTGATATCACAATAGATTCTCAGTTCATTTTATTATAAGACTTCTGCCATTTATTTTATTTACTCTGATTATTTATGTGGATGTATGGAGTTTAGATAACACGGATATAGCCTACTTGAGATCTTGGTTGAACCGTTGGTTTGTTAGCGGTTCATCACACCATTCTGAATAGTGCAGAATTGGGGTGTGACACATACTGTGCCTCAGCTTCGTTGGAACGGAAACGAAGAGGATCACGAACTCTGGGCACTTTGGTACGAGCCATAGTATCTGCAAATAAGAAAGAGAAACCAATAATGGCTTATAAAAGAGTAAAAACCAATAATTGGGACATTATAACAACGTAAGTTGGCCTAAAAGCCTCACTTGTCACCCATACACGTGGGCAGGAGGACTTATGTAGGTTCTAACAGATCCTACAACACTCACACAGTAGGAAATTCTAACTAACGGAATCCAATTTGAATAAATTGCGAGAAATCAAAAATTTCGACAAATTAGGGCAAAAAGAGAAAAAAATCCAAGTTTCACGATAACCAACCGATGAAACTCAAAAAATTTTGAGGGCTTTCGTTCCTTGAGTCACCAATAACAAAAGCCCCCAATAAAAATCGAATTTTTATGGTTGAAAAATGTTTAATTTGAAAAACACAAGATAAATGGGCAAAAACCTAGAAATGAAAACCTAAAAACAGGTAAAAATGAGAAAAACATACTTGTAGGAATGATGTGGACGTTGAAACACGGAACCGAAATGACCAATATAGCGGAGTGACACTATAGCAACTCAGAGGTGGAAGACGAGTCGAAACGGGGAAGGAATAATGGGAAATGGACCCAGAATCGGACCTTAAAAATCTGATTTTTTGTCCGAGGGTCGGAGAATTCGACCAGGATAATCGACCCCCACATCGACCCCCATATCGACCCCCAGCTCTCGGGAACCAGACAGAAAACCAGGGGTCGCACCTGGGGGTCGGACATACCATCGACCTCCAGCTCTCGAGAATCTGACAGGAAACCAGGGGTCGCACCTGGGGGTCGGACACCCATCGACCCCCGCATCGACCCCCAGCTCTCGGGAAGAATAGGTACATTCCCAAGGTCGGATACTGAGGGTCGGACATACCATCGACCCCCACCATCGACCCTGCATAGAAAAGATAGTATTTTTCACAGAATGATCTAAAAATTTTGAAAATAACATCGGTTAGCGTGCCTACATGAAGTATAAATGATTGCCTCACGTTTGTTAATGATGTTTCAGGCATCAACAATATCAGAGGAAGATGGCTGGACGTAGAGTAATCAGGCAGAGCCGAAATGTAGTTCCACCACCAGCACCCGTGGAGGAAACCAGCCAAGAAAATATATACGCATAGGGTAATCTATAGGTTGCATCACCAGTAAATCCGGTTCAGGCAAATCCTACAAACTTGCCACCTCCACCACCAGAGCTAGCAACCGTGGTTATGAACTTATCGCAACAGCTGCAACAAATGCAACACGCACAGGCTCAAATGCAAGCAGCAACGGGGATTATGTTCCAGGCAGCCCATGCTACACCAATGCCAACTGGACAAATCAGTGCAGCACCGGTGTGTAACCACCCAGCACCCCAAACACCTCAACCACCAGCTGCACAGATTTCAGTACCATGTTTGGAAGCAGCTCAGGTTAATTATCAGTATCCACAACCTATGTTTGGGGCATACCCCCAAAATCAGTTGGATTACTCTCGACTGGTTGAGAGATTCTTGAAGATGAAGCCCAAGGAATTTAACGGTAAACCGTCTGATCCTTTATGGCCAGCACATTGGATCGACGAGATGGAGAGAAATTTTCTTATGATGACAATTACAGAAGAAGAAAAGGTATTATGTGCCACCTTCATGCTAAAAGGGGATGCACATCATTGGTGGAAATCGACCAGGACCTATCTATTAACCAAGCACGCCCTATTGACCTGGGCTATTTATAAAGAAGCTTTCTTTGAGAAGTATTTTCTTCGAAGCTTCAAAGATTCTATGGAGAAGGAGTTCCTGAGTATATATCAGGGTCAGATGTCCGTGGATGCAAATCAACAGCGTTATGAGGAGCTGTTTTTCTTTGCACCACTCAGTATGCAAGAAGAAGACACTAAGACCCGTAGGTTTGTCACGGGACTTAGAGGGAGCATCAGAGAGCATGTTCTAGGCTTGGAGAAGAAGGTATATAATGAAGCTGTGCAAATTGCTCGAGTTATTGAATCGAGCCAGAAGGAAAGCTATTTTACAAAGAACAGAGGTATGAAAAGGCCCGCCGGAAATTCTTATAATCGAGGGAATAACAGGACATTTAAACCCTTCCGTGCTCAAGGCTTTGTTACTTCACCCAAGACTACCCCAGTAATTCAACAGCAGCCAAAGCCATATTCTGAAGGTCTGAAATGTTATAACTGCAACCAAGCGGGACATATGGCAAGGGAGTGTCCTAAGCCCAAGAAGCAGTTACTTCAAGTACGAGTATATGCTGTTACATCCGAGGATGCTGCCGCATCACCCGACGTGGTCACTGGTATGACTGAAACCTTTTAAGTTGTATTACATTGTATGAGCATGTAGACTAAGTAAAATAAATCATAGATATCGTACCTATAAATGGCATACCCGCCAGAGTACTCTTTGATTCAGGAGCTACTCATTCCTTTATATCTGTGTCATTTGGAAAGAAGCTGAAATTACCCATCAAAACATTGGACTACAAAATACTTGTACGGTCACCGATGGGGTTAGAAGTGGAGTTAGAGAAAGGTTATGGGCCATGTCCAGTTCTCATTGGCGAGAAAAATTTAGATGCAACCTTGATCCAACTTGGGATGGCAAACTTTGACGTCATCATGGGAATGGACTGGTTAGCTCGGCATTCGGCAAACCTATTATGCGCCGAAAAGAAACTAACATTTAGAGACAAAGAAGGAGCAGAATTCAGTTTTGCGGGAACCAAACTTCCCCGTAAACGCAAGCTCATACTATCAGCACTAAAGGCGAAGAAGTGCCTTGAGAAGGGAGCCATCGGATACCTAGTATCAGTGGTCGACCTTACCAAAGAAGCACCACGGATGGAAGATATTGATGTCATGCGGGATTACCCCGATGTATTTCTTGAGGAACTACCAGGATTACCACCCGATCGAGCCACAGAGTTTGTGATAGATCTTATACCTGGAGCCGCACCAGTATCAAAAGCACCCTACCGAATGGCTCCTACTGAATTGAAGGAATTAAAAGTACAACTACAAGAACTACTAGACAAAGGTTATATTCGACCCAGTATATCACCATGGGGAGCGCCAGTATTGTTCGTAAAGAAGAAGGACGGTAGCATTCGATTATGTATCGATTATCAGGAGTTGAACAAACTGACAATTAAGAATCGATATCCACTATCTCGGATCGATGACTTGTTCGATCAGTTGCAAGGAGCAAAGGTATTTTCCAAGATCGATCTTCGGTCAAGTTACCATCAGTTGAAGATTAAAGATGGTGATATTCCTAAGACAGCTTTCAGGACCAGATATGGATATTATGAATTCTTGGTCATGTCTTTTGGATTAACAAACGCACCAGCAACTTTCATGGAACTTATGAACCGGATTTTCCATGATATGTTGGATATGTCTGTTATCGTATTTATTGATGATATATTGGTATATTCCAAGGACAAGGAAACTCATATTAAGAATCTAAACGCCGCTCTACAGCGTTTAAGGAAAGAGAAGCTATATGCCGAATTTACCAAATGTGATTTTTGGCTAAGTGAAGTTGCCTTCCTAGGCCATGTAGTATCCGCTGAAGGAATCAAAGTGGACCCCAGAAAATCGAGGCTATTGTAAAGTGGGAAGCGCCGAAGAGCGTTGCAGAAATTAGAAGTTTTCTAGGTCTCGTTGGTTATTATCGGAGATTTATGGAAGACTATTCCCAGATTGCCATACCTCTCACCAGTATGACAAAGAAAGGTGAAACATTTGTGTGGACGGATAAATGCGTGAAGAGGTTCCAAACCCTAAAGACCAGATTGATATCCGCTCCGATTTTGACTATTCCTGTTCCCAGACAGCCATTTACCTTGTACACTGATGCGTCAAGATTGTAAATAGGATGTGTGCTTATGCAAGGAGAACAAGTAGTTGCTTATGCCTCAAGATAGTTAAAGACACATGAGAAGAATTATCCCACTCATGATCTGGAGTTAGCGGCAGTAGTACAAGCTGTCAATATATGGAGACATTACCTATACGGAGAGAAGTTCCAGATTAAATCAGACCATAAAAGTCTTACTTATTTATTTAATCAAAAGTAGTTGAATATGAGACAAAGAAGCTGGCTGGAACTACTGAAAGACTATGATTGTGATATCCAGTATCATCCAGGGAAAGCTAATGTAGTAGCGGATGCGTTCAGTAGAAAGGTAGTGATAAAATCCCAAGGAGAGATTAGCACAACCGCAGCAATGAGTAGTACCAGAATGGTATTCAATCACAGCAATGAGCACTATGTGATAGACACACCGGATGGATCAGCCAACCAAGGGTTTATTCATCGGTTTTCCAATATGTTCGCTGCATTGAAGATTATACCGGATATAATTACTGAAGTGAAGACAGCTATCAAAGCAGACCCTTACCTGATAACGGTACAAGAAGACATCGAAAAAGGTAGAACTAACCCTGAGTTCACCTTCGACGAAGAAAAGGTATTGAAGTACAAGGGAAGAATATGTGTACCTAAAACAGAAAGTGTGGACATTAGACATCGACTGATGAGAGAAGCTCATACCACCATCTATTCGATACATCTTGGAAGTACAAAAATGTATCATGACCTAAAGAAACTATATTGGTGGAGAGGAATGAAAGCAGATGAAGATAAGTTTGTGTCTCAATGCCTAAATTGTCAGAAAGTAAAGGCTGAACGACAAAGATCCGTAGGACTGTTACAGCCGTTACCAGAACCAGCATGGAAATGGGACTGCATCACCAAAGACTTCGGCACAAGGTTACCATTGACTCCTCGAGTAGTTGACGCTGTTTGGGTGATTGTAGACCGTCTGACCAAAACAGCTCGCTTTATACCGATACGACCTCAGTATACACTATAAAGGTTAGCAAAGCTGTATGTGGATAATATTTTTCGATTACACGGTGTACCAGAGAGCATTGTGTCCGATAGAGATCCACGATTTACTTCCAAGTTTTGGGAAGGATTGCAAAAGGCTATGGGTACAACATTGAAATTTAGTATTGCATTCCGTCCACAGACAGATGGACAGTCAGAGCGTACAATTCAGATTCTAGAAGACATGCTACGAGCATGTGGGATTGACTTTAAAGGATCATGGGATGAAAAGCTACCACTAATCGAGTTCACCTATAACAATAGCTACCAGGCTACTATACAGATGTCACCCTATGAAGCATTGTATGGCAGAAAGTGTCAAACTCCTTTATTTTGGAATGAAGTTGGACCTGAATTTGATAAAGAGACTTGTTGAGTCGTCGACATTATCAAGGAAAGAGTAAGAACAGCCCAGAATCGTCATAAGCAATATGTAGATACTCGATGTAAAGATCTTGAGTTCATTGTGGGTGATAAAGTTTTCTTGAAGGTATCACCTATGCGAGGTCTGAAACGGTTCGGAAAGAAAGGGAAACTAACTCCAAGATATGTCGGGCCATATGAGATTCTAGCTAAGCGTGGGAAAGTGGCTTACCAGTTAGCACTACCACCATCTATGTCAAGTGTGCATGATGTATTTCATATTTCCTTATTGAAGAAGTATGTCAAAGATCCAACGCACGTTCTGACAGTAGATCTACCTGATTTAACTGAAGATTTGACTTTTGAAGTAACACCAACTGAAATCACCAGCCGAAAGGTTCAATGACTACACAACCGAGATATCTATTATGTCAAGGTCACTTGGAGAAGTAGAGACATGGAAGAAATTATATGGGAGGAAGAGAATGCTATGCGAAAGTAATATCCTCACTTATTCGACTCAGAAGGTATGAACAATTTTGGGGACAAAATTTTTATAAGTAGGGGGGAGTTGTAATACCCGTATCAAACTAATCCGGTCTTACCACCTTGAACCAGGTCTACCCATCATGGATGAGCCAAATGGATCAATCGCGTGAAGGAGATCACGATCCCAGGAATTAAACTGACCCAAAAACACTTAAATTAAGGGAAGGGTCGCCTACCCAACAAGGTAGGGTCAAACCCCCCAAGACAGAAGTCAGACCCCTAGTTTTACATGGGGGGTCGGACACTTCAGGAACCCGGGGTCTACGGGATCTCCGACCCCCCTGTCGACCCCTGGTACTCGATAAATCTGAAAACTAGGAAAGTATCCTAATTTCGATGGGATTCCTTCCAAATCTCAATGGGACATTTTAGGAGTTTCTACTCTATAAATAGGACGTCCCTAAGCCTCTTTTACTCCTTTTACAACCCAAATTGAATTGAGAGAAAGAAAAGGGAAGGAAGAGAAGGAAAATAGAAGGAAAGAAGAAAAAAAAAGCAAAAGGAGAAGAGTTGCAGAGAAGGAGTATTCTTCTCAGGTATGGATACCAATTCCAAGATTTTCTTAAGACCTTAGGATAGATAATGCAGAGAGTATGATCTCGGAGAAACCCAAACTATCAACCTATGGTTAGGTTTT
Organism: Protea cynaroides; assembly: GCA_028583415.1. Classification (NCBI taxonomy): domain Eukaryota; kingdom Viridiplantae; phylum Streptophyta; class Magnoliopsida; order Proteales; family Proteaceae; genus Protea; species Protea cynaroides. The sequence goes on along the minus strand of CM053275.1, from coordinate 61,939,899 downwards.
CATGGAAAACCATGGGGGAAAATCATGAAAGCCATATAGGTGGTAGAATCATGGTTCTAGACCATAGAACATGTGTAGAATGGATTATAGGAACAAGCCATAGGACCCCAAACACGAATAATAGATTTAAGGAAGAAAATCGACCAAAACACACAGGGGGTCGCATGGGGGGTCGATGGCCAATCGACCCTACCAGACCCTGAGCATCGACCCCTAGTATTCAGGAAGTCTAGAATAGGGGTGGTCGCACCCAGGGTCGATCATTACTCCGACCCTACCTCCGACCCACAGTTAAAAACATGGTTTTTAAATTCAGAATTAATTGTAATTAAATTCTATCGACATTGTTAGGTCATCTAGCAATATAATAACATTATAAAGGTGATCTTAAAGCTTGTAAGAGGATCTATTAGCAAGTTAAGGTGAGGAAACAAAACTCTAAATTAATTGGTTAATAATAAACTATTTTCTCTTTTCTTGAGTCTAATGCCATGCTTGATCCTATGCGAATATGTTTGTAATGTGCATACATCATGTCATCCAATATTTCTATTATTTGTTCATGCATATTTACTTTATTATTTATAACATGATGATGATGATGATAGGAATAGGCTTGTGAATGTATGTGTGTGGTTGGTGTACTTGATGCGAGCGAGTATCAGGGGAGGTGTGATGGGAACGTTAGTAAATGTTAACCTTTGGCGGGTCTCAGCACTTTAGCTCTATCTCTAACTCAAGTCTTGTGCATTAGCATCGTCGTATCACCATTACTTTAGTAGAACTATTACGTCGTACAGTATCAGGGGAGGTGGTCTCGGTCCTTGTAGTCTCTGACTCTACCGGGGGGCCTTAGCTCTATCTCTATGGATGTTCTGAGGGATGCTGGGGTGAGGCCTTGGATACACTGTTTGGCATTAGGATTGGTTAGTTGCGAGCCCTGTTTGCAAGCCCTCGCCAGCAGGGGCTTACGTGTTGGTATGGCACTGTACAGCAATAAACGTTAACCTTTGTTGTACAATGTTATGGTAGGGTGAATGGGGACGACAATAAACGTTAGTCTTTGGGCGAACTTACACACCCTGTGTATAGAGGCGGGGTCAATAAACGTTAACCTTTGACCACCCAACCTTTCTATTGCGCATTGCAAACTTTAAACCAGACCAAAGATATGAATTGACTGCATGCATATGTATTGTTGCATTGTTTTGTTTACTCACTGAGCCATGATGTGTGCTTACCCCCTCGACGTTGAATATTTTTAGTTGATGATGCAAGTACTACCATCGAAGATTATATAAATGCTCCAGTGTATGGTCACATAGCGGCGATGGAAGTTGAAGATGAAGTGGATGCACAAGACTCCTTGCGAGTGTAACTCATGTGTATTCGATTAGATTTTTAGTTTTCTTTATTTGGATTTATTAAAGACATGTATTTGATACTTATTTATGTCTTAGTTGATACAGAATAATTTTCTATTTTAATATTAATATCACAGTAGATTCTCAGTTCATTTTACTATAAGACTTCCGCTATTGTGTATTTACTCTGATTATGAATTTGGATATATGAGGTTTAGATCAGCCGGATACCACCTGTACGAGATCCTGGATGAACCGTTGGTTTGCTAGCGGTTCATCACACCATTCTGAAGTGTGCAGAATTAGGGTGTGACAAATACACTCTCATCTACCAGCGATCAGGTCGGATGAGCTAGCTATCGATCTCAGCCCTCATCTGTAGAGAAAAGAACTGGGGCTCTCCAGGTGCATAGAACACCATGGGGCCAGCGTTGGAAATGCCCAGTAGGTTGGTCAGCTGCCGATAATCAAATGAGTTGTCAACTCCATTGATGTAGCTCGTGATACGCAGCTCATTACCCCTCTCAACATCATTGTAATCCCCCACCACCTGGAGGTTACTATAGAACTGGCGTACCAAGTCAGGGCAGGTACAAGCATCATAGGTGATGACAGGAAGCCATCCCATATCACCAAATGCTCTCTCCACATTGAACAAGGCTAACTCAGCCAAGTTCACCTTGCGACCTCCTTCTACCTTCTTGCGAGCGTAGTGGGCATACTGTGCCTCGGCTTCGTTGGAACAGAAACGAAGATGGTCGCAAACTCTGGGTACCTTGGTACGGGCCATAATATCTGCAAACCACAAGGAAAAATAGACAATGTATTAGTAAGGTAGGAAAATCCAAAATTTCGACATAATAAAGATGTAAATTAGACAAAAACCGCACTTTTCACCCATACACGTGGGCAGGACTTACATAGATCCTAAACTAACATGTGAGACTTAAACAGGCAAAAATTTCAACTAATTAGATTGAATTGTAAGAAATTTCAAGAAATTTAAAATTTTGCCAAAATTAGGGCAAAAAGTGAAAATTTTGAGTTTTACGATGACCACCGATGAAAATCAAATATTTTTGAGGGCTTTCGTCCATTGACTCACCAACAACAAAAACCCCCAATAAAAATCGAATTTTTATGGCTGAAAAAAGTTTAATTTGAAGAAAACGAGATATACGGGTGAAAACCTAGAAAAGAAAACCTAAAAACATGTAAAGGTAAGATACATACCCTGTAGGGAAGATGTAGACGTCGAAACAAGGATCCCAAATGACCAATGTAGCAGAGTTGACACTGTAGCAACTCAGAGGAAGGAGACGAGTCGAAACGGAGGAGGAAGAATGGAAAATAAACTCAGAATCAGACCTTAAAAATCTGATTTCTGGTCCAGGGGTCGGAGAATTCGATTAGAACAATCGACCCCCATATCGACCCCCGCATCGACCCTCGGCTCTCGGGAACCTGACAGAGAACCCGGGGTTGCATCCTGGATCGGACATAATCCAACCCCCCATCGACCCCCGGCTCTCAGGAAAAATGGGTGATTTCCCAGGGTCGGATACCCATCGACCCTGCATAGAAAAGACAGTACTTTTCACCGAATGATCTGAAAATTTTAAAAATAACATCGGTTAGCATCTCTATATGAAGTATAAATGATTGCCTCTCGTATTTTAATGATTTTCAGGCATCACCATTATCAGAGGGAAAATATGGCTGGGCGTAGAGTAACCAGGCATAGCCTAAACGTAGTTCCACCACCACCACCCGTGGAGGAAGCCAGTCAAGAAAATATATATGCACAGGGTAGTCCGCAGGTTGCACCACCAGTAAACCAGGGTCAGGCAAATCCTATAAACTTGCCACCTCCACCACCAGAGCTGTCAACCGTGGTTATGAACCTAGCACAATAGCTGCAACAAATGCAACAAGCACAGGCTCAAATGCAAGCTGCAATGGAAATGATGTTTCAGACAGCTCATGCTACACCAATGCCGACTGGACAAACAAGTGCAGCACCGGTGGGTAACCACCCAGCACCTCAAACACCTCAACCACCAGCTGCACAGATTCCAGTACCAGGTCCTGAATCAGTTCAGGTTAATTACCAGTACCCACAACCTATGTTTGGGGCATACCCTCAAAATCAAATGGACCACTCCCGACTGGTCGAACGATTCTTAAAGATGAAGCCTAAGGAGTTTAGCGGTAAACCGTCCGATCCTTTATGGCCAGCACATTGGATCGACGAGATGGAGAGGAATTTTCTGATGATGACTATTACAAAAGAAGAGAAGGTATTATGTGCCACCTTCATGCTAAAAGGTGTTGCACATCATTGGTGGAAATATACTAGGGCCTACCTATTAACCAAGCACGCCCTATTGACCTGGGCTATAAATAAAGAAGCTTTCTTTGAGAAGTATTTTCCTCGAAGCTTCAAAGATTCTATGGAGAAGGAGTTCCTGAGTTTATATCAGGGACAGATGTTCGTGGATGCATATCAACAGCCTTATGAGGAGCTGTTTTTCTTTGCACCACTCAGCATGCAAGAAGAAGACACTAAGACCCGTAGGTTTGTCACGGGACTTAGAGGAAGCATCAAAGAGCATGTTCTAGGTTTGGAGAAGAAAATATATAATGAAGCTGTACAAATTGCTCGAGTTATAGAATCGAGCCAGAAGGAGAGTTATTTCATGCAAAATAGAGGTATAAAAAGGCCAGCTGGAAATGCTTATAACGGAGGGAATAACAAGACATTCAAACCCTTCCGTGGTCAAGGCTTTACTGCTGCACCCAAGACTACCCCCGTAGCTCAACAGCAGTCAAAGCCAACTACTGAAGGTCCAAAATGTTATAACTGCAATCAAGCGGGGCATATGGCAAGGGAGTGCCCTATGTAAGATCCGTACTTTCAAATTTTGAGGACGAAATTTCTTTTAAGGGTGGTGGAGTTGTAAGACCCGCACGCCACGAACTTGGTCTAACCTTTCATTTTGTGTCGTGACCCATCTACATATGATGGTCGAGTCAAGTGGACCAAGTGTGTGAAGAAACCCAAGACCCAGTATGAAAATTTGCTCAAAAACAGTCAAAATGAGGGTAGGGTCGCATGCCTAAACAGGCAGGTCCGACCCCCTCATCGACCCCCACCATCGACCCATGACCAGGGGTCAGAGGGGGTCTCGGATTGTCCGACCCCCTCATCGACCCCCAGTATTCAGGAAAAACAGCATGAACCGAAAATTAGGAAACTTTCCTAATTTCGATTGGAACCTTTCCAAAACTCAATGGGACTTATTTTGAGAGGTTTTACTCTATAAATAGGACGTCCCTAAGCCTCTTTCACTCCTTTTACAACCCTAATTGGATTGAGAGAAAGAGAAGAGAAAGAAGAAAAGAAGAAGAGAAGCAGAGAAGCAAAGAAGAGAAGAAAGCAAAAAGGAGAAGAGTTGCAGAGAAGGAGTATTCTTCTCAGGTATGGATACTAATTCCATGAGTTTCTACAGACCTTAGGTTTGATAATGAAGAGAGTATGATCTCGGAAAATCCCAAACCATCAACCCATGGTTAGATTTTCATGGAAAACCATGGGGAAGTCATGAAAGCCATTTAGGTAAATGAATCATGGTTCTAGGCCATAGAACATGTGTAATATGGACTGTAGTAGCAAGCCATAGGACCCAAACACGAAGAATGGACTGAAAGCAGAAAAATCAACAAAACCCATAGGGGGTCACACAGGGGGTCGATGACCAATCGACCCTACCAGACCCTGAGCAGCGACCCCCAGTGTTCGGGAAGTCCATAATAGGGGTGGTCGCACCAGGGGTCGATCAAGACTCCGACCCTATCTCCGACCCCCAGTTAACAGCATGGTTTTTAAATTCAGAATTAATTCTAATTAAATTCTATCGACTTTATTAGGTCTTCTAGCAATATAATAACATTATAAAGGTGATTCTAAAGCTTGGAAGAGGATCTATTAACAATCTAAGGTGAGGGAACAAGACCTAAACTAATTGGTTAATAACAAACTATTTTTATTTCTTGAGTCCAATACCATGATTGATTCTATGCATGTATGCTTGTAATGTGCATTTAACATGTCATCCAATATTCCTGCTATTACTATTCATGCATATCTAATTCCGTTTATTTATAACATGATGATGATGATGATGACAGGAATAGGCATGTGAATGTTTGTGTTTGGCTGGTATACATGGTGCGAGTAGAGATGGTATCAACCGGTACTTCGATGCCGTTCTCATCGGGGTATATTATGCCATGGTCTATTCAAGTCATGTCCACTAAGCAAGTGTTAGTGTGCTTGATGCGAGTGGAGCATCAGGGGGAGGACGTGGCATTGTGGTTCAGCCTGGTCACCAAACTCTAGCTCTATCTTTACTCAAGTCTTGTCCACTAACATCGTTGTATCGCCATTACCTTAGTGGAACTAATATGTCGTAGGGCATCAGGGGGGGGGACGTGGCATTGTGGTTCAGCCTGGTCTCCAGACCCTAGCTCTATCTCTATGGATGTATTGAGGGATGCTAGGGTGAGGCCTTGGATACATTGTTTGACATTAGGGTTGGTTAATTGCGAGCCCAGTTTGCAAGCCCTTGCAAATAGGGGCTTACGTGTTGGTATGGGCAACTGGTACAGCCATGCTGTTTTCATGGGGTGTATATTTTCCATGGTGGGTGCATGTGGGGCGACAGTGCCGTTTTCATTGGGCGTTTCCACACACTCGTGTATAGAGGTGCGGCGGCCACCTATCCTTTCTATAGCACGTTGAAAACTTTAAACCAGACCAAAGATATGATTTGACTGCATGCATATGTATTGTTGCATTGTTTTATTTTCTCACTGAGCTCAAATTGGAGAGCTGACCCTCGTTCGCACATTTCTTTTAGTTTCTGATGTTGCAGGTATTATGATTGAAAATTATGTCAACACACCAACATATGAACATGTGGCGGCCATGGTGAGCAAGCTGTGTGTCACACCCCAATTCTGGACTAACCAGAATGATGTGATAAATCGTCAATAAACCAACGGTTCAACCAGGATCTCACAACAGGTTATCCCACATATGATAAACCAAAACACTTACCACATTAATCAGAGGTAATAAAGTAAATAGCGAAAGTCTTACAGATAATGAACTGAGGTCTAATCATGATAAATAATTAATAGTCTATTTATTTTCAATTAACCAAAACATAATTTAATACATATTACAATATCTAAATACGCAAACTAAACACTACGCGTGTCCACCGCTGAAACGGTCGCTTAACGAACCATGTTCGTCCTCCACAGCTTGCTCATCATAACCGCCACATGTTCATATGTTGGCGTGCCAACATAATCTTCAATCATAGTACCTGCAACATCAGAAACTAAAAATAATTGCACACGCGAGGGTCAGCTCTCCAACTTGAGCTCAGTGAGTAAACAAAACAATGCAACAATACATATGCATGCAGTCAATTCATATCTTTGGTCTGGTTTAAAGTTTGCAATGCACAATAGAAAGGTTGGGTGGTCAAAGGTTAACGTTTATTGACCCCGCCTCTATACACAGGGTATGGAAGTCAGCCCGAAGGTTAACGTTTATCGTCGTTCCCATCCACCCTAATCATGAACATTATATAACAAAGGTTAACGTTTATTGCTATATAGTCCCATACCAACACGTAAGCCCCTGTTAGCGAGAGCTTGCAAACTGGGCTCGCAACTAACCAATCCTAATGCCAAACAGTGTATCCAAGGCCTCACCCCAGCATCCCTTAGAATGTCCATAGAGATAGAGCTAAGGCCCCCTGGTAGAGTCAGAGACTACAAGGACCGAGACCACCTCCCCTGATACTCTATGACATAATAGTTCTGCTAAAGTAATGGCGATACGACGATGCCAATGCACAAGACTTGAGTTAGAGATAGAGCTAAAGTGCTGAGACCCGCCAAAGGTTAACGTTTATTGACGTTCTCATCACACCTCCCCTGATACTCGCTCGCATCAAGTACACCAACTACACACATACAATCACATGCCTATTCCTATCATCATCATCATCATCATGTTATAAACAATAAAGTAAATATGCATGAACAAATAATAGAAATATTGGATGACATGTTGTATGCACATCACAAACATATTTGCATAGAATCAAGCATGGCTTTGGACTCATGAAAAGAGAAAATAGTTTGTTATTAACCAATTAGTTTAGTGTTCCGTTTCCTCACCTTAGCTTGTTAATAGCTACTCTTTCAAGCTTTAGAATCACCTTTATAATGTTATTATATTGCTAGAATTCCTAAAAAAGTCGATAAAATTTAATTAGAATTTATTCAGAATTTAAAAACCATTCTATTAACTGAGGGTCGGAGGTAGGGTCGGAGTCATGATCGACCCTGGGTGCGACCCTCCCCCTAATCTGAACTTCCCGAACACTGAGGGTCGATGCTAGGGTCGGATCTGCCATCGACCCTAGGTGCGATCCTCCATGGTTTGAGTCAAAAATATCAGATTTTGTTCTCTCTTTAATGATTGGGTCCTATGGCTTACTTCCACAATCCATTCTATACATGTTCTATGGTTTCGAACTATACTTTATTCACCTACATGGTTTTAATGATCTCCTCCATGGTTTCCATTGAAATGAAACCATGGATGGATGATTCGGTTTCTTCTAAGTCATACCCTTTTCATAAACCATTCTAAAGTTTTAAATAAATCATGGGGAATGTATTCATACCTTAGGTTTGCTGAGATTCAGAGTTCCTCTGAATTTCCTCTTCTTCCTTAGCCTTTTCTTCAAGTTTTCCTTCTCTTCTTCTCTTCCTTCTCTTCTCTTTCACTCAATCCAATTAGGGTTGTAAAAGGATTGAAAGAGGCTTAGGGACGTCCTATTTATAGAGTAAAACCTCCCAAAATAAGTACTATTTAGTTTAGGAAAGGTTCCAATCGAAATTAGGAAGGTTTCCTAATTTTCGGTTCGTGCTGTTTTTCCCGAATGCCGAGGGTCGATGGGATGGTCGGACAACTCATAGACCCTGCGACCAATGGTTGAGGGTCGATGGTGAGGGTCGATTGGAGGGTCGGACCTGCTTGTTAAAATCTGTGACCCTACCCTCATTTTGACTATTTTTGGGTAAATTTTCATATTGGGTATTGGTTTTTCATTACACATTTGGTCCACTTGGCTCGACCATGATATGTAGAGGGGTCCCGACACAAAATATAAGGTTAGGCCGGGTTCGTGGCGTGCGGGTCTTACACTGTGGAGGACAAAGATGGTTCGTTAAGCAAGCATTTCAGCGGTGGATACGTTTAGTGTTTAGTTTTCATATTTGGATATTGTAATATGTATTAAATTATGTTTTGGTTACTTGGAATTATATGGAATATTAATTATTTATCATGATTAGACCTCAGTTCATTATCTGTATGATTTCTGCTATTTATTTTATTACCTCTGATTAATGTGGAATGTGTTTTGATTTATCATATGTGGGATAGCCTATTTTGAGATCCTGGTTGAACCGTTGGTTTATTAACGGTTCATCACACCATTCTAGTTGGAGCAGAATTGGGGTGTGACAACTTGGTATCAAAGCTCTCGTAGGCCTTACCCATTAAACCTGAATACTTTTACTGGAGTCCATGAACTGAGTTAGGATAAATTAAAAGCTTTAATACAAACAAACCATAAGCACCTGTATTGGTTGAGACATAAATTAAACAAGACGATAATGTACATATAAAAAGTGGAACCATATATATACACTCAAACAGAAAGAGAAGACCAAAAAAATTATCCTAATAAATAAATAATATAGGGTATTATCTATAAGTTGGGTAGTTATCCAAGTATACAAGGATATAGTACAGTAGCAAGAAGGAAGCTTCTGTAAAGCAGAAAATTGAATACCGAGTTGGTACTCACAAGATGTGAAACTCGATGTATGAGAAAGGAAGAAGAAAATGGCTAGTAATGCCTAATTCCCTGCAAAGGTAAAGGGAATGATCTCGGGCCGAATCCAACAGAGATAGGAGAATAACGGCCCTACATTAAGAATAAGAGTAACTATAAGAAGATAAAGCTATACCCCTGGGTGACATGGAGACTCAGAGTGAAATCCACTACACGCTGATCCATTACCCGCTGAGCATTAAGATGAGGGTACAACTTGACCCCACCACTATCTGGGTCGAGAATGGGTAATGAAAACTCATATGAGTAGATACTAAATAATGATAATCAGATTGAAGCAAATAAAAGAAGGTGAACAACTAGGCCACTCCAGCCAATCACCTGGACTACCAATTACCTTGGTTATGGTTGTCATAAACTTGACCCAATAAAATAGATGAGCAACAACAGATGAGACCGACTATGCAAGTTGCCATGTAAATCACTACCCAAGTTGCTAATGCTACATCAACACCTCAGGGTCAAACCAAGTATGGTACCAATTGGTAGCATCACTGTACCCCAACACTTGTTCGCTATAACACAGAGCCTACCACACAGCAAGTCCCAGTAATGCACACCCCAGTGCAGAAGTTTGGTGCACAACAAGCAGTGAATCAAGGTGGTTAACCTTATCAGCCACCGATGTATGGGAAAGTTACATCATGACAGAATGATCCGACAAGGATTGAAGAATGTCTTCTGAAGATGATACCTCGGACATTTTCAGTAAAGGATCAAATCTGTTATGGCCATATATCTAGATATGTTTATATAGGATGCGGTGCATTATTGATTTACTCTTATGATTATAGAGGATGCACATACCAGATTTTAATTTCTCGTACCTTGACAGGATACCTTATTGATTTAACCTGTCAATTGGAGTTATAGATATTTTTTCTTTAGTATTAGTCCTGATTATATCAATCTGAGCCACTCTCATGATCGACAACATGAACAGAGATATGAATTGAATGAACAGTTAAGTGTTTAATCATGTTGAGCGTACATCTTTTCGATTTTACCTGATTTACTGATGTAAGAAAACCTTCTCCAGACTTATTTCTATAGTGCCTTGACCAATGGCAATATATATACTCAATAGAACCTGTAACCCTGAGGTTAAGAACTATAAAACCTCTATTTTCATGTATTTGGACCACCATGCAACTTGACGATGTTTTGATGCCGGTTGGATTACCATAGATTTACTCTTGATCCTTTAACCCTAAGTTCATTAGATAAAGAAAGTGTTTGTCGTCATACTTAAGTGAAAGAAGAAAATGAATTGTTTTGGATAAACATTCTGATTCTTACATTTCTCGACATCCATTGATAAGATGTTTAGTGATAATGAAATTATTTGGAAGGAAGGTGATTAAATTCAGATAAGATTTTATAGCCAAGAGACCTCCGATGAAGTAATGGAGAATCTATTTTGAGATTTCTAAATGGGTGGAAATGAATCATGTCTATAAAAGAGTGAATGCGATAAAAGTGAGAACTATCAAGGGTGGCCAGTAAAGAAATAGATAGCACTCTAGTGGAGTTAAAGATGGCTATATCGGTATGAATTTTGACAAGGGTAAAGTAAAAAAAAATCATGGCATTAATAGTAATCGGTTTAATACAATGAAAATTGAGTTATGCCCAATGTTGAGTGATATGATTAAGAAAAGACCAAAAGAGTTGGCTGAATTAATGAAATTATAAGCATATACCCTAATGCTTATGACAGACTTGGGATATGAAGTATCAATCATAAGATATTTTTCGAGGTATATGAAAGAGAGATCAGGGTAGAACAATAAGGATAAAAGAAATACAAGCTAATGAGTGCAATATGAGATCTCGACGATAGTCTTTTAAAAATCATAAAGAGATCAAGAAACTAGGCAAGCTCTTAAGACCCTTACACCAGATTTCTCTAGTTTAGCCCTTTTGGGACTAAATGTTGTTTTAGATGAGTATTATGAACAATGATTGAATCATATTAATGGATGGATGAAATTTGAATGCAACCTAATTAGACTTGAGATGGCAGACTTTAACGTCATCTTGGGGATAGACTGGTTGTCTCAACACTCTACAAAGTTGTTAGGTGCATAGAAGAGGTTACCATTCAAAAATAAAGACGACATATAATTTAGTATTATTGCTAGTATGTTGGCTAAGAAAAGAAAGCTGATCCTCATTATGCTAAAGGCCAAGAGATGCTTTAAAGAGAAAGAAGTTGGATATATGGTATCTGTGGTATACGTTACCAAAGAAGTACCACAGATGGAAGATATTGAGGTGATGCATTTCCAGGAGACTTACCGGGTTACCACCTGATCGTGCGACCGAGTTCGTCATCGACTTGTTACCAAGGATGATAATTGTGTCAAAGGCACCTATAGAGTAGCTCCTATGGAGTTGAAGGAACTGAGACTCTACTACAAGAGTTATTAGACCAAGGTTCTAATCAGCTAAGTATTGCATCACGGAGAGCGCCAACGCAACTCGTGAAGAAGAAGGACAGTAGTGTCAGATTATGTATAGACTACCGAGAACTAAACAAGCTCATAGTCAAGAGTTGATATCTACTACCTTAGATCGATGACTTGTTTAAATAGTTGCGAGGAGAAAATGTATTTTCTAAGATTGATTTTCAGTTAAGATATCATTAGCTGAAGAATTTAGACATCGATATTCTGAAGATAGTTTTTTTTAGAACCAGGATTGGCCAATTATGAGTTCTCGATTATGACGTTTGGACTAACCAATGCCCTTACATAATTTATGGAACGGATGAACTGGGTGATTCATGACATGTTGGACACGTCGGTCATAGTTTTCATAGATGATATTTTGGTTTATTCCAAAAATGAAGCAAGTCATACAACGGATCTTAGAATAGCATCACAACAACTGAGAAATGAAAAGCTTTACACCAAGTCCAAGAAATATGAGACCTAATTAAACAAGTGATCTTCTTGGATCCCGTAGCATCATATAAAGGGATTAAAGAGGACTCCTTTAAAATAGAAGTAGTCGTATGATAAGAAACACCTGAAGAGATTGTACTAGTAAAGAGGAATGATAACAAATGTGGTTTAGTGCGTGTTCCAGTGTCTAAATTATCAGCAAGTAAAGGCTGAAAGACAAAGACCAACATGGCTTACCATAACCACTATCGGAGCTAGTTTGGAAGTGGAACTGTAGTACAATGAACTATGCCAATGAATTGCCACTGACTCCCAGATCGATTGACATGGTTTGGGTGATTGTTGATCGCATTATGAAGATAGCTTATTCCATTGCGATACGACCTCAGTATGCTTTGGAGCGGCTAACTAAGCTATATATGGATAATATTGCCAGATTGAATGGAATATATAAGAGCCTTGTAATGGTCAGAAGCTCATGCTTTATTTTAAAGTTTTGGGAGGATCTACAGAAGACAATGGGGACAAAGTTGAAGTTTAGTACCGCATTTTACCTTAAATTGATGGATAGTTGGAGCAGACTATACAGATCCTAAGAGATATGCCCCAAGTTGTGAAATTGATTTCAAGGAACATGAGTTGAGAAGTTACCGTAAATTGAAGTTGCTACTAAGCTACCATGTAAATTCACCTATAAAGCATGGTACGGTAGAAATGTCAAACCCCTCTGTTTTGGAATGAAGTCGGTGAATGAAAAATTTTAAGACCTAAGTCTATGGAAGAAAACTATCGAGTGGCAAACAAGATCAAATAAAAAAGGTCAGGATAGCTCAAGATGTCAGGAGAGACACCAAAACCTTGAGTTCGCCATAAGTGACAAAGTATTTTTGAAGATATCACTTATGCGCAGTTTGAAACGATTAGACAAGAAGGGAAAGTCATATTTTATTTATGTGTTGGATCTTATAAACTTTGGAGAGACGTAGAAAAGTTGCATATCAATTAGCGTTACCGCTATCCATGTCTAGTGTGCATGATGTATTTCATGTGTCTCTATTGAAGAAGTACATTAGAGAACCATATCAAAGGTATTGACCATGGAATCACTGGATTAGATAGAATGTTTAACTACTGAAGGGGTACCAGCCTAGTTCACTAGTGGGAAGGTACAATGTTTCCAAAGTCGGGATAATTATTATATGAAGGTAACCTGGCAAAGACAAGACGTGGAGAAGAGTGCATAAGAGGAAGAAGATGCAATGCGGAAATAGAATTCCCACCTATTAACTCCGAAGTAAATTCAAAATTTTTAAATTTATTTTAAGGATGGGGGAGTTGTAAGATCCGTACTTTCAAATTTTGAGGACGAAATTTCTTTTAAGGCTGGTGGAGTTGTAAGACCCAAACGCCATGAACTTGGTCTAACCTTACATTTCGTGTCGTGACCCATCTACATATGATGGTCAAGCCAAGTGGACCAAGTGTGTGAATAAACCCAAGACCCAGTATGAAAATTTGCTCAAAAACAGTCAAAATTAGGGTAGGGTCGCATGCCTAAACAGACAGGTCCGACCCCCTCATCGACCCCCGCCATCGACCCATGACCAGGGGTCGCAGGGGGTCTCGGATTGTCCGACCCCCTCATGACCCCCTCATCGACCCCCAGTATTCAGGAAAAATAGTACGAACCGAAAATTAGGAAACTTTCCTAATTTCGATTGGAACCTTTCCTAAACTCAATGGGACTTATTTTGAGAGGTTTTACTCTATAAATAGGACATCCCTAAGCCTCTTTCACTTCTTTTACAACCCTAATTGGATTGAGAGAAAGAAAAGAGAAGGAAGAAAAGAAGAAGAGAAGCAAGGAAGAGAAGAAAGCAAAAAGGAGAAGAGTTGCAGAGAAGGAGTATTCTTCTCAGGTATGGATACTAATTCCATGAGTTTCTACAGACCTTAGATTAGATAATGAAGAGAGTATGATATCGGAGAATCCCAAACCATCTACCCATGGTTAGGTTTTCATGGAAAACCATGGGGAAGTCATGAAAGCCATTTAGGTGAATGAATCATGGTTCTAGGCCATAAAACATGTGTAATATGGACTATAGTAGCAAGCCATAGGACCCCAAACACGAAGAATGGACTGAAAGCAGAAAAATCAACAAAACCCATAGGAGGTCGCACAGAGGGTCGATGGCCAATCGACCCTACCAGACCCTGAGCATCGACCCCCAGTGTTTGGGAAGTCCAGAATAGGGGTGGTCGCACCAGGCGTCAATCATGACTCCGACCCTATCTCCGACCCCCAGTTAATAGCATGGTTTTTAAATTCAAAATTAATTCTAATTAAATTTTATCAACTTTATTAGGTCTTCTAGCAATATAATAACATTATAAAGGTAATTCTAAAGCTTAGAAGAGGATCTATTAACAAGCTAAGGTGAGGGAACAATACCTAAACTAATTGGTTAATAACAAACTGTTTTTATTTCTTTAGTCCAATACCATGATTGATTCTATGCGTGTATGCTTGTAATGTGCATTTAACATGTCATCCAATATTCCTGCTATTACTGTTCATGTATATCTAATTCCATTTATTTATAACATGATGATGATGATGATGATGATAGGAATAGGCATGTGAATGTTTGTGTTTGGCTGGTGTGCATGGTGCGAGTAGAGATGGTATCAACCGGTACTTCGATGTCGTTCTCATCGGGGTATATTGTGCCATGGTCTATTCAAGTCATGTCCACTAAGCAAGTGTTAGTGTGCTTGATGCAAGTGGAGCATCAAGGGGAGGACGTGGCATTGTGGTTCAGCCTGGTCACCAGACTCTAGCTCTATCTCTAATCAAGTCTTGTCCACTAACATTGGCGTATCACCATTACCTTAGCGGAACTAATATGTCGTAGGGCATCAGGGGGGACGTGGCATTATGGTTCAGCCTGGTCACCAGACCCTAGCTCTATCTCTATGGATGTATTGAAGGATGCTGGGGGTGAGGCCTTGGATACATTGTTTGACATTAGGGTTGGTTAGTTGCGAGCCCAGTTTGCAAGCCCTCACCAACAGGGGCTTACGTGTTGGTATGGGCAACCGGTATAGCCATGCCATTTTCATGGGGTATATATTATCCATGGTGGGTGCATGTGGGGCGACAGTGCCGTTTTCATTGGGCGTCTCCACACACTAGTGTATAAAGGTGTGGCGGCCACCTATCCTTTCTATTGCACGTTGCAAACTTTAAACCAGACCAAAGATATGATTTGACTGGATGCATATGTATTGTTGCATTGTTTTGTTTTCTCACTGAGCTCAAGTTGGGGAGCTAACCCTCGTGCGCACAATTCTTTTAGTTTCTGATGTTGCAGGTATTATGATTGAAAATTATGTCAACACGCCAACATATGAACATGTGGCGGCCATGGTGAGCAAGCTGTGGAGGATGAAGATGGTTCGTTAAGCAAGCGTTTCAGCAGTGGATACGTTTAGTGTTTAGTTTTCATATTTGGATATTGTAATATGTATTAAATTATGTTTTGGTTACTTGGAACTAAATGGAATATTAATTATTTATCATGATTAGACCTCAGTTCACTATCTGTAAGACTTCTGCTATTTATTTTATTACCTCTGATTAATGTGGAATGTGTTTTGGTTTATCATATGTGGGATAGCCTATTGTGAGATCCTGGTTGAACCGTTGGTTTATTGAAGGTTCATCACACCATTCTGGTTGGTGCAGAATTGGGGTGTGACACCCTAAGCCCAGGAAGCAGCTACATCAAGAACGAGTTTATGCTGTTACATCTGAGGATGCTGCCGCATCACCTGATGTGGTTACAGGTATGACTGAAACCTTTTGAGTTGTATTACATTGTGTGAGCATGTAGACTAAGTTAAAATAAATCACAGGTATCGTACCTATAAATGACATACCCTCCAGAGTACTCTTTGACTCAGGAGCTACTCATTCTTTTATATCTGTGTCATTTGAAAAGAAGCTGAATTTACCCATCAAAATATTAGACTACAAACTACTTGTACGGTCATCGATGGGGTTAGAAGTGGAGTTAGAAAAATGTTATGGGCCATGTCCAGTTCTCATTGGCGAAAAAATCTTAGATGCAACCTTGATCCAACTTGGGATGGCAGACTTTTACGTCATCTTGGGAATGGACTGGTTAGCTCGGCATTCTGTGAACCTATTATGCGCCGAAAAGAAGCTAACATTTAAAGACAAAGAAGGAGCGGAATTCAGTTTTGCAGGAACCAAACTTCCCCGTAAACACAAGCTCATACTCTCAGCACTAAAGGCTAAGAAGTGCCTTGAGAAAGGAGCAGTCGGGTATCTAGTATCAGTGGTCGACCTCACCAAAGAAGCACCACGGATAGAAGATATTGATGTCGTGCGGGACTACCCCGACGTATTTTCTGAGGAACTACCAGGATTACCACCCGACCGAGCCACAGAGTTTGTGGTAGATCTTATACCTAGAGCTGCACCAGTATCAAAAGCACCTTATCAAATGGTCCTACTGAACTAAAGGAATTGAAAGTACAACTACAAGAACTACTGGACAAGGTTATATTCAACCCAGTATATCACCATGGGGAGCGCCAGTATTATTCGTAAAGAAGAAGGACGGTAGCGTTCGATTATGTATCGACTATTGGGAGTTGAACAAACTGAGAATCAAGAATCAATATCCACTACCTCGGATCGAGGACTTGTTCGATCAGTTGCAAGGAGCAAAAGTATTTATAAGATCGATCTTCGGTCAGGCTACCATCAGTTGAAGATTAAAGATGGTGATATTCCTTAAGACAGCTTTCAGGACCAGATATGGACATTATGAATTCTTGGTCATGTCTTTTGGATTTACAAACGCACCAGCAACTTTCATTTAACTTATGAACCGGGTTTTCCATGATCTGTTGGATACGTCGGTTATTGTATTTATTGATGATATATTGGTATATTAAGAATCTAAACGCCACTCTACAGCGTTTAAGGAAAGAGAAGTTGTATGCCAAATTTACCAAGTTTGAGTTTTGGCTAAGTGAAGTCGCCTTCCTAGGCCATGTAGTATCTGCTGAAGGAATCAAAGTGGATCCCAGCAAGGTCGAGGCTATTGTAAAGTGGGAAGCACCAAAGAGCATTGCAGAAATTAGAAGCTTTTTGGGTCTAGCTAGTTATTATCGGTGATTTGTGGAAGACTATTCCCGAATTGCCATACCTCTCACCAGTCTGACTAAGAAAGGTGAAAAGTTTGTGTGGACGGATAAATACGAGAAGAGCTTCCAAATCTTGAAGACCGGATTGATATCCGCTCTGATTTTGACTATTCTGGTTCTAGGACAGCCATTTATCTTGTACACCAATGCGTCAGGACTGGGATTAGGATGTGAGCTTATGCAAGGAGAACAAGTAATTGCTTATGCCTCAAGACAGTTAAAGACACATGAGAAAAATTATCCCACTCATAATTTGGAGTTAGCGGCAGTAGTACATGCTATCAAGATATGGAGACATTAAATCGGACCACAAAAGTCTTACTTATCTATTTAATCAAAAGGAGTTGATTATGAGACAAAGAAGATAGCTGGAACTATTGAAAGACTATGATTGTGATATCCAGTATCATCCGGGGAAAGCTAATGTAGTAGCAGATGCGTTGAGCAGAAAGGCAATGATAAAATCTAAAGGAGAAGTTAGCACAACTGCAGCAATGTGTACTATTGGAACGATATTCAATCACGGCAATGAGCAGTATGTGATAGATACAACGGATGGATCAGCCAACCAAGGGTTCATTCATCGGTTTTCCAATATGTTTGCTACATTAAAGATTATACCGGATATAATTGATGAAGTGAAGACAGCTATCAAATCAGACCCTTACCTGAGAACGGTACAAGAAGACATCGAAAAAGGTAGAACTAACCCTGAGTTCACCTTGGATGAAGAGAAGGTATTGAAGTACAAAGGAAGAATATGTGTACCCGAAACAGAAAGTGTGGACATTAGACACCGACTGATGAAAGAAGCACATACCACCATCTATTAGATACACCCGGGAAGTACAAAAATGTATCTTGATCTAAGGAAATTATATTGGTGGAGAGGAATGAAAGCAAACATAGCTAAGTTCGTGTCTAAGTGCCTAAATTGTCAAAAAGTAAAGGCTGAACGACAAAGACCCGCAGGACTATTGCAGCCGTTACTGGAACCAGCATGGAAATGGGACTGCATCACTATGGACTTCGTCACAGGGTTACCATTGACTCTTTGAGTAGTTGACGCAGTTTGGGTGATTGTAGACTGCCTGACTAAAACAGCTCGCTTTATACCGATACGACCTCAGTATACACTAGAGAGGTTAGAAAAGCTTTATGTGGATAATATTGTTCGATTACACGGTGTACCAAAGAGCATTGTGTCTGATAAGGATCCACGATTTACTTCCAAGTTTTGGGAAGGATTGCAAAAGGCTATGGGTACAACTTTAAAGTTTAGTACCGCATTCCATCCACAGACAGATGGATAGTCAAAGCGTACAATTCAGATTCTAGAAGATATGCTACGAGCATGTGTAATTGATTTTAAAGGATCATGGGATGAAAAATTACCACTGATCGAGTTCGCTTATAACAATAGCTATCAGGCTACTATACAGATGTCACCCTATGAAGCACTGTATGGCAGAAAGTGTCGAACTCCTTTATTTTGGAATGAAGTTGGGGAACGTAGTCTCGTTGGACCAAAATTTGTTGAGGAGACTTGTCGAGTGGTCGACATTATCAAGGAAAGAGTGAGAACATCCCAAAATCATCAGAAGCAATATGCAGATACTCGACGCAGAGATCTTGAGTTCGTCGTGGGTGATAAAGTATTCTTAAAGGTATCGCCTATGCGAGGTGTGAAACGGTTCGGACAGAAGGGGAAACTAAGTCCAAGATATGTCGGGCCATATGAGATCTTAGCCAAACGTGGAAAAGTGGCTTACCAGTTAGCACTACCACCATCTATGTCAAGTATGCATGACGTATTTCATATTTCCATATTGAAAAAGTATGTCAAAGATCTAACACATGTTCTGACAGTAGATCTGCCAGATTTGATTAATGATTTGACATTTGAAGTAACACCAACTGAAATCACCAGCCGAAAGGTTCAACGACTACGCAATCGAGATATCTTTTATGTTAAGGTCACTTGGAGAAGTAGAGACATGGAAGAAATTACATGGGAAGAAGAGAATGCTATGCGAAAGCAATACCCTCATTTATTCTACTCAGAAGGTATGAACAATTTCGGGGATAAAATTTTTATAAGTAGGGGGGAGTTGTAAGACCCGTATCAAACTAACCCGGTCTTATCACCTTGAACCAGGTTTACCCATCATGGTCGAACCAAATGGATCATGTGCGTGAAGGAGATCACGATCCCAGGTATTAAACTGACCCAAAAACACTCAAAATAAGGGGAGGGTCACATACCCAGCAAGGGAGGGTCGGACCCCCCCCCCCCCCCCAGTATAAAAGTCAGACCCCCAGTTTTACATGGGGGGTCGGACATTTTAAGGACCAGGGGTCGACGGGATCTCCGACCCCCCTATCGACCCCCGGTAAATCGATAAAAATAGCTCGAGCCAAAAATTAGGAAATTTTCTTAATTTGAATGGGATTCCTTCCTAATCTCAATGGGACTTATTTTAGGAGTTTTTACTCTATAAATATGACGTCCCTAAGCCTCTTTCACTCCTTTTAGAACCCTAATTGGATTGAGAGAAAGAGAAGGAGAAAGAGAAGAGAAGAGGAGGAAAGTGGAGAAGAAGATCAAGGAGAAGGCTTTAGAGAAACAAGCCTAATTTTCAGGTAAGGATACCAACTCCATGTAATTCTAAAGACCTTAGAATAGATAGAGAAGAGGGAATGATCTAGGAGGAACCCAAATCATCCACCTATTGTTAGGTTTTCATGGAAAACCATGGGGGAAATCATGAAAGCCATATAGGTGAATGAACTCCGGTTCTAGGCCATAGAACATGTGTGGAATAGACTGTAGGAGCAAGCCATAGGACCCCAAACACAAAAATGGACTGAAGGAAGAAAAATTGACAAAACCCATAGGGGGTCGCATGGGGGGTCGATGGCCAATCGACCCTACCAGACCCTGAGCATCGAACCCCAGTGTTCGGGAAGTCCAGAATAGGGGTGGTCGCACCCAGGGTCAATCAAACCTCCGACCCTAGCATCGACCCCCAGTTAGCAGCATGCTTTTTAAAGTCCGAATTAATTCTAATTAAATTCTATCGATTTGGTTAGGTGTTCTAGTGACATAATATCGATATATAGTTGATTCTTAAAGCTTGAAAGAGGACTTACGATCAAGTAAAGGTGAGGGAACAAAACCTAAACTAGTTGGTTAATAATAAACTGTTTTACTTTTGAGTCCAATGCCATGATTGATTTTATGTGTGTATGATTGTTATGTGCATTCAACATATCATCCAATATTTCTATTATTATTGTTCATGCATATTTAATTCTTGTTTATACATGATAATGATGATGATGATGATGATAGGAATAGGCATGTGGATGTATGTGTGTGGTTGGTGTGCTTGATGCGAGCGAGTATCAGGGGGAGGTATCATAGGCCGGGCCTCAACACTCTAGCTCTATCTCTAACTCAAGTCTTGTGCATTAGCATCGTCGTATTGCCATTACTTTAGCATAACTATTATGTCGTAGAGTATCAGGGGAGGTGGTCTCGGTCCTTGTGGTCTCTGACTCTACCGGGGGGCCTTAGCTCTATCTCTATGGGAGTTCTGAGGGATGCTGGGGTGAGGCCTTGGATACACTGTTTGGCATTAGGATTGGTTAGTTGCGAGCCAAGTTTGCAAACCCTCGCCAGCAGGGGCTTACGTGTTGGTATGGCACTGTACAGCAATAAACGTTAATCTTTGTTGTACAATGTTCATGGTAGGGTGGATGGGGACGACAATAAACGTTAACCTTTGGGCGGGCTTCTACACCCTTTGGGCGGGCTTTTATTTTAATTATTTTGATTTAGTAAGGACATGTAATTGATATTTATTTATGTCTTAGTTGATACAGAATAATTTGCTACTTAAATATGATTATCACATCTAGATTTCTCAGTTTGTTTTACTATAAGACTTCCGCTATTGTGTATTTTACTGTGATTATGAATGTGGATGTATGAGGTTTAGATAAAACGGATATAGCCTACTCGAGATCTTGTTTAAACCGTTGGTTTGCTAGCGGTTCATCACACCATTCTAAATAGTGCGGAATTGGGGTGTGACAAACCCAATGGATAAATATCAAGATTTTAGACATCTAGAGGAATGGACGAAGTCACATGCACAATCAAGGATGACTTAACCAAACAAAATTAGTTCCCTCATAAGGGCGATTGGGTAAACATTATCCGAGTCAATTTAGTTGAATCTGATTAAGCCATGTGTTCAGTCTTGGGACCTCGTGATTTCAAAATGGATAATCAGTGGTACCAAGGTCTGGCCAATTGGATTACCAAACTTGATGAAATTGAAATGGATATATTAATCCGTCGTCCTTATTAGGGATGGTTAGCAAAAGCGGTTCATAGATGAACAAACTAGTAAATTTCTTCTTGACCATGGTATCTATGTCTTGACAGGAATTTTCTATTCGTTTTTCAAAATCGACGTGTTAACAATGAGTGATTCGACACATTGAGCTTACTTAATGGGGGGACTATAGTGACCATCTACTATGATGTAGAACAGGTGTATACATACCTCATACTCCCAATGGGTGAGAGTTCAAGATGCTCATCATGTAGATTCTAACATGTTGACCAATTGAGGACGAAAACGGGCAGAAATTCGACGTCTAGAACATGGATGCCATGGTTAAGCAGATTTTACTGGGTTGGTTCAGGAATGAACCAAAAATGACAATCATTAGGCTACAATCTGGGTTAGGACAGAAAAGGTCACCTTGATAAGGACAGGGTAAGCTATCACCGAATGCACGATGAATAATTGGCCCCCAATCCCTTTATATAATATGTTGCAAGGATCCAAGCCACGTGGAGTAGCATAACGCATTCTCAGGAGCACCCAAGAAAAGCTCATTAGAGGCTGCTCGCCGGTCTTGGTCTGACAAAGTACAGGCCAAGGTTGTGTGTTTCGCCTAGCGGGCTACCCCATATGCATGGGACCCGGTTCGGCTACTCGCACGAGTGTGTGACTGAACCCATTCGCCCCAAAACAATATGATACAAGAATAAATATAGTATCCTAAGAGGTAGCATCCAATTCATACAAGGAAAGTTTTCATTTAGGAGTTTAACTTTTATATCCCCAATGAAGTCAGCACTATGAGGACAAAGATGAAAATCTTAGAAGTCGCCACCTAGATTAAGGTCTACGACCTTAGAAATGTGAAATCTCACCCCAAGGTAAGACATCGATTGACTCATGACCCTTAAATTGGATTTCTGGTCCATCAGAGAATGGGTAAGCGTCAGGTTATGGTTATGGGAAGGGGTTAGGCACCCAAACCGCTGGATCGAAATCGGTCTCCTATACCTTTCCTATGCTAGACTCTATCTGTTAAAGCAAACCAAACCAAGTGGTTTGATATCATTGAACCGAATCTGTATCCATCAGATTGCCTACGTATTACGGAATTATTCCAAAAATCAGGTTCACCATCGTAGTTCAGGTGTAATTAAAGTTTATGGTTGTGATTTATGCTTGTACATGATTAAGTTCATTGTTCAAGTTGAAATTTATGCTTGAAATGATGAGAACCCTATGGGTTAGGATCTAGATAGTCCATGTGGACTGATAGATAGTCCTAGTGGATCTATGAATAACCCTATTTGGGTCAAAATATGGATAACCCATTCTGGGTTGGAATGTGAATAACCCTATTTGGGTTGAAATATGGATGGATATCCTAGTGGATCCATGGATAGTCAAAGTGGACTAAGATGTGGATCCAAATTTGGATTTCTCTCAAATGGCCTACATATCCTAGGGTTTGCCCTAGTAATCAGAATCCACGTAGTTCGGGCTCTGGATTGAAATGGGAATGGATATCCTAGTGGATCTATGGATAGTCCGAGTGGATTAAGTTGTGGATCTGAATTTGGGATCCACCCAAATATCCTACGTATCCTAGGGTTTGCCCTAAGAATCAGAATCCGCGTAGTTTGGACTCTGGGTTGAAATGGGAATGGATATCCTAGTGGATCTATGGATAGTCTGAGTAGACTAAGGTGTGGATCCGATTTTGGGTTTCTCCCAAATGGCCTACGTATCCTAGGGTTTTGACCTAGGAATCAGAATCCACGTAGTTTGGGATGGATAACCTGTCACACCCCAATTTTGTACTGTTCAGAATGGTGTGATGAACCGCTAGCAAACCAACGGTTCAACCAGGATCTCGAGTAGGCTATATCCGTGTTATCTAAACTCCCATACATCCGTAATCATAATCAGAGTAAATATACAATAGCGGAAGTCTTATAATAAAATGAACTGAGAATCTACTGTGATATTAATATTTAAATAGCAAATTATTCTATATCAACTAAGACATAAATAAATAGCAAATTATTCTATATCAACTAAGTCATAAATAAATATCAAATACATGTCTTTATTAAATCCAAATGAAGAAATCTAGAAAATATCTAATCGAATACACATGAGTTGCACTTGCAAGAGGATTCATGTGTATCTACTTCAGCTTCAGCTTCCATCGCCGCTACGTTCCTGTATGCTGGAGCATTCATATAATCTTCAACGGTATAACCTGCATCATCAACTAAAAATATTCGACGTCGAGGTGTCACACCCCAATTTTGGTCTAACCAGAATGGTGTGATGAACCGCTAACTAACCAACGGTTCAACCAGTATCTCAAATAGGCTATCCCCGCGTTATCCAAACTTACACACATCCGTAATCATAATCAGAGTAATACACAATAGCAGAAGTCTTATAATAAGATGAACTAAGAAACTAAATGATATTAATAATTTAATAGCAAATTATTCTGTATTCAACTGAGACATAAATATTAAATATCAAATACATGTCTGAATAAATCCAATAAAGAAACCTATAAAATATCTAATCAAATACACACGAGTTGCACTCGCAAGAGGAGTCGTGTGTATCCATTTCAGCTTCAACTTCCATCGCTGCTACGTTCCCGTACGTAGACGCATTCACATAGTCTTCAATGGTATAACCTGCATCATCAACTAAAAATATTCGACGTCGAGGGGTGAGCACACAACACGGCTCAGTGAGTAGCCAAAACAATGCAACAATACATATGCATGCAAAAAGTCAATTTATATCTTTGGTCTGGTATATAAGTTTGCAGTATGCAATAGAAAGGTTTAGGTAGCCAACGGTCACGTTTATTGACTCCGCCTCTATACACGAGTGTGTGATGTTATCCGAAGATCACGTTTATCGTCAACTCACATGCACCCAATCATGAACATTATATAACAAAGGTTACGTTTATTGCTATATAATGTCATACCAACACGTAAGCCCCTGTTAGCGAGGGCTGCAAACTGGGCTCGCAACTAACCAATCCTAATGCCAAACAGTGTATCCAAGGCCTCACCCCAGCATCCCTCAGAATGCCCATAGAGATAGAGCTAAGGCCCCCCGGTAGAGTCAGAGACTACAAGGACCGAGACCACCTCCCCTGATACTCTACGACATAATAGTTCTGCTAAAGTAATGGCGATACGACGATGTCAATGCACAAGACTTGAGTTAGAGATAGAGCTAAAGTACTGAGACCCGCCAAAGGTTAACGTTTATTGACATTCTAATCACACCTCCCCTGATACTCGCTCGCATCAAGCACATCAACCATACAAGCACATGCCTATTCCTATCATCATCATCATCATGTTATAAACAATAAAGTAAATATGCATGAACAAGTAATAGAAATATTGGATGGCATGTTGTATGCACATTACAAACATATTCGCATAGAATCAAACATCGCATAGGACTCAAGAAATAGAAAACAGTTTATTATTAACCAATTTAGTTTGGGTTTAAGGTTCCTCACCTTAGCTTGCTACAAGATACTTTTCCAAGCTTTATAATCACCTTTATATTGTTATTGTATTGCTAGAAGACCTAACACAGTCGATAGAATTTATTCAGAATTAAAAACCACTCTGTTAACTAAGGGTCGATGGTAGGGTCGATGGGTCTATCGACCCTCCCCTCTTTCTTGACTTCCCGAATGCTGAGGGTCGATGGTCAGGAATACCTAGGGTCGGATGGCCTATCGACCCTGGGTATCCGACCCTGGGTGCGACCCTTGGTGCACTCTGGTCCAATTCCCACTTTTAATCCATTCTTCGTGTTTGGGGTCCTATGGCTTTCTTCTACCTTTCATTCTACATTCATTCCATGGTCTGAAACCATGTATAAACCATCTAGAATAGTTTTCATACATCTTCCTATGGTTTCCATGAAAACCTAACCATAGATTGATGGTTTGGGTTTCTCCGAGATCACTCTCTCAACATTAACTAATCTAAGGTCTGTAGAAACTTATGGAATTAGTATCCATACCTGAGAAGATTAATCTTTCTCTGCAACTCTTCTCTTTTGGCTTAATTTTCCTCCTTGTTCCTCTTCTTCTTCTTTTCCTTCTCTTCTCTTTCTCTCAATTCAATTAAGGTTGTGAAAGGAGTGAAAGTGGCTTAGGGACGTCCTTCAAATAGACTAGGAACATCCTAAATAAGTCCCTCTAAGATTAGGAAAGAATCCCATTCGAAAATAGGGAAATTTCCTAATTTCTATTTTCTGCGGTAACCGAGGGTCGATGGGAGGGTCGATGATCCCGTCGACCCTAGGGTCTTAAGCTGTCCAACCCCCCCTTCAAAACTGAGAGTCTGACTTTCTGTTTTGGGAGGTCCGACCTTGCTTAGCTGGGTATGCGACCCTTTCCCTATTTTAAGTGTTTTTGGGTCGATTTGATACCTGGGATCTCGATCTCTTTCACGCCCTTGGTCCATTTGACTCGACCTTGAGGGTAAACCTGGTTCAAGGTGGTAAGACCGGGTTAGATTTACACGGGTCTTACAACTCCCCCCAACTTATAAAAATTTCGTCCTCGAAATTATACGTACCTTCTGAATCAAATAAGTAAGGGTATTGCTTTCGCATAGCATTCTCTTCTTCCCATGTAATTTTTTCCATGTCTCTACTTTTTCATAAGACCTTAACATAGTAGATATCTCTGTTGCGTAGACGTTGAACTTTTCGGCTAGTGATTTCTGTTGGTGTTACTTTGAATGTCAAATCATCAGTCAATTCTGGAAAATCTACTGTCAACACGTGCGTTGGATCCTTGACATACTTCTTCAATAAGGAAATGTGAAATATGTCATGTACACTTGACATAGATGGTGGTAGTGCTAACTGATAAGCTACTTTTCCACGCTTGGCTAGAATTTCATACAAACCGACATATCATGGACTTAGCTTCCCTTTCTGTCCGAACCTCTTCAATCCTCGCATAGGCTATACTTTCAAGAATATTTTATCACCTACAGTGAACTCTAGATCTCTTCGTCGAGTATCCACATATTACTTCTGGCGGTTCTGAGCTGTTCTCACTCTTTCCTTGATGATGTCGACCACTCGACAAGTCTCTTCAACAAATTCCGGTCCAAAAATACTACGTTATCCAACTTCATTCCAAAACAAGGGAGTTCGACACTTTCGGCCATACAGTGCTTCATATGGTGACATCTGTATTGTGGCCTGATAGCTGTTATTATAAGCGAACTCAATCAATGGTAACTTTTTGTCCCATGATCCTTTGAAATCAATTACGCATGCTCGTAGCATATCTTCTAGAATCTGAATTGTACGTTCTGACTGTCCATCTGTCTACGGGTGGAATGCAGTACTGAACTTCAACGTTGTACCATAGCCTTTTGCAATCCTTCCTAAAATTTGGAAGTAAATCGTGGATCTCTATCGGACACAATACTTTTTGGTACACCGTGTAACCGAACAATATTATCCACATACAACTTCTCTAACCTTTCCATTGTATATTGAGGTCGTATAGGTATGAAACGAGCTGTTTAGGTCAGACGGTCCACAATCATCCAAACTGCGTCAACTACTCGAGGAGTCATTGGTAGTCCTGTGACGAAGTCCATAGTGATGCAGTCCCATTTCCATGCTGGTTCCGGTAATGGCTGCAACAGTCCAGCTGGTCTTTGTCGTTCAGCCTTTACTTTCTGACAATTTAGGCATTGAGACACGAACTTGGCTACATCTGCTTTCATTCCCCTCCACCAATATAATTTCTTTAGATCATGATACATTTTTATACTTCCAGGGTGTATCGAGTAGATGGTGGTATGGGCTTCTTTCATCATTCAGTGTCTAATGTCCATACTTTCTGTTTCAGGTACACATATTCTTCCTTTGTATTTCAGTACTTTCTCGTCATCCAAGGTGAACTTAGGGTTAGTCCTACCTTTCTCAATATCTTCTTGTACTGTTCTCAGATAAGGATCTGCTTTGATAGCTGTCTTCACTTCATCCACTATATCCGGTATAATCTTCAATGCCACGAACATATTTGAAAACCGATGAATAAACCCTTGGTTAGCTGATTCATCCGTTGTATCTATCACTTACTGCTCGTTGCCATGATTGAATACCATTCCGGTGGTACACAATGCTGCGGTCGTGCTAACTTCTCCTTGAGATTTTATCATTGCTTTTCTGCTTAATGCATCCGCTACTATGTTCGCTTTTCCCGGTTGATACTGGATATCACAATCATAGTCTTTCAATAGTTCCAGCCATCTTCGTTGTCTCATATTCAACTCATTCTGATTAAATAAATAAGTAAGACTTTTATGGTCCGACTTAATCTGAAATTTCTCTCCGTATAGGTAATGTCTCCATATCTTGACAGCATGTACTACTGCCGCTAACTCCAAATCATGAGTAGGATAATTTTTCTCATGTACCTTTAACTGTCTTGAAGCATAAGCTTTTACTTGCTCTCCTTGCTTAAGCACACATCCTAGTCCCAGTCCCGACGCATCAGTGTATAAAGTAAACGTCTGACCTGGAACGGGGATGGTCAAAATCGGGGCCAATATCAATCTGGTCTTCAGTGTTTGGAAACTCTTCTCATATTTATCGGTCCACACAAACTTTTAACCTTTCTTAGTCAAACTGGTGAGTGGTACGGCAATCCGAGAATAGTCTTCTACGAATCTCCGATAATAACCAGCTAGACCCAGAAAACTTCTGATTTCTGAAACACTCTTTGGTGCTTCCCACTTCACAATAGCCTCGATCTTTGCTGGGATCCACTTTGATTCCTTCAGTGGATACTACATGGCCTAGGAATGCGAGTTCACTTAACCAAAACTCACACTTTAAAAATTTGGCATATAGCTTCTCTTTCCTTAAACGCTGTAGGGCTGCGTTTAGGTTCTTGATATGGGTTTCCTTGTCCTTGGAGTATACCAATATATCATCAATGAATACTATAACCGATGTATCCAACATATCATGGAAAAATCGGTTCATAAGTTCCATGAACGTTGCCGGTGCATTAGTTAATCCGAAAGACATAACCAGAAATTCATAATGTCCATATCTGGTCCTGAATGCTGTCTTTGGAATATCACTTTCTTTAATCTTCAACTGATGGTAGCCTGATCGAAGATCGATCTTAGAAAATACTCTTGCTCCTTGTAACTGATCGAACAAGTCATCGATCCGAGGTAGTGGATATCGATTCTTGATTGTCAGTTTGTTCAACTCCGGATAATCGATACATAATCGAACACTACCATCCTTCTTCTTCACGAACAACACCGGTGCCCCCCATGGAGATATACTGGGTCGAATATAACCCTTGTCCAGCAGTTCTTGTAGTTGCACTTTTAATTCCTTTAGTTTCGTAGGAGCCATCCTGTAGGGCGCTTTTGATACGGGTGCGGCTCCAGGTATCAAGTCTATTACAAACTCTGTGGCCCGGTCGGGTGGTAATCCGGGTAATTCCTCCAAAAATACGTCAAGATAATCCCGCACGACATCAATATCTTCCATTCGTGGCGCTTCCTTGGTTAGGTCGACCACTGATACTAGATATCCGATTGCTCCCTTGTCAAGGCACTTCTTAGCCTTTTGTGCTGAAAGTATGAGCTTGCGCCTCCGGGGAAGTTTGGTTCTCGAGAAACTGAATTCTGCTCCTTCTTTGTCTTTCAATGTTAGCTTCTTTTCGGCGCATAGTAGGTTTGCAGAATGCCGAGCTAACCAGTCCATTCCCAAGATGACATCAAAGTCTGCCATCTCAAGTTGTATCAAAGTTGCATTTAAGGTCTGCTCTCTAATGAGAACTGGACATGGCCCATAACACTTCTCTAGTTCCACTTCTAACCCCATCGGTGACCGTACAAGTAATTTGTAGTCTAATGTTTTGATGGGTAATTTTATCTTCTTTCCAAATGACACAGATATAAAGGAATGAGTAGCTCCGGAATCGAAGAGTACTCTGGCGGGTATGCCATTTATAGGTACAATACCTGTGATTTATCTTTACTTAGTCTACATGCTCATTCGATGTAATTACAACTTTAAAAGTTTCAGTCATACCTGTGACCACATCGGGTGATGCGGCCGCATCCTCGGACGTAACAGCATATACACGTCCCTGATGGAATTGTTTCTTGGGCTTAGGGCACTCCCTTGCCATATGTCCCGGTTGGTTGCAGTTAAAACACTTCGGGGCTTCAGAATTTGGCTTTGGCTGAGGTTGGGCTGCTGGGGTAGTCTTGGTTGCAGCATTAAAATTCTGAGGACGGAAAGGCTTATACGTCCTGTTATTGCCTCCGTTGTAGGAGTTTCCGGCTGGTCTCTTGATGCCTCTGTTCTGAGTAAGGTAACTCTCCTTCTGGCTCGATTCAATCACTCGAGCAATCTGGACAGCTTCGTTGTAAATTTTCTTCTCTAAGCCCAGAACATTTTCTCTGATGCTTCCTCTTAGTCCCGTGACAAACCTACGGGTTTTGGTTTCTTCTTCTTGCATACTTAGGGGTGCGAAGAAAAACAGCTCTTCATAACGTTGTTGATACGCATCCACTGACATCTGTCCCTGATAAAGACTCAGGAACTCCTTCTCCATCGAATCTCTGAAGCTTCATGGAAAATATTTCTCGAAGAATGCTTCTTTATATATAGCCCATGTCAGTAGGGCATGCTTGGTCAGTAAATATGTCTTCGTAGATTTCCACCAATGATGTGCGTCGCCCTTGAGCATAAAGGTGGCACGTAGTACCTTCTCTTCCTCTGTAATAGTCATCATGAGGAAGTTTCTCTCCATCTCGTCTATCCAGTGTGCTGGCCACAACGGATCAGACGGCTTGCCGTTGAATTCTCTGGGTTTCATCTTCAAAAATCTCTCCACTAGTCGGGAGTGGTCCAGTTGATTCTGGGGGTTTGCCCCAAACATATAGGGTAGATACTGGTAATTCCCTTGAGCTGCTACTGGAACCTGCACTGGAATCTGTGTAGCCGGTTGCTGAGGTTAGTGATGAGGAGAGGAACGCGATGGTGGGCCCTCACACTCGGGTCGAGATGGCTGATGCTGAGGCTGCTGCTGCTACTGCTAGAGCTCATGTGGATCCGATCGACGATAACGATCGTATGTATATGGACGTCGACTCGATACCACCGCCTTCAGCTACACATGCGGCTGGAGTTGGTACTTCTTCTGTGGCGGCTCCTGCACCTGAGGCTGGTCCTTCCCATTTGGCTGATCCTTCACTTCTACCTTCGGCCATGATGGAGATGCTACAGGAGATCAGGGATGCTCAGCGCAGATCTGATCTGAAGATGGATGAGCTGTTGGCTTCTCAGCACGCATCAGATGCGCGGATGGGAGACTCCTAGAGGTGCAGCGTGCGACTGATCAGAGGATAGCTGGTCTCACGGCTAGTCTACAGACGACCCAGACTCAGATAACCTGGTTGACTAGAGTCTATGCTGAGGACTACGACAGTGATCGTGAGGCACCGCCTCCTCCTTCGCCTCCAGCTTCTTGAGTGTACTTTTATTTTTCCTTGTACTACAGAGTAACTGTCCGGGTTGTGGACTGTACTCCGCTTCATTATGTATATAAATCTTGTTTATCCCTTTAATAGATGTAATATTCTCTTTTTAAATTTGGTCTCAAACATCACTTCTGCTTATAATGTGTTAATATTACTGTTTTACTTTTATCCTATCTCAGTTCACAATTGTCTCGAATGTATGTTAGTTCGGCGGGCAAGGCCTGAGATGCTCTGATACCAAGTTGTCAGACCCCAATTTTGGTCTAACCAGAATGGTGTGATGAACCACTAAATAACCAACGGTTCAATCAGGATCTCAAATAGGCTATCCCCGTGTTATCCAAACTTACACACATCCGTAATCATAATCATAGTAAATACACAATAGCGGAAGTCTTATAATAAGATGAACTAAGAAACTAAATGATATTAATAATTTAATAGCAAATTATTCTGTATTCAACTGAGACATAAATATTAAATATCAAATACATGTCTGAATAAATCCAATAAAGAAATCTATAAAATATCTAATCAAATACACACGAGTTGCACTCGCAAGAGGAGTCGTGTGTATCCATTTCAGCTTCAACTTCCATCGCCGCTACGTTCCCATACGCAGACGCATTCACATAGTCTTCAATGGTATAACCTGCATCATCAACTAAAAATATTCGACGTCGAGGGGTGAGCACACAACACGGCTCAGTGAGTAGCCAAAACAATGCAATACATATGCATGCAAAAAGTCAAATTATATCTTTGGTCTGGTATATAAGTTTGCAGTATGCAATAGAAAGGTTTAGGTAGCCAAAGGTCGCGTTTATTGACTCCGCCTCTACACACGAGTGTGTGACGTTACCCGAAGATCACGTTTATCGTCAACTCACATGCACCCAATCATGAACATTATATAACAAAGGTTACGTTTATTGCTATACAGTGCCATACCAACACGTAAGCCCCTGTTAGCGAGGGCTGCAAACTGGGCTCGCAACTAACCAATCCTAATGCCAAACAGTGTATCCAAGGCCTCACCCCAGCATCCCTCAGAATGCCCATAGAGATAGAGCAAAGGCCCCCCGGTAGAGTCAGAGACTACAAGGACCGAGACCACCTCCCCTGATACTCTACGACATAATAGTTATGCTAAAGTAATGGCAATACGACGATATCAATGCACAAGACTTGAGTTAGAGATAGAGCTAAAGTGCTGAGACCCGCCAAAGGTTAACGTTTATTGACGTTCTCAACACACCTCCCCTGATACTCGCTTGCATCAAGCACATCAACCACACACATACAAGCACATGCCTATTCCTATCATCATCATCATCATGTTATAAACAATAAAGTAAATATGCATGAACAAGTAATAGAAATATTGGATGGCATGTTGTATGCACATTACAAACATATTCGCATAGAATCAAACATAGCATAGGACTCAAGAAATAGAAAACAGTTTATTATTAACCAATTTAGTTTGGGGTTAAGGTTCCTCACCTTAGCTTGCTACAAGATACTATTCCAAGCTTTATAATCACCTTTATATTGTTATTGTATTGCTAGAAGACCTAACACAGTCGATAGAATTTAATTAGAATTTATTCAGAATTAAAAACCACTCTGTTAACTAAGGGTCGATGGTAGGGTCGATGGGTCTATCGACCCTCCCCTCTTTCTGGACTTCCCGAATGCTGAGGGTCGATGGTCAGGAATACCTAGGGTCGGATGGCCTATCGACCCTAGGTATCCGACCCTGGGTGCGACCCTTGGTGCACTCTGGTCCAATTCCCACTTTTAATCCATTCTTCATGTTTGGGGTCCTATGGCTTTCTTCTACCTTTCATTCTACATTCATTCCATGGTCTGAAACCATGTATAAACCATCTAGAATAGTTTTCATACATCTTCCTATGGTTTCCATGAAAACCTAACCATAGATTGATGGTTTGGGTTTCTCCGAGATCACTCTCTCAACATTAACTAATCTAAGGTCTGTAGAAACTTATGGAATTAGTATCCATACCTGAGAAGATTAATCTTTCTCTGCAACTCTTCTCTTTTGGCTTAATTTTCTTCCTTGTTCCTCTTCTTCTTCTTTTCCTTCTCTTCTCTTTCTCTCAATTCAATTAGGGTTATGAAAGGAGTGAAAGTGGCTTAGGGACGTCCTTTAAATAGACTAGGAACATCCTAAATAAGTCCCTCTGAGATTAGGAAATAATCCCATTCGAAAATTTGGAAATTTCCTAATTTCTATTTTCTACGGTAACCGAGGGTCGATGGGAGGGTCGATGATCCCATCGACCCTAGGGTCTTAAGCTGTCCGACCCTCCCTTCAAAACTGAGGGTCTGACTTTTTGTTTTGGGAGGTCCGACCCTGCTTAGCTGGGTATGCGACCCTTTCCCTATTTTAAGTGTCTTTGGGTTGATTTGATACCGGGGATCTCGATCTCCTTCACGCCCTTGGTCCATTTGACTCGACCGTGATGGGTAAACCTGGTTCAAGGTGGTAAGACCGGGTTAGATTTACACGGGTCTTACACGAGGGGTGAGCACACATCATGGCTCAGTGAGCAGACAAAATAATGCAATATTACATATACATGCAATCAATTCAAGTCTTTGGTCTGGTTTATAGTTTGCAATGCGCAATAGAAAGGTTGGGTGGTCAAAGGTTAACGTTTATTGACCCCGCCTCTATACACAGGGTGTGGAAGTCCGCCCGAAGGTTAACGTTTATCGTCGTCCCCATCCACCCTAATCATGAACATTATACAACAAAGGTTAACGTTTATTGCTATATAGTGCCATACCAACACGTAAGCCCCTGTTAGCGAGGGCTTGCAAACTGGGCTCGCAACTAACCAATCCTAATGCCAAACAGTGTATCCAAGGCCTCACCCCAGCATCCCTCAGAATGCCCATAGAGATAGAGCAAAGGCCCCCCGGTAGAGTCAGAGACTACAAGGACCGAGACCACCTCCCCTGATACTCTACGACATAATAGTTATGCTAAAGTAATGGCAATACGACGATATCAATGCACAAGACTTGAGTTAGAGATAGAGCTAAAGTGCTGAGACCCGCCAAAGGTTAACGTTTATTGACGTTCTCATCACACCTCCCCTGATACTCGCTCGCTTCAAGTACACCAACCACACACATACAAGCATATGCATATTCCTATCATCATCATCATCATCATGTTATAAACCACAAAGTAAATATGCATGAACAAATAATAAAAATATTGGATGACATGTTGTATGCACATTACAAACATATTCGCACAGAATCAAGCATCGCATTGGTCTCAAGAAAAGAGAAAAGTAGTTTGTTATTAACCAATTAGTTTAGAGTTCCATTTCCTCACCTTAGCTTGCTAATAGATACTTTTCCAAGCTTTATAATCACCTTTATATTGTTATTGTATTGCTAAAAGACCTAACAAAGTTGATAGAATTTAATTAGAATTAATTTTAAATTTAAAAATCATTCTGTTAACTGAGGGTCGGAGGTAGGGTCGGAGTCCTGATTGACCCTGGGTGCGACCCTCTCCAAACTCTGAACTTCCCGAACACTGAGGGTCGATAGTTAGGATCACCTAGGGTCGGATGGTCATCGACCCTCGATGTACTTTGGTCAATTTCCCTCTTTTAGTCCATTCTTCGTGCTTGGGATCCTATAGCTTGCTCCTACATTCCATTCAACATTCATTCCATGGTCTGAAACCATGAATCATCCACCTAAATAGCTTTCATGCATCTTCCTATGGTTTTCCAAGAAAACCTAACCATGGGTTGATGGTTTGGATTTCCCCGAGATCACACTCTCATCAATATCTAACCTAAGGTCTCTAGAAACTCATGGAATTAGTATCCATACCTGAGAAGAATACTCCTTCTCTACAACTGTTCTCTTCCTTAGCCTTTTCTTCAAGTTTTCCTTCTCTTCTTCTCTTCCTTCTCTCATCTTTCTCTCAATCCAATTAGGGTTGTAAAAGGAGTGAAAGAGGCTTAGGGACGTCCTTTAAATATAGTAGGAACAGCCTAAAATAAGTTCCTTTGAGATTAGGAAAGAATCCAAATCGAAAATTAGGAAATTTCCTAATTTCAGTTTCGGAGGCAACTGAGGGTCGATGATCCCGTCGACCCTAGGTTTCTAAGTTGTCCGACCCTCCCTTGAAAACTGAGGGTCTGACTTTCTGTCTTGGGAGGTCCGACCCTCCTTGGCTGGGTATGCGACCCTCCCCTTAAATTTAGTATTTTAGGGTCGATTTGATACCTGGGATCTCGATCTCCTTTACGCCCTTGGTCCATTTGACTCGACCATGATGGGTGAACCTAGTTCAAGGTGGTAAGACCGGGTTAGATTGACACGGGTCTTACATAACCCTATTTGGGTTAAAATATGGGGGATATCCTAGTGGATCTATGGATAGTCTGAGTGGAGTAAGGTGTGGATCCGAATTTGGGATTCTCCCAAATGGCCTACGTATCCTAGGGTTTGCCCTAAGAATCAGAATCCGTGTAGTTCAAAATGATGGGTGGATATCCTAGGGGATCTATGGATAGTCCAAGTGGACTAAGGTGTGGATCCGAATTTGGGTTTCTCCCAAATGGCCTATGTATCGTAAGGTTTGCCCTAGGAATCAGAATCCACGTAGTTTGGGTTCTGGGTTGAAATGGGAACGGATATCCTAGTGGATCTATGGATAGTCCGAGTGGACTAAGGTGTGGATCCAAATTTGGATTTCTCCCAAATGGCCTACGTATCCTAGGGTTTTGACCTAGGAATCAGAATCCACGTAGTTCGGGATGGATAACCCTATTTGGGTTAAAATATGGGGGATATCCTAGTGGATCGATGGATAGTCCGAGTGGACTAAGGTGTGGATCCGAATTTAGAATTCTCCCAAATGGCCTACGTATCCTAGGGTTTGCCCTAGGAATCAGAATCCACGTAGTTCAAAATGATGAGTGGATATCCTAGTGGATCTATGGATAGTCCGAGTAGACTAAGGTATGGATCCAAATTTGGGTTTGTCCCAAATGTCCTACGTATCCTAGGGTTTGCCCTAGGAATCAGAATCTGCGTAGTTCGGGTTCTGGGTTGAAATGGGAATGGATATCCTAGTGGATCTATGGATAGTCCGAGTGGACTAAGATGTGTATCCGAATTTGGGTTTCTCTGAAATGGCCTATGTATCCTAGGGTTTGACCTAGGAATCAGAATCCGCGTAGTTTGGGAAATGATAACCTCTTCTAGGTTAGATGTGAGAACCTATTCTAGGTTTAGGACTGAGAATCTATTCTAGGTTTAGGGTTTACTGAGATGTGAAAATCGTCCTGAGTTACCCTTTTCATCATGAATTCTAATTTTGGAAGGTTTGGCAAAGCATTCCCTTTCTTTATTAAGATTTTATTATTTTCATTATGCCCTTCCCAATAATGTGGGTGCCTAAATGCACGTCCCCACACCTATTATGTTTGCTAGGTTTACAGATATGGCAATTCAACAAGGGTGCAGCATAAATTAAATTATTGCCAAAAAAAGAATATTCTAAGCATGGCATGTATGATATTTATGGTAACTATCATATCATATAGTAAGATTATGAAAATCTCCCTAATATGGCATGTATTGCAAATAAGGAAAGATCCTAAAATGGTAAGATCTAAGCATGGCAAGATCTAATATGGCAAGATCTAAGCATGGCAAGATCTAATATGGCAAGATCTAAGCATGGCAAGATCTAATAAGGGAAGATCTAATATGCATCTATATATCAATATGGTAAGTACCAATCATAGAATGCATATATGACATGAATTTTTCAAAAAAAAGAAAGATCTTATATGTTATTTTCTAAGCATAGTACGACTTAAAAATAGTAATTATTAAGATTTTGCTAAAATATGGTAAAAATTTATCTATTCTACCAGAAATAGCAACACATGGAATGTGGCAAACATAGTATGCACAATCCAAACAAAGCATATGAATGCTCCAAATATAGCCATTTATCCAAATATGATAGAATTCACTTAAACAATCATTGATGTTATAATGATTGAGACATCAATGAAACCCTTTTTTTTTTTAAAAAAGTATAAAATTATCAAAAAAAAACATATGTTCAATGTTCTTTTAAAAAATTATAACTTTTGTGAAGAAATTTGGGAAGATTAATGACTCAAAACTGTCAAAATTGTGACACAAGGTTTCAGATAATGGACAAAACTATGAACTGTATTCAGATTTTATCACATTACACAAGAATGACCATAAGTAGGTCTTTCGGAACTCAAATCTAGCTCAACATTTTTTTCTTAAAAAGATGACTTAATATATCATATTTCATATGAAGGATTTTAATCCCAACAGAAATCAAAAATAGGTCAAAGATAAGCCCTAAGACCAAACATGTGCACTGGTCAAATCTGTTCCAAATTTTTTACCAGTTGCACCATAAATTCCAAATAAAATTTTATTCTTAATGAAAATTAAATACAGACATATGTCTACGTAGATAACTATCTAATCTAAAATTTCATCCAGAAAAACAAGTTAAACAGTATATTTTCTTTGTGAAAAATGACTCTTTTCAATCATGCAAATCTGTACATCATGACAGATTCACAATCAGAGCACTTTGTACTTAAAAATTGATATCAATTCAAAAAAAAATTAAATAAATATGAAACAAGTGCCATTTTTTAGAATACGTTTATGTCTAAAATGTTCATATTAAGTAGATTTTCTGATTATGGCCATAAGTCCTTTGTCTAGAGACTTTCTGATGGAGGATTGCATTACATGCGAGAAAAACAGCAATGTCAAAGACAAATTTTTTGATATATTTTCCCAATACCAAATGAAACGAATTTTTTAGGGTAGTCTTATAACATATCAGAGAGACTCTCATAAACATTTGGGCTTCAAAATCTTAGAAAAAATACATGTGATGTACGTCCTAAATTTCAATCCTAAATCTAAAATTTTCAGATCAAAAAACCACTTTATGAAATTTACAAAAAACATCAAACATCATTGTATATCATTAAAAAATTCATCATTGAATAGCTTAGACAAATTATCATTCATGAAAAATGTTAGACACAGGCATCCTAACATTAACAAGCATGTAATAGAGCATTCATGATTGAGATTTCATGAAAATTAGCCTTTTTCAAGCAAAATTGGCATTCGAGCATTCTAACGACCTCTAAATTTGTTTAGAGTACTAACCTTGTGCTCAAATCTAGAGAAACCATCGATGAAGGGTGATGGAGGTTGTATCAACCCCCTTTGAATGTGAATCCTCCTTCTCCTCTCTTCTGCTTCTCTCTCTCTCTTCTCTTTCTCTCTTTTCTTCTTCTCTTTTCTTTCTTTTCTCTTTTCTTTCTTTTCTCTTTTCTTTCTTTTCTCTTTTCTTCTCTCTTTCTTTCTCCCTCTCTCACATTTTCTCTCTCTCACTCATGTTCTCCTCTCCTTCACTCACGGTCTCCTCTCTCTATGGTCTGGAAATAGATACCCTCCTCTCTCTTCTCTTGCCTATTGATATTTTTTCTCTCTTTTTCTAGAAGATCCTTCTTTCCTTTCTTCTTTTTCTAGAAAATCTTTTTTTCTTCCTTTTTTCTTCTTTCCTTTCTTCACTTCCTTCCCTTTTCTCTTCCCCCTCTCTATTCTACACATTTTCCCTCTCTCCCTCTTCTAGAAAATCCTCTCGTCCTCTTTCCTTCTTCTCTCTTCCTTCTTTTTCTTCTTTTTTTTCTTTTAGAAAATCCTTTCTTTCCATTTTTTTATTTTTTCCTTTCTTTTCTTCCTTCCCACATTTTTTCTTCTTCCTTTCTTTCCTTTTTCTCCTTCTTCTTCTAAAAAATCCCTTCTCTCTTTCCTTTATCTCTTTCCTTCTTCTAGAAAATTTCTTCTCTCTTTCCTTTCTTTATTCTTACCTTTTCTTCTTCCTTCCTTTCCTTCCTTTTTTTTTCTCCCTCTCTTTTCATGTTTTCTTTCTTAGAAAACATTTTCTTTTTTTTCTTTTTCTTTTTTTTTTCTTTCCTTCCTCTTTCCTTCCTTATTTTTTTCTTTCTCCCTTTCTCTTTCACGTTTTTTTTTAGAAAACGTAAAGGGGAATCTTTTCTTTTTTTTTTTCTTCTTTCCTTTTTTCTTTTTCCCATTCTCTTTCCTATGGCTTTTCTTTCCTCTCTCTTTCCTAATATATATGGCTTTTATTTATATCTATATATATATATTATATATATATATATATATATATATATATATATATATATATATATATATATATATATATATATATATATATATATATATATTCATCCACTTTGTAGAAAATTACAAATGAAGAATAATGGTCTTGGAATCATCTGAATCCGATGTAGAACAACAAAGATATGAAGCTTTGAAGTTCTAACGATAATTTTGCATGAAAGCTTCCATGGGGCCCACTGGTGACTTCTACCTGGGATTTTTCACGTTGACTTTGAAGAAGACTGAAAATAAGAAATATTGGCCTTTGAATCATCTGATTTCGATATCAGATGACCAAGATATGATGTCTTGAAGTTTGAATGATAATGCATGCATCATACGATAATTACGTAAATGCCCTTGCACTTTCAAACTGCGATATTTTCCCTATTTGAAGTAAGAATTTGATGATTCCGGTCTCATCATGAAGATAATTTCACAACATATTCATCCAAGTAGATAATAGCCCATGACCCTACTGTGGGATTCAGTAGGGAATCACAAATCTTTGGGTTAAAGACCAAAAACCTGCCATATTGGTTCACTTATGCAGAGGGTGGCAAAAATGGGGTGCTTACACAACTACATTAGCCTTTCCTGAATGATACTGGATATCACAATCTTAATCCTTAAACAATTCAATTCATTTTCTTAACCTTATGTTCAACTCTTCCTGATGAAGAGATAAACAAACTCTTGTGTTCCCATTTAATCTAAAATTCTTCTCTGTATAGATAATGTCTCCAAGTCTTGATTGCACAATTCATCACCGCTAATTCCAAGTCATGAGTAGGGTAACTCTTCTCATCCTCCTTCAGTTTTCTTGAAGCATATGCAATCGCTTATTTACCTTACATCAACCCGCATCCCTGATCCAATCCGAAAGATTCGATGTATAGGGTAAAAGATTCCCTTGGTACCGAAACGATCAAGATGGAAGCTGATATCAACCTTGTTTTTAAAGTCTACAAACATTCTTCACACTTGTCAGTCCAATTTAACTCATCTGCCTTCCTGGTTAGCTTGGTAAGAGGTTTTGCAATCTTAGAGTGGTCCTCTATAAATCGTCTATAATAACCAGCTAAACCCAAGAAACTTCTAATATTCGTAATATACTTTAGGTGTTTCTCACCATATGATTAATTTTATCTTAATAG
Source organism: Protea cynaroides (assembly GCA_028583415.1). Lineage (NCBI taxonomy): Eukaryota > Viridiplantae > Streptophyta > Magnoliopsida > Proteales > Proteaceae > Protea > Protea cynaroides. The sequence goes on along the minus strand of CM053275.1, from coordinate 61,898,991 downwards.
GATCCACTTTAATCCCTTTTTATGATGCTATGTGATCTAAGAAGATCACTTTGTTTAATTAGGTCTCATATTTCTTGGACATGGCATAAAGCTTTTCCCTTCTCAACTGTTGTGAAGCTGTTCCAAGATCCATTGTATGAGTTGCTTCATTCTTGGAATAAACAAAAATATCATCTATGAAAACTATGACCAACGTGTCGAACATGTCATGAAACACCCAGTTCATTAGCTCCATAAAAGATGTAAGGGTATTGGTTAATCCAACCGTCATAATCGGGAACTCATAATGTCCAATCCCGATTCTAAAAACTATCTTCGGAATATCGCTATCCAAATTCTTCAGCTAATGATATCTTGACCGAAGATCAATCTTAGGAAATACCTTTGCTCCTTGCAACTGTTTAAACAAGTCATCAATCTGAGGTAGTAGATATCGATTCTTGAATCATGAGCTTGTTTAGTCCCCGATAGTCTATACATAATCTGACACTACCATCCTTCTTCTTCACGAATTGGCGCTCCCCGTGATGTAATACTTAGCCGATTAGAATCCTTGTCTAATAACTCCCGTAGTTGAATCTCAATCCCTTCAACTACATAGGAACTACTCTATAGGTGCCTTTGACACAAGTATCATCCTTGGTAACAAGTCGATGACGAACTCGGTCGTATGATCAGATGGTAACCCAGGTAAGTCTCCTAGAAACACAAGGGAAATTTATGCATCACATCAATATCTTTCATCTGTGGTGCTTCTTTGGTAATGTATACCACAGATACCATATATCCAACTTCTTTCTCTTCAAAGTATCTCTTCGCCTTTAGCATAGAGAGGATCAGCTTTCACTTCTTAGGCAACATGCTTCCAATAAAACTAAATTATATGTCGTCCTTACTCTTGAATGATAACCTCTTCTATGCACATAACAACTTTGTAGAGTGTTGAGACAACCAGTCTATTCCCAAGATGACGTCAAAGTCTGCCATCTCAAGTTGATTTAGGTTGCATCCAAATTTTGTCCATCCATATGATTTGAACATTGTTAATAACACTCATCTAATACAACATCTAATCCAAAAGGGCTTGAACTAGCAACAATCTGGTATAAAGGTCTTAAGAGCACATCTAGCTCCTTAATCTCCTAGTTTTTCAAAGACTATTGCTTAAAATCTCATATATCCCAAAAAAAACTCATTAGCTTACACCTTCTTTATCATTGTTGTTCTACCCTGATCTCTCTTTCATATACCTCGAAAAATATCTTATGATTATTACTTACTTTCTTGCTCATGCACTCTTTTATAGACATGACCATATCCATCTATTCAGCAATCTCAAAACAGATCCTCCATTTCTTCATTTGAGGTTCCTTGGCTATAGAATCTAATCTGAATTTAATCATCTTACTTCCCATAAATCCTTATTCACTAAACATCTTATCAATGGATGTCGAGAAATGTAAGAATCAGAATGTTTATCCAAAAGCAATTCATTTTCTTCTTTTGAATTCAGGGTAATGACGAACACTTGTTTTATCTAATGAACTTAGGTTTAAAGGATCAGGAGTAAATCTATGGTAATCCAACCGGCATCAAAAAATCGTCAAGTTGCACGGTGGTCCAAATATATAAAAAAATAGAGGTTTTACAATTCTTAACCTCATGGTTACAGGTTTTATCGAGTATCTAATGCCATTGGTCAAGGCACTAGAAGAATAAATCTGAAAAAAGTTTTGTTACATCAATAAATCAGGTATAAATCGAAAGATGTATGCTCAACATGATTAAACATTTAACTGTTCATTCAGTTCATATCTCTATTCATGTTGTCGATCATGAGAGTGGCTCAATTTGATATAATCAGGACTAACACTAAAGAAACAATATCTATGACTCCAATTGACAGGTTGAATCAAGAAGGTATCCTATCAAGGTACGAGAATTTAAAATCAGGTATGTGCATCCTCTATAATCATAAGAGTAAATCAATAATGCACCGCATCTTATATAACCTATCTAGTTATATGGCTACAATATCTTTGATCCTTTGCTGAAAATGTTTGAGGCTTTATCTTAAGAAAATATTCATCAATCCTTGTTGGATCATTCTACCATGATGCAGCTATCCCATATATCGGTGGCTGATAAGGGTCACCACCTTGATACACTGCTTGTTGTGTAGCAAGCTTCCCTACTGGGGTATGCATTATTGGGACTTACTGTATGGTAGGCACTGTGTTATAGCTCTAATAGGTGTTAGGGGTACAGTGTTGCTACCAATTGGTACCGTACTTGGTTTGACCTGGAGGTGTTGATGTAGCATTGGCAACTTGGGTAGTGATTCACATAGCAACTTACATAGTCGGTCTTATCTATTGTTGCTCATGTATTTTGTTTGGCTAAATTTATTACAACCGTGGCCAAGGTACATGGTATTCCAGGTGATTGGTTGGAGTGGGCTGGTTGTTCACCTCCTTTGATTTGCTTCAACTGATTATCATTATTTAGCATCTGCTTAGATGAGTTTTCACTACCCGTTCTCGACCCTGATAGTGGTGGGGTCGAGTTGCAACATCTTCTTAATGCTCAGTGGGCAATGGATCAGCTTGTGGTGGATCTCACTCTGAGTCTCCACGTCACCCAGGAGTATAGCTTTATCTTTTTTTTTTATAGTTACTCTCATTTTTGGTGAATAGCTATTGTTCTCCTATCTCTGTCGCATTCAGCCCGAGATCTTTCCATTTTTCTCTATAGGGATTTAGGTGTTACTAGCCATTTTCTTCTTCCTCTGTCATATATCGAGTTTCACATTTTATGAGTACCAACTCGGTATTTTAATTTTCTGCTTTACAGATGCTTTATTCTTATTACTGTACTATATCCTTTGTATACTCAGGCAACTATCCTACTTGTAGACTGTATCATATGTTATTTATTTATCGGAATACATTTTGATTATCTTTTTCTTTAGTCTTTATATATATACATATGGTTCCACCTCTTATATGTATATTATTCTTGTTTAAGTTATGTCTCAACCAACACAGGTGCTTATGGTATGTTTGTATTAAAGTTTTTAATTTATCCTAACTCAGTTCATGGACTCTAGTAGAAGTATTCAAGTTTGATGGGCAAGGCCTGAGAGTTCTGATACCAAGTTGTCACACCCCAATTATGAACCAACCAGAATGGTGTGATGAACCATCAATAAACCAACGGTTCAACCAGGATCTCGAATAGGCTATCCCCACCATGTTAAACCAAAACACATTCCACATTAATCAGAGATAATAAAATAAATAGCGAAAGTCTTACAAATAATGAACTGAGGTCTAGTCATGATAAATAATTAATATTTCATTTATCTCCAAGTAACCAACACATAATTAAATACATATTACAACTATCCAAATATGAAATTTAATCACTAAGCGTATCCACAGTTGAAAAGGTCGCTAAACGAATCACAATAGTCCTTCATAGCTTGCTCATCATAGCCGCCACCCATTTATATGTTGGCGTGTTGACATAATCTTCAACCGTAATACCTGCAACATCAGAAACTAAAAAGAATTGCTCGTGGGAGGGTCAACTCTCCAACTTGAGCTCAATGAGTAAACAGAACAATGCAACAAACATATGCATGCATTCAATTCATATCTTTGGTCTGGCTCATAAGTTTGCAATGTGCAATAGAAAAGATTGGTGGCCACCGCACCTCTATACACGAATGTGTGAAACCGCCCAATGGATCAAACACCATTGCCACCCCCACATGCATCCACCATGGAATAGAGATAGAGATAATGTACTTAGGACCGCACCGTATCACACTTCCCCTGATGCTCTACCCATAACAACATGTAAGCCCCTGTTGGCGAGGGCTTGCAAACTGGGCTCGCAACTAACCAATCCTAATGTCAAACAATGTAAGTCCCTCAATACGTCCATAGAGATAGAGCTAAGGTCCCCCGGAAGAGTCAGAGACTACACGGTCCGAGACCACCTCCTCTGATGCCCTACGACGTAATAGTTCTGCTAAGGTAATGGCGATACGACGATGTTAGTGGACAAGACTTGAGTAGAGATAGAGCTAGAGTTTGGTGACCAGGATGAACCACAGTGTCACGTCCTCCCCCTGATGCCCCACTCGCATCAAGTACACTAACCACACACATACAATCACATGCCTACTCCTAGCATCATCATCAACATCATATTACAAATAAATAGAAATTAAATATGCATGAACAATAATAATAGGAATATTGGATGACATGTGATATGCACATATCAATCATACAAACATAGAATCATTCATGGTATTGGACTCTATAAACAAAAACAGTTTATTATTAGTCAGTTAGTTTAGGTCTTATTCCCTCACCTTTGATTGAGCGTAGATCCTCGTTCAAGCTTTATGAATCACTTTTAAATCACTAGAAAGACCTAACAAGTCGATAGATTTTAATTAGAATTAATTTCAATTAATTTAGACTAACTGAAATCGTAGGGTCGCAGGTAGGGTAGCACCTATGGTAGCAGTTTCTGCGACCCTAGGGTATAGGGTCGGACGTGGGGTCGGATACCATTTGACCCTACGTGCGACCACACCCTCCCTGGGACTTCCCAAGGGCATGTGATCGATCCTGTGGTCTCGTAGGATCGGATATCATTCGACCCTACGTGCGACCACACATATTCTGAGTCGACCTTTCATTTTAAAGTCTATTCCTTCACGTTTGGATCCTTTGGCTTACCTTCATGGTCCATTAAATGATTGTTCTATGGATCAAAACTACAATTTGTACACCATTCATTATCTATAACGATTTCCTCCATGGAATCTCTTGGAATTAGTCCATGGACGGATGATTTGGGTTACTCCTAATCCTACGTTCTTCATAACTATTCTAGGCTCTCTTATTCAGGTAGGGAATTAGGTTCATACTTTTATTCAGAGGTTTCTCTGAACTTCCTCCTCTTCGTTAGTCTTTTCTTCAAGTTCCTTTTCTTCTTCTCTTACTTCTCTTTCTCTTTCTCTCACTCTCAATTAGTGTTCTAAAGGAGTAAAAGAGGCTAAGAGACGTCCTATTTATAGAGAAAAACCCTCCATAATAAGTCCCAATGAGTTTAGGAAAGATCCCCTCTGAATTAGGAAAGTTTCCTAATTTCCGGTTTCTGTCAGTGATCGTAGGGTCGGACGTAGGGTCGTAGGATCCGTCAACCCTACACCTTCTTAGTCATCTGACCCTACAACTAAAAAGTCATGGGTTGGACTTCTGTTGAGGTGGGGTCGACCCTACCTGTTTAGTCATGCGACCCTACCCTCACATTTACTATTTTTGGGTTAGACTTCATACCTGGTCTTGTGATTTCTTCACGCACTTGGTCCACTTGGCTAAACCATGATAGGTAGACCTAGTACAAGGTGGACAGATCGATTAGTTCGATATGAGTCTTACAAGTTAAATATCTATTTTTGTAAGCCCCTTTAGACCCACATTCTTGGGCCTTATACTTAAGTCCATTACAATGAATAAACCCTGAAATAAAACTGCAACCCAACCTAGTAGTAGATCCTGACCCAAATTTATGCCTGCATTAGCTTGTCTAAGTTGGCATTAGTAACCCTTCATAAAAGACCACTCCCTTTGCCTTTGCCTTTAGTTTGCATGGATTCATTCATTTCTATTTCTATCTTTTGTGATCTTATTACTATCCATCTGAACAATTCCATGTTATTTCCATTTGTTACTGTCAAAAGTTATGCTAGTGCTTAGATTTCATACATGACTATATTGTACTCCCTTCAAAATTCTTATAGAAAACTTTAAAATAATTTTTGGCTTCAAGCTGTATTATGTAATATACGTTCTTGAATGATAACTATGTACTTTTTATACAGCATGCTGCGGATTATCTCTGCCAAAATCTGAAGACTGAAGGTGTTTTGTTGCATAATTTGCACTTGTGTGCTTATTGGGCTCGTTCAGAGATAAAGCTTGGAAATGATCCAGTTGGAGCTTGGGGAGTTTGGGAGAGCCTGCTTAAGACCTGGTTTGATTTTACCTCTATAGAATTGTTGCATAGTTATTTCCACTGCTCTTTGTTTTTGTAATGCTTTATGTTGGCATACACAGTGGTTCAATGATTGAGGCCTGGCAAGGTTATATAGGAATGGAAATTGAAATGGGTCATATCAATGAAGCTAGATCCATCTATAAGAGATGCTATAGTAAAAGATTCAATGGAACTGGTTCAGAGGTATGCTTCCTTCTCTTACTATAATGATGGTGTGGACATACAATAAATGAAAAGTAATGAGAATGGAGCTTATTCGCTAGCCATGTTGTTGGCTAGAAGGGGGTTCGAAAGCATCCAGGGTTTTTTCAGCATGCTCTTAAAAGTTCTTTCTTTAATGGGTTGAAGTCTGTTTGTCAACTTTATTGATTATGATTAAATATGCATGAACTACGCGGCAAAACCAAAATTACATAATTTCGAATTGAAGAAGAAACTACAAAACCCATTGGCCTTCAGATTATCCCTAGCAATAAGAAAATTCTATTACCAATTCATCTTACAAAATAATCTACTGAAGATACAAAGAATTCCTTCTAGTTGCCTTGCACTCTTCACTCATAGACCTGTTAACTTTGTCACCCCCCCTCTAGACAAAAATAATCAACGGGGAAATAGAACACTTGAATGGTGCACCAGTTTGAGGTTGTTATTGATCTTTGGGAGATGCTCAAAGTTTGGGACTTAAAAACACCAACAGTATCTTGCTCTCATGGTTTATGAAAACATCCCCCACTTCCGCTTGATCAGGGATCCCCATTATGCCTCCATCTGTTTTAAGCTTAATGGAGAAAGATGGGGGATGCTCCACACCTATACAATCTGATTCTGAACAGCTTTTGCAGATGCTATCAGACTCCGACGTCTCACAGAATAATCAGTACTCATGACCTGGAGAGCTTTATTGGCCGATCTCACGATTCACAAGATGATTAGCTCACACTCTTCTTGAATCCTGAGGTGACCTTTGTCAACCACAAAAATCCTTTGATTTTTCTCCTCCCAAGTCCCAATGAGTTTGTACAGTAGCCATGAATACAAACTTCCAAATGGCCTAAGCCTGTTACAAAGGTGACTGATTACCGGAACTGCAAGAGTTTGTGGATACTTTGTGGATGGTTCCAGTTAAGACCAAACAAGGATAATAAATGGACCCCAAATAGCTCTCAAGAATCACAAGAGATGAAAGATGAGACGTGGGTCATGGACTCCCACTCATGACCCAATGAAGATAAATGAAAAATAATTTTAAGGGAAATAAAAACAAGTTATGAAAGAGTAAAGAGTATGGGGCTGACTAAATCAACCCTCCCATTCAACGCATAATATTTCTTTGTAACCAAAAGCAGTCAATATATATTTTAACCACTTTTCTCAAGGTTGTTTTGCTTCCAACCCTTACTCTACATATTCCTTCTTCTAGCTGATCCATATAGGGGCCTTAATTGTACATGTAGAAACCACTTCAAGCAACTTTCACTCAACTTATCACCAATCAAAACTGGACCACCTCAAATATTTCATTTCTTATTTTGTCTTTTCAGGTTCATCGATCATTTATCTCAATAGTTGACATCCTTATATCAACCACCATTTTACTTTTCAATGGGTTCTTTCTAGTTTTATAAAGGATACATTGTATTTCCTGCAAGCCAGGTTCAATCCTTTGATAGATTCATTTCCCACGTCGTGGTTGAAACTGAAATATTTCATCAAAATGTGCAAAATACACTCAAAATTTGGTAAAAATCTTTTAAATCTCGATTCTAGAGATATATGGAAAATCATTTGAAGTTTGCAATGGAACTTCAAGAGATGCTTATTTAAACATAAATATATAATCAAGGAAGCATTAGAAATCAAAGAAAACCATTTATGTGGTCTTATGGTTAATAATCTAAGTAGATAGTATATCACAGCGTTTTTGAGTTTTCCGTCCATTATACTTATCCTACACAACTGTACAAAACATTTTCCACTCCAATTCAAGTCAATTAGACTCAAGTATGGAAACCTAAATAGATCCTCTATCATGCAGGTTTTAAGTCTTTTGACCAATTTAAGATATCTACAGAATATACGAGACATATCCCACTCTTAACTCAAATCAACTTGATTCAAGTAAGCCTTTTCCCAATTAAATGGGATCAGGTATATGGATTGTGTTCTGCCAACCAACTCTGTTTAAGGTCATGGTAGTTGTCATGACTAAGCTTTTCATGTCATTTCTCACTATCCATCCCATAGTTCTTACTGTCTACCTTTGGTCTTTTAGACCCTCTAATTGTGTCATAACACTCCTTGCCACCTCAATATCCTTCATTGCAAATTTTTATGCCAAATTAGATGATGCTCGTTTAACTTATCTTCTGTTGGAGCCATGCCTAGATCACCATGCACTTAAAATCATGTTTTAACATACTATATTTTATGATATAATATCTTAAGGCATAATTTCTTTCACATGGCCCTGTTGTCATAAGCTTATAATAACAATCCAGTATTTTAGGCCATGTGGATGGATCGTGTGGCAATTATGACCGTTGGATAGACAGGTCTAGGTTTGGATTAGCCATATGTCAACTTTGAGATTTATATTCAATAAAATACCCTCCCTTGTAAATCCATGCATCCTTGTATATTTTTTTTTCAGCCCTCTGTGTATGCCCGTGCATCCTCCCGTGCCCTCTGTGTATGCCCGTGCATCCTCCCGTAGTCACTATCTTTTCAAAGTTCTATTTTTCCACTTGGCGTTATCCATTTGGGCTGAAACTTGACATGTGGCAGTGGACCTTAAGGTCTACCCTTCTACAAATTTTTGGCCCTGATTTGTCACATGGTATATAATTGGGTTGTTTGGATAAGCTTATTCAAATGGATTGTTCAGGAAACATTTGCCCATATGTTTATTATCTACTTGTATTAACTATACGAAAAAAATACTAATTTACTAATAAAAAGAAAGTACAAGCCAATCAGTTGCATAGGAATATTATATATCTTCCATGGTTGATTGCATATTGGTTTTAGAAAAAATATATTTTGCAATTTTTGTACTTTTTAATTTGTTTTAAAAAACCAAATGAATTTTTTTTTTGGTTTAAACCTTAAAGTTGAAGGCTTTATTTCTTGTCTATTATTTTTTAAGTCTCTTGTTGATGGTGTTTGAGAGTAATGTATTGAGAGCTTTTCTACCCTTTATTTATTTATTATTTTTTTTTTGTGGGGGGGGTGCTATTTTACCATTTTTATGTTGTTTCAACTTGAAATGGCTTGAAACATTGTATTTAACCTATTGGAATGTATCATTTCCGTATTTCAACTTAAATTTTGCAATTTGTGTATGTCGTTTTGCCCATTGCAATTTGAATTTCATATTCATCTTGTTAGCGATATAGTTATATGGGAATGGACCCATATGTCAAGGTCCATTCCCAGCATCACTTATGATCGTAGTTGTCAAGGCGAACCAAGGTGTTGGAGGCTTGACGGATGCCTAAGGCGGCCTATTTATTAAGGCGACACCAAGGCGCCTGGACACTATGCGACGCCTTAACAACTATTCTTATGATTAGCTGTGACGCATTGAGATTTTGGACCTAGGATTAGGAGGCATTACTGAGCATAAGCTTTGCTAATACCACCAGAATCGTAGTTCAAAGCAGGTGAGCAACCTTCTTTAACCTTACATAGCAACAGAAGTCTAATATGAAATCATAATTTGAATTCCCAATGGGAACCCATTGGGTAGATCTCGACCTCTGGTGGTAAAATAAATAATCTGATACATTAACTATTTCAATGTACATTCTAAAATTTAGTTGGCTTGATATATTCATCCATACTAAAATAAAACATGAACAAATAAAAAGTAGCAACTTCCCACCTTGTTGCACCCCTAGGACGGGTCACACTTATTATCTGAAAAACATGTATCAAAGAGGAATGAGCTCAAGATCCTAGTAAGGTGAAACAATCCACTAGCTCACATCACAAACAACAAAACGCATAATTTCGTAAATAACATAGCACTTTAACATGATCTTCTCAATCAGCATTTCACATCATTTGCATAGCCTAAACATCTCAATCAGCTTTTCACATCGTTTCATATCATCACATGTCATTTCATTATAGAAACCATTGACAAAGTGTAACATTTCACTTCATGATATCATATATTCGTTTCATGTCTTAAATTTTTATTTCTTAGCATAACATAGCATTTAGCATTTCAAGGCCTAACATAGCATTATGTAGCTTAAAGTGGCATTACATTTTATTTCATCAAAACATGCCTAAATTTCATAAATCATGTAACATTCTTAATCGACATTTTCTTATCATTAGCCTTGCATTATAACATATACATCAGAATCGTCATCATGTAACAATTATTTTCACATTCTGTTCATTCATCATCATTTAGAGGACTCTACCCCTCAGTCATCACCAGGGGGGGGGGGGGGGCTAACTTTATATTTCATGAACCTCCAAGGCCTACTTTATATTTCATGGACCTTGAAGGCTGTAACTTTACATTTCATAGACCCGAACGCCGTATTTTATATTTCATGGACCCCGAATTGCAGGTCATTTGATCTACCTATCTAGAGTTGAAAACTTTCTCTCATAGTTCCCTTAGTCTGAGTTTCTAGTTCTAGTTTACATTATTCTTGTTAAAGTGTAGCGTAGGCTCGGTTTAGGGGTGTTTTGGATGTTACAGGAGTATTTTACTTAATGTTGGTTCAACCAAGTTGTAATTTTTTTTATTATAATTATATCCCTTCTCCCATGGTTTGTTTAGTCTGTCCACATCTCAAAACGTGGGTAAAATTCTTCTCCTCACTTATCTCGTTCGACTTCTTTTCCTCCTCTTCTTTTCACTCTTATTCTCTTTTGCTTCTGGTTAATGTTTTGGTATTGTAACATCCTTTGTGTTAAAGATCCACTTGCAAATCCTTTCCCTTGAGTTCCACTATAAGGTTTGAGAGATCTGACTTGCTAATTGCTATTATGGCGATTGATGCAATAACATAAGCTTGGTAATATCGGCATGACCCAGTCCAAAAGCCCAGACCAAAGAAAATCAGGTCCAAACCTGAATTTTGGTCTAATATGGTTTTTAGGAATTTATTTATTTCTTTGGGGTTTTTTTTTTTCAAAATTTAATTATATTTTTTAATATGGAAGCTAGCCAACGAGATGAGAGTAGTTTTTGTTTTTGGATTTCAGTAGGAATTCTTCTTTGAGTTTTTTTGTTATCAACTTATCTCCTTTTCCTCACTCTCCATTCTCGATTCAGGCCTGAATCCCTTTCCTGTTTCTTCATCTTATTTCTATTCTTTGTTTTAAACTTTTAATTGTCTCTTCTTCATTACATTTTTTTTGGGTGAATAAAAGAATGTATTAACAACATTCCGAAAAGGAGGGAGCAAACCTGGGTGTCCATAGGATAGAGCCATGCTCCTTACAAACCCGGGCCATTAGCCCAAACAACAAAGGAGAGAGACCAAAACAAAACAAGACAATGGAATCCCCAAATTAGGGATTAACCATATTCCAAGAAGACAAGATAAACCTATTCCTGACTGTATCTGTAAGGGGCAACCTAGGTTTGGGTTCGGATGGTGGTCTAGCCCATATTATAGGCAATGAAAACAAGGATTTACATGAATAACCTCCTATAAAATTTTTCTTTGCTTTGAAAATACCATTCATCAGACTATCCAAAGCATCATTCATTAGACTATCCAAAGCATCATTCATTAGACTATCCAAAGCATCATTCATTAAATAAATAGCGGTAGACCTTATATTACACAAAAGATAACAGCTGGAGGTTGTAAAAAGGTTCTTTACATAAACTTTCTTTACAAACAGATACTATCTCTAAACAAAAGAAATCAAAAGAATGCCAAGGGGGTGATAGGTCACCCACATGGACTTTCTATCCTCATGTCTTCGGTTTCTCATCTTCATCATCTGTAACGTAGTCAACATAAGGGAGTGAGCTATAGCTCAGTGATGAAAATATTGTCCTGGCAGGAGTACATGCATTCATACAGGTATAAAACATTAACATGCTTTAAAAACATCTTATTCCACTAATATCTCAAAATTAGCTATCATTCACTACTTCCATTCATGTCTTAGCTTAAACTATTTCATTTCTTCCATTCTTAGGCTTTACATGACTTTTCTTTCATTTCATTTACTTTCCTTTCATGTCTTTACATTCCATTCAAGTTAGGTAGTCTATTGGACTCACTGGGTTAATCTACGTTTCTTGTTTAGATACACCCCGCTGCAGGCTTCCCCGTGGGTCTTACCATACGACGGTTACCTTCCTTGCTTTTCTTTCATGTGGCGTGGTGCAATGAACTCACTAGGTTAATCTACATTTCTTGCTCAATTGCACCCTGCGACAAGTTTCCCCGTAGGTCCTACCATACAACGGTTATACCTTCCTTGTTTAGTAGGGTGGTGCAATGAACTCACTGGTTTAATCTACATTTCTTGCCTAGTTGCACCCCATTGCAGGCTTCCCTTTAGGTCCTACCATACAACGGTTATCTTCCATGTTTTTCTTTCTTGTAGGGTGGTGCAATGAACTCACCGGGTTAATCTACAATTTTTGCCCAGTTGCACCCCACTGATTAACTCACCCAGTGATGTCACATGTGAGGCTGATACCAAACCAGTGGTTCCCAATTCCATTTTTGTACTTAGTCATTTCATTTCATTATATTTCATGTCCTTTCATTTCTGGTCATTCCATTTCAATTCGGTTCATCTTATAAAAATTTAGTTCAGTTCAGCTTACTTAATTCAGTTCATTTCATGGCATTTTGGTTCAGTTGATGAAGTGTTTCTCATACATAGGTATTAGTCTATGAAGGTTTAACCTATACTCATTTACCTGTTTACTTTCATTGACCATAGCATTCCTTATATGATATAAAACAATAATTGATTAACTTACTTATCCAATCATTATTTCAGCCTAACATCAAAATTCAGGTCAGTTCAGTTGAGGTCAATTCAGTTCATTTCATGGCATTTCGATTCAGTTTATGAAGTGTTTTTCATACATAGCATTAGCCTATTAAGGTTTAACCTTTACTCATTTGCCTGTTTACTTGACTTTCTTTGACCATAGCATTCCTTACATGATATAAAACAATAGGTGCAACTTACTTATCCATTCATTATTTCAACTTCTATACATAGCATCAAGTCAGCTCATGTGGTTGAGTTAAACAATATCTTAATAATCATCATTTACATTACAGCATGTGTCAATCAATTCATAGAAATAACCCACTGCTTACACAATCTTATATCAAACATTGCATCAAAACCAAAGTTCCAAACTTATATGTATATACTCATTCAAGATACATCGTCACCACATTCATTTATCCTCTATTCAGTATCCAGCCATATAGTAATATAGAGAAATAAATACTTGGCTACAGACTAATAAACTCCTCACCTATGCTATCAAAAAGAGCTTCAAGAATCCTCTCTTAAATTTAAACCTTCAAATTTTGACTTTATATACCTATTCAAGGAAAGAACAACATAACCAATCATTTGGATGACCACACCACAGCCTTAGATTCAATTTGAAGATTCATTTCAATCTCCTAATACTTCCCTCACCTCAGCTGTCCAAGAAGGCTTCAAGAAAAGTCTCTTTGATAGAACCTTCAAATTTTGACTTTGACAACTCACCTAAACATGTCATTATAATGGAGTAGCATTATGAGGGTTTTACTCATCCAAAAACCGTGCCAAAAAACCCCTTTTAATCCCTCTTAAATTCCCCTAAACAACCCCTCAGGAGCATAGTTGTTGTCAAGGCGTCGCCTAGGCTTGCCTAGGCGTCTGGGTGAGTCAGATAGGGCTAGGCTGTTGGTTGCTTTATTGTATCACACATTGTTTTAATTGTTTATTGTTTAATTAATACCATTTGTAGCATTTTTATTGGATGTATAAAGTACATATATACACCATAATGCAAGGATTCATGCATATGTATTAAAAACAATAAAAATTAATGTGTTAATCCCCTCCTTTTTGAATAAATCCTCTTAATAAGATATACCTTTACAACACCTTGGGAACCCCTTGGGTACGTGGCACACGCCTTAGGTACACCTAGGCACCCAAGCATCTCTCTAGTGCCTTGGGTCGCATTGGCGCCTTGACAACTATGCTTAGGGGTTTAGATGTAACCCCCAAACAAAACAGCAAAACACAGCTATCTGGGGAGGTCCGGTCGACCAAAGGGTTTGTGATTGACCAGTCCCACTTCATCGATTGGATGACTTGCAGTTCACAAGGGCTCTTTTGAGCCTTGGGTTCGATCCCAGCTTGGGATTTGGGTGTTGGGCTTCAACTTCACACTTCTCCTAGCCTCCGCCTCTAAACTTCTTCTAACATCCTGTAAATCAAATTTTGTAAACAGTACACATGCAAAGCATGTATTCATACGTGAAATGATTTAAAAAATTTACAGCATTAGCATCATCCTCTTCCTAGCTATATATATCCATTAGAGGACCTATGAAAGTCTGTAACCGACTGAGATACTACATAAATCATACATGCATTTCTATTTTCAGAATGTGCACAAGATGCATACCTTTAAATAAGCTGTTAACACTCTAAAGTAGCTTCGAACCACAACTCAAAAATTGAATTTCAAATGGTGTCTCTCTCTCTCTCTCTCTTAAAATTTCTGCAGCTTCTCTTTAATCTCGAAGCAAGTCCTATAATCAGCTTGCAATACTTCCTTTACTCAGTCCAATCTCTCATTTACAAGCCTTAAGCATCAACATCATGCCTCTTCTCTGAAATCTCACAAGAATCACAACAATTTTCCTTCCAACACTCGAGAACAAGCTCTCACTCTCCTTCATACGAGTTCCACAAAGTTTGTAAACTTTAAAATTAATTTTAAAATTTCCTGATGTATTTCCTGAGGATGTACTACTGCTGCTAATTCCAAGTCATGAGTGGGATAGTTCTTCTCATGTGTCTTCAATTGTCGTAAGGCATACAGAATTACTTGTTCTCCTTGCATAAGCACACATTCTAAACCTAACCCAGACGCATCAATGTACAAGGTAAACGGTTGTCTTGGGATCAGAATAGTCAAGATGGGAGCTGATATCAATCTAGCCTTCAATGTTTGAAAACACTCTTCACATTTATTGGTCCAAACAAACTAATCTCCTTTCTTTGTCAGACTGGTGAAAGGTATGGAGATTCTAGAGTAATCTTTCACGAATCGTCGATAGTACCCAGCTAAACCTAAGAAACTTCTTATCTCTGCAATATTCTTGGGTGCTTCCCATTTCAAAATTATTTTAATCTTACTAGGATCCACTTTAATTCCTTCAGCGGATACATCATGGCCTAAGAAAATGACTTCATTTAGCCAGATCCCATACTTTGTAAATTTTGCGTAAAACGTCTCTTTTCTTAGTCACTGCAAAGCGGCTCTTAGATTTGTGACATGAGTTTCTTTGTCCTTGGAGTCGACTAGTACTTCGTCAATAAATACAATGACTGACGTATCCAACATATCATGGAATACCCGACTCATGAGTTCCATAAAAGTTGCAGGTGCATTAGTCAATTCAAAAGACATGACTAAAAATTCATAATGTCCATATCTGGTTCTGAATGCTGTCTTCAGAATATCACCTTCCTTAATCTTCAACTGATTGTATCCTGACTGAAGATCAATTTTGGAGAACACTTTGGCACCTTGCAACTGATTGAATAAGTCATCGATCCGAGGCAACGGGTATCGATTCTTGATTGTAAGCTTATTCAATTCCCAATAATCTATACACAGTCGAATGCTACCGTCCTTCTTTTTCACAAACAATACTGGCGCTCCCCATGGTGACATGCTGTGTAAGACCCGCACACCACGAACCCGGTCTAACCTTACATTTCGTGTCAGGACCCGTCTACATATCATGGTCGAGCCAAGTGGACCAAGTGTGTGAAGAAAAATCAAGACCCAATATGAAAATTTTCTCAAAATAGTCAAAATGAGGGTAGGGTCGCATGTTTTAATAGGCAGGTCTAACCCCCCCATCGACCCCCGGTAATCAGGAAAAACAACACGAACCAAAAATTAGGAAACTTTCCTAATTTCAATTGGAACCTTTCCTAAAATCAATGGGACTTATTTTGGAAGGTTTTACTCTATAAATAGGACGTCCCTAAGCCTCTTTCACTCCTTTTACAACTCTAATTGGATTGAGAGAAAGAGAAGAGAAGGAAGAGAAGGAGAAGAGAAAGAGAATTGAAGAACAAGACCAAAGAGGAGGAAATTCAGAGAAAACTCTGAATCTCAGCAAACCTAAGGCATGAATACATTCCCCATGATTTATTTAAGACCTTAGAATGGTTTATGAAGAGGGTATGACTTAGAAGAAACCCAAATCAGCCATCCATGGTTAGGTTTCAATGGAAACCATGGAGGAGATCATTGAAACCATGTAGGTGAATAAAGAATAGTTCAAAACCATAGAACATGTATGGAATGGACTATAGAAAGAAGCCATAGGACCCAAACATGAAAGAATGGACGAAATTTGATATTTTTGACTCATACCATTGGGGGTTGCACCTAGGGTCGATGGAACATCCGACCCTAGCATCGACCCCCAGCATTCGGGAAGTTCATGAAAGGAGGGGTAGCACCTAGGGTTGATGGAACATCCGACCCAAGGCATCGACCCCCAGTTAACAGCAAGCTGTAAAAATTAGAATAAATTTTAATTAAATTCTATCGACTTTGTTAGGTTTTCTAGCAATATAATATTGATATAAAAGTGATTCTTAAGGCTCAAAAGAGGATCTACAAACAAGCAAAGGTGAGGAAACAGGACTCTAAACTAATTGATTAATAACAAACTATTTTTATTTTCTTGAGTCCAATGTCATATTGATTCTATGCGTGTATGCTTGTATGTGCATTCAACATGTCATCCAATATTTCTATTATTTGTTCATGCATATTTACTTTATTGTTTATAATATGATGATGATGATGATGATAGGAATAGGCATGTAAATGTATGTGTGTGGTTGGTGTACTTGATGCGAGCGAGTATTAGGGGAGGTGTGATGGGAACATCAATAAACATTAACCTATGGTGGGTCTCAGCACTTTAGCTCTATCTCTAACTCAAGTCTTGTGCATTAACATCGTCGTATCGCCATTACCTTAGCAGAACTATTATGTCATAGAGTATCAGGGGAGGTGGTCTCGGTCCTTGTAGTCTCTGACTCTACCGGGGGCCTTAGCTCTATCTCTATGGAAGTTCTGAGGGATGCTGGGGTGAGGGCTTGGGTACACTGTTTGGCATTAGGATTGGTTAGTTGCGAGCCCAGTTTGCAGCCCTCGCCAACAGGGGCTTACGTGTTGGTATGGCACTGGACAACAATAAACGTTAACCTTTGTTGTACAATGTTCATGAATTGGGTGCTTGTGAGTCAACGATAAACGTTACCTTCGGGCGGCGTCACACACTTGTGTATAGAGGCGGGGTCAATAAATGTTAACCTTTGACTACCTAAACCTTTCTATTGCATATTGCAAACTTTAAACCACACCAAAGATATGAATTGACTGCATGCATATGTATTGTTGCATTGTTTTGTTTACTTACTGAGCTCAAGTTGGAGAGATGACCCTCGCGTGCACAATTCTTATTAGTTTCTGATGTTGCAGGTACTACGATTGAATATTTTATCTACACGCCAACATATAAACGGGTGGAGGCTTTGAATGAACAAGCTGTGGAGAACGAACATGATTCGTTAAGCGAGCGTTTAAACGGTGGATATGTTTACTATTTAGTTTTTGTATTTGGATATTGTAATATGTATTAAGTTATGTTTTGATTACTTGGAAATAAATGGAATATTAATTATTTATCATGATTAGACCTCAGTTCATTATATGTAAGACTTTCGCTATTTATTTTATTACCTCTGATTAATGTGGAATGTGTTTTGGTTTATCATATGTGGGATAACCTATTGTGAGATCCTGGTTGAACCGTTGGTTTATTGACGGTTCATCACACCATTCTGGTTCGAGCAGAATTGGGGTGTGACAACTTGGTATCAGAGCTCTCGTAGGCCTTACCCATTAAACTTGAATACTTCCACTGGAGTCCATGAACTGAGTTAGGATAAATTAAAAAGCTTTAATACAAACAAACCATAAGCACCTGTGTTGGTTGAGGCAGAAATTAAACAAGACGATAATGTACATATAAAAGGTGAAACCATATGTATACACTCAAACAGAAAAAGAAGACCAAAAAAAAATTATCCTAATAAATAAATAATATAAGGTATTATCTATAAGTTTGGTAGTTATCCAAGTATACATGGATATAGTACAGTAACAAGAAGGGATCTTCTGTAAAGCAAAAAATTGAATACCGAGTTGGTACTCAGAAGATGTGAAACTCGATGTATGACAAAGGATGGAGAAAATGGATAGTAATGCCTAATTCCCTACAAAGGTCAAGGGAAAGATCTTGGGCCAAATCCAACAGAGATAGGAGAATAACGGCCCTACATTAAGAATAAGAGTAACTACAAGAAGATAATGCTATACCCCTGGGTGACATGGAGACTCAGAGTGAAATCCACTACACGTTGATCCATTATCCACTGAGCATTAAGATGAGGTTACAACTTGACCCCACCATTATCTAGGTTGAGAACGGGTAATGAAAACTCATCTGAGTTGGTAATCAGATTAGAGCAAATAATAGGAAGTGAACAACCAGGCCACTCCAGCCAACCACCTGGACTACCAATTACCTTGGTCACGGTTGTAATAAACTTGGCCCAATAAAATACAAGAGCAACCACAAATGAGATTTACTATGCAAGTTGCTATTCAAATTGCCAATGCTACATCAATACCTCTGGGTCAAACCAAGTATGGTACCAATTGGTAGCATCACTGTACCCCAACACATGTTAGCTATAACACAGTGTCTACCATACAACAAGTTCCAGTAATGCATACCCCAGTGTAGAAGTTTGGTGCACAACAAGCAGTGTATCAAGGTGGTTAACCTTATCAGCCACCGATGTATGGGATAGTTGCATCATGACAGAATGATCCGACAAGGATTGAAGAATGTCTTCTGAAGATCATACCTCGGACATTTCAGCAAAGGATCAAATCTATTATGGCCATATATCTAGATAGGTTTATATAGGATGTGGTGCATTATTGATTTACTCTTATGATTATAGAGGATGCACATACCAGATTTTAATTTCTCGGGCCTTGACAGGATACCTTCTTGATTTAACCTGTCAATTGGAGTTACATATATTGTTTCTTTAGTATTAGTCCTGGTTATACCAATCTGAACCATTCTCATGATCGACAACATGAACAGAGATATGAACTGAATGAATAGATAAATGTTTAATCGTGTTGAGCGTACATCTTCTGATTTATACCTGATTTATTGATGTACGAAATCTTTCTCCAGATTTATACCTGATTTACTGACGTATGAAAGCTTCTCCAGATTTACTCTTGTAGTGCCTTGACCAATGGCATTATATACTCGATAGAACCTGTAACCATGAAATTAAGAGCTGTAGAACCTCTATTACCATGTATTTGGACCACCGTACAACCTAACGACCTTTGGATGTCGGTTGGATTACCATAGATTTACTCCTGATTCTTAACACCTAGGTTCACTAGATAAAGCAAGTGTTTGTCGTCATACTAAATTCGAAAGAAGGTAAGGAATAATTTTTGGATAACCATTCTGACATCCATTGAAAAGATGTTTAATGATAATGGAATTATTGGAAGAAAGATGATTGGATTCAGATTAAATGCTATGGCTAATAAACCTCAGATGAAGTAATGGAGAATCTATTTTGAGATTGCTGAATGGATGGATATGAGTTATGTCTATAAAAGAGTGCATGAGAAAAAGTGAGAACTATCAAGGGTAGCCAGTAAAGAAATAGATAGCACTCAAGTAAAGTTAAAGATGGTTATATCGGTATGAATTTTGACAAGGTAGAAGATTCCTAAAGACAAATCTAAGAGTGGATACAAGGATAAAGTCAAAAATCGTGGCATTGATAGTATTCGGATTAGTATAAGTAATACTAAGTTATGCCCAATGTCGATTGAGATGATTAAGCAAAGACCAAGACAGTTTGGCAGAATTAATGAAATTTTGAGCATATACCCTAATGCTTAGACTTGGGATATGTAACGAGTAAATAGTCAAAAGATGCTTTTCGAGATATATAATAGAATGATAAAAGGAGGCGTAAGCTAATGAGCTTTTTGGGATATATGAGATTTCCAGCAATAGTCTTTGAAAAACTAAGAGAGGAAGGACCTATACGAGCTCTTAAGACCTTATACCAGATTTTGCTAGTTCAAGCCCTTTGGACTAGATGTTGTATGGGATGAGTGTTATGAACAATGTCCAAATCATATGGATGGACAGAATTTGGATGCAACCTGAGTCGACTTGAGATGGTAGACTATGACATCATCTTGGGAATAGACTGGTTGTCTCAACACTCTACAAAGTTATTGTGTGCATAGAAGAGATTATCATTCAAGAATAAAGATGAAATATAATTTAGTACTATCGGAACTATGTTGCCTAAGAAAAGAAAGCTGATCCTCTCTATGCTAAAGGCGAAGTGATGCTTTGAAGAGAAATGAGTTGGAGATATGGTATCTGTGGCATACGTTACCAAAGAAGCACCACAGATGGAAGATACTGATGTGATGCATAAATTTTCTGATGTGTTTCTAGGAGACTTACTTGGGTTACCATCTGATCATGCGACCAAGTTCGTCATCGACTTGTTACCAAGGACGATACTTGTGTCAAAGGCACCTATAGAGTAGCTCCTACGGAGTTGAAGGAACTGAGACTCAACTACAAAGACAAGGGTTCTAATAAGCTAAGTATTGCATCATGGAGAGCGCCAATGCAACTCGTGAAGAAGAAGGACAGTAGTGTCAGATTATGTATAGACTACCGAGAACTAAACAAGCTCACGATCAAGAATCAATATCTACAACCTCAGATCAATGACTTGTTTTACTAGTTGCAAGGAGCAATGGTATTTTCTAAGGTTGATCTTCGATCAAGATATCATCAGCTGAAGAATTTGGACAGCGATATCTCGAAGATAGCTTTTAGAATCAGGATTGGCCAATTATGAGTTCTCAATTATGACGTTTAGATTAACCAATGCCCTTACATTTTTTATGGAGCTGATGAACTAGGTGTTTCATGACATGTTGGACACGTTGGTCATAGTTTTCATAGATGATATTTTAATTTATTCCATGAATGAAGCAACTCATACAACGGATCTTGGAGTAGCTCCACAACAGTTGAAAAGGGAAAAAGCTTTATGCCAAGTCCAAGAAATATGAGACATGATTAAACAAAATGATCTTCTTAGATCATGTAGCATCATAAAAAGGGATTAAAGTGGACCCTATTAAGATAGAGGTAATCATATGGTGAGAAACACCTAAAGAGTATTACGAAGATCAGAAGTTTCTTGGGTTTAGCTGGTTATTACTGACGATTTTAGAGGACCACTCTAAGATCGCAAAACCTCTTACCAAGCTAACCAAGAAGGGAGAGGAGTTTAATTTGACTGACAAGGGTGAAGAATATTTTTAGATTCTAAAGTAAGATTGATATCAGCTCCCATCTTGATCGTTCCGACACCAGGGAAACCTTTTACCCTATCCATCGGAGCTTTCAGATTGGATCTAGGATGTGGGTTGATGTAAGGTAAATAAGTGATTTCATATGCTTTGAGAAAACTGAAAGAGCATGAGAAGAGTTACCCAACTCATAATTGGAGTAAACAATTGTGATTCATGCAATCAAGACTTGGAGACATTATTTAAACGGAGAAGAATTTAGATTGGATCGGACTACAAGTGTTTTATTTATCTCTTTATTAGAAAGAGTTGAACATGAGGATAAGGAGATGGTTAGGAATACTTGAAGGATTAAGACTGTGTTATTCAATGTCACCCGAGCAAGGCTAATGTAGTAGCTAAGGCCTTAAGCAAAAAGGGAATTATGAAGTCCGAAGAAGGACCCAATATATAAATGCTGCCTTATGTTCTGCAGTAACAGATTCAGATTTGGAAGAAGAGTAACATATAATAGAAACTCGTGATGATCCAATTGAGCGAGAAATTAGGGATGAAGAAAAAGTAGTAATTTTGTGATATCTGTATATAAGAACGGTACAAGAAGATTTAGAGAAAGAAAAACCTAACCCTGACTTACTTTGGATGCGAAGACAATACTCAGATACAGAGGTAAACTCTGAATACATGAAGGTAAAGACTCAGATATCATGAAGAGGATAAGGATAAGAGCCCATTGTACTCCATATTTAGGATATCCTGGAGTACCAATATGTATCATGACCTGAAGAGATAACAAATGTGGCTTAGTGCGTGTTCCAGTGTCTGAATTATCAGCAAGTAAAAGCTGAAAGACAAAGACCACCATGGCTTACAATAAAAACTATCGGAGCCAATTTGAAAGTGAAATTGCATTACAATGAATTATGTCACTGATTTGCCACTGACTCCCAGAGTGGTTGATGCAGTTTGGGGGATTGTTGATCACCTTATGAAGGTTGCTCATTCCATTGCTATACGACCTCGGTATACTTTGGAGCGGCTAAATAAGCTATATGTGGATAATATTGCCAGATTGAATGGTATGCATGAGAGCTTCGTCTCGATCAGAGGCTTATGCCTTATCTCGAAGTTTTGGGAGGATCTACAGAAAATAATGGGGACAGAGTTGAAGTTTAGTACCGCACTTTACCTCAAACCGACGGATAGTTGGAGCGAACTATACAGATCCTAAGAGATATGCTCCGAGCTTATAAAATTGATTTCAAGGAGCTTGAGTTGAGAAGTTACCGTGAATTGAAGTTGCTACTAAGCTACCATGTAAATGTTACCTATGAAGCATGATACGGTAGATATGTCAAATTCCTTTATTTTGGAGTAAAGTCGGTAAATGAAGGGTTTTAAGACCTAAGTCAATTACAGAAAACTGTCGAGTGGCAGACAAGATCAAAGAAAAAGGGGCCAAGACAGCTCAGGATTGTCAGGAGAGACACCAAGACCTTGAGTTCGCCATAAGTGATAAAGTGTTGTTTTTTTTAAGATAGCACTTATGCGCAGTTTGAAACAATTAGACAAGAAGGGATAGTCATAATTTATATATGTGTTGGATCTTATAAACTTTGGAGAGACGTAGAAAAGTTACCTATCAATTAGCGTTACCACTGTCCATGTCTAGTGTGCATGATGTATTTCGTGTGTCTCTATTGAAGAAGTAAATTGGAGATCCATATCAAAAGAATTGACCACGGAGTCACTAGATTAGATAGAATGTTTAACAATTGAAGTGGTACCAGCCTAGTTCACTAGTTGGAAGGTACAATAATTCCAAAGTGGGGATAATTATTATATGAAGATAATCTGACGAAGACAAGACGTGGAGAAGATGGCATGGAAAGAAGAAGATGCAATGCGGAAATAGAATTCCTACCTATTGACTCCGAAGTAAATTCAAAATTTTGATGACAAAATTTATTTTAAGGATGGGGTAGTTGTAAGATCCGTACGTTCAAATTTCGAGGATGAAATTTTTTTTAAGGGTGGTCGAGTTGTAAGACCCGCACACCACGAACCCGGTCTAACCTTACATTTCGTGTCGGGACCCGTCTACATATCATGGTCGAGCCAAGTGGACCAAGTGTGTGAAAAAAAACCAAGACCCAATATGAAAATTTACTCAAAAACAGTCAAAATGAGGGTAGGGTCGCAGGTTTTCATAGGCAGGTTTGACCCCCCCATCGGCCCCCACCATCGACCCGTGACCAGGGGTCGTAGGGGTCTATGAATTGTCCGACCCCCCATTGACCCCCCCATCGACCCCCGGTAATCGGGAAAAACAACACGAACCGAAAATTAGGAAACTTTCCTAATTTCAATTGGAACCTTTCCTAAACTCAATGAGACTTATTTTGGGAGGTTTTACTCTATAAATAGGACGTCCCTAAGCCTCTTTCACTCCTTTTACAACCTTACTCGGATTGAGAGAAAGAGAAGAGAAGGAAGAGAAGGAGAAGAGAAAGAAAATTGAAGAACAAGACCAAGGAGGAGAAAATTCAGAGGAAACTCTGAATCTCAGCAAACCTAAGGTATGAATACATTCCCCATGATTTATTTAAGACCTTAGAATGGTTTATGAAGAGGGTATGACTTAGAATAAACCCAAATCACCCATCCATGGTTAGGTTTCAATGGAAACCATGGAGGAGATCATTGAAACCATGTAGGTGAATAAAGAATAGTTCTAAACCATAGAACATGTATAGAATGGACTATAGAAGGAAGCCATAGGACCCAAACATGAAAGAATGGACAAAATTTGATATTTTCGACTGAAACCGGGGGTCGCACCTAGGGTCGATGGAACATCCGACCCTAGCATCGACCCCCAGCATTCGGGAAGTTCAGGAAAGGAGGGGTAGCACCTAGGGTCGATGGAACATCCGACCCTAGGCATCGACCCCCAGTTAACAGCAAGCTATAAAAATTAGAATAAATTCTGATTAAATTCTATCGACTTTGTTAGGTCTTCTAACAATATAATATAGATATAAAAGTGATTCTTAAGGCTTGAAAGAGGATCTACAAACAAGCAAAGGTGAGGAAATAGGACTCTAAACTAATTGATTAATAACAAACTGTTTTTATTTTCTAGAGTCCAATGCCATATTGATTCTATGCATGTATGCTTGTATGTGCATTCAACATGTCATCCAATATTTCTATTATTTGTTCATGCATATTTACTTTATTGTTTATAACATGATGATGATGATGATGATAGGAATAGGCATGTGAATGTATGTGTGTGGTTGGTGTACTTGATGCGAGCGAGTATCAGAGGAGGTGTGATGGGAACGTCAATAAATGTTAACCTTTGGTGGGTCTCAGCATTTTAGCTCTATCTCTAACTCAAGTCTTGTGCATTAGCATCGTCGTATCGTCATTACCTTAGTAGAACTATTATGTCGTAGAGTATCAGGGGAGGTGGTCTCGGTCCTTGTAGTCTCTGACTCTACCGGGGGGCCTTAGCTCTATCTCTATGGACATTCTGAGGGATGCTGGGGTGAGGCATTGGATACACTGTTTGGCATTAGGATTGGTTATTTGCAAGCCCAGTTTACAGCCCTTGCCAACAGGGGCTTACGTATTGGTATGGTACTATACAACAATAAACGTTAACCTTTGTTGTACAATGTTCATGAATTGGGTGCTTGTGAGTCGACGATAAACGTTACCTTCGGGCGGCGTCACACACTTGTTTATAGAGGCGGGGTTAATAAACGTTAACCTTTGACTAGCTAAACCTTTCTATTGCATATTGCAAACTTTAAACCAGACCAAAGATATGAATTGACTGCATGTATATGTACTGTTGCATTGTTTTGTTTACTCACTGAGCTCAAATTGGAGAGTTGACCCTCGTGCGTGCAATTCTTTTTAGTTTCTGATGTTGCAGATACTACGATTGAATATTTTGTCTACATGCCAACATATGAACGGGTGGAGGCTATGAATGAGCAAGCTGTGGAGAACGAACATGGTTCGTTAAGCAAGCGTTTCAATGGTCGATAAGTTTAATGTTTAGTTTTCATATTTGGATATTGTAATATGTATTAAGTTATGTTTTGGTTACTTGGAAATAAATGGAATATTAATTATTTATCATGAGTAGACTTCAGTTCATTATCTGTAAGACTTCCGCTATTTATTTTATTACCTCTGATTAATGTGGAATGTGTTTTGGTTTATCATATGTGGGATAGCCTATTGTGAGATCTTGGTTGAACCGTTGGTTTATTGACGGTTAATCACACCATTCTGGTTGGAGCAGAAATGGGGTGTGACATGCTGTGTCTGATATAACCCTTGTCCAGTAATTCTAGTAATCGTACCTTCAGTTCCTTCAGTTCAGTAAAAGCCATTCGATAGGGTGCTTTTGATACTAGTGCGGCTCCGGGTATAAGATCTATAATGAACTCTGTCGTTCGGTCGGATGGTAGTCCTGGTAGTTCCCCAGAAAATACATCCAAAAATTCATGCACAACTTCAATATCCTCCATCCGTGGTGCTTCCTTAGTGAGATCGACCTCGGATACTAGATACCCAATTCCTCCTTCTTCTTCCTCCTACGGTCTCTACTCAACTCGCCACCAGTGAGTTGCTACAGTGTCGATCATACAAACTTGATGATTTTTCCATCGATCAACATCCGTTACTCCATTCCTTAAGGTATGTTCTCTACTTTTCTCCATTTTTAAGCTTTCATACCTAGGGTTTTTGCCATTTGTACGATTTTCTTCTAATTAAAATTTTTCTGACCATAAAAATATAATTTTTATTGGGGGCTTTTGCTATTGGCCACCCAATGGATGAAAGCCCTCAAGAAAATTTGAGTTTCATCGGTTAGTTTAGTAGAAACTTGAAAATTCTCATTTTTGATCTAAATTTTGGGGGTTTTCCCAATTATCAAAATTTCTTCAAATTCGACCTACCTAGTTTAAATTTCTGATTGTATGAGCCTTGCACGATGGTTTGGGACCTATGTAAGTCCTCTTGCCCAAATGTTTGGGTGAAAAGTGAGGCTTTTTCCATTTTACATCATTATGCTGTCAAAATTTTCAAATTTATCTAACTTGTTTTCTTATTTTCTTCTCTTGAAGTTATCATGGTTCGTACTAAGGTTCCTCGAGTTCATGACCCATGATGGTTCTGGTCCGTTGAAGAAAAGATGCGATATCCTTTGTTTGACCAAAAGAAAGTTGAAGGGGGTCGGTGTTTGAACCTAGCCCATTTAGCCCGGTTTGTTGTGGAAAGGGCGTCTGGTGACATGGGTTGGCTTCCAGTGATTTTGTACGAGGCTTGCACTTGCCCAGACTTGGTCAAACAGTTTAACTGTCACCTACAGGAAGAAGGTGACTTAGAAGATATTGACAGGGGTCAAGAGCTCCGGATCACCAGCTAGGTGAAAGGGGTTCCGATCTCTTTTAACTGTCAAGAGTTGGCTAATCTCCTAGGCATTTCCAACGATGGTTAGTTGGTTTACTGTACACCTAGGGAGCCACAGTTTCTATCTACACAGGTGTGTACAAAAATAGATAATCAAATTCTTTGAGATGACTGCTGGGAGATGAAAGCAGTCAACTTGAGTCCAGAGCCACGGGTCTACTATAAGATTATCCAGGATAATCTTATTCCCTAGGGTGGACACTACGAGATGATCTCACAGCTGACTCAATACCTATTGTACTGTATCTGTACTAGGCAGCCTGTCTGCCTCCCATATATTATTCTTCAGACTATGCACAGAGCTACATTGCCTGACTCGAGAGGTAACTTGCCCTATGGGCGGCTGCTCTCCACCTTGCTCGCTTGTCTACAGGTGGACCTAGTGCATGAGAGGATCCTTGAGAACACCTTCTCAACTGACCTTGATTGGGAGGGCATCAACAGG
This sequence comes from Protea cynaroides, assembly GCA_028583415.1. Classification (NCBI taxonomy): domain Eukaryota; kingdom Viridiplantae; phylum Streptophyta; class Magnoliopsida; order Proteales; family Proteaceae; genus Protea; species Protea cynaroides. The sequence goes on along the minus strand of CM053275.1, from coordinate 61,871,215 downwards.
ATGGGCATGAGAGAGATACAGGTCAATGATAATGAAAGGAATGCTATGAGATGTCCTCTCACTCAGGTAGCAGCAGTAGATGTAGAGACGACAGTAGCAACAGCAGCAGAGGTAGCAGCAGAGGCACAAGAGGGTGATGATGAGGAGGATGATGATCGGATGTACATGGATGTGGATGCCATCCCTCCTCCATCGCCACAACATTCTACTGGAGCTAGCCTTTTTAAGGCTTCTCATTCAGCATGGGCTGTTACGTGAGATTAGAGAGGCTCAACGCATGACTGATTGGAGAGTAGGAGAGCTTCTAGATGCCCAGCGCTTTATAGACCAGTGGGTAGTAGATCTGATGGCTAGTCTCTGAGCGACTCAGACTCATGAGGCCTGACTCACGAGAGTATATGCTAAGGACTACGATAGAGATCGTGAGTCACCTCCTCCTCTAGCACTTCCAGCTCCATGATCGTCATTTATATCTTTTTCCCTTTTATACTACAAAGTAACTTTCCAGATTGTGGACTATACTCTGAATTTGATGTACATTTGTCTTGTTTTTATTCGGCATATATATATATAATCGGTTTCCCCTTTAAATATTTGCATTATTCTCTTTCTTAGTTTATGTCTCATACAACACAGGTGCTTATGGTGTGTTCTTATTATAGCTTTTAAATTTTATCCTAACTCAGTTCATGAGTTATGTGGAAGTAGTTAGGTCAATGGGTAGAACCTAAGATGCTCTGATACCAAGTTGTCACACCCCAATTCTGGTTAGACCAGAATTGGGGTGTGACATATACAGCAAATGCAAGCAAACATGCACGTGCTATGAGAATTTCTTTCTCAGTTGCAAACACAACATCTCTACCTGTAGGACAAGCTAGTATGGCACCTGGTGGTAGCAGCAATGTACCCCAAGCACCGCAAACACCAGCAATACAAGGCCAAGTGCCAAATCCTGAAGCACCGCAAGGTGGGTACAACCAAGGTAACTATCAGTACCAGCTACCTATATATGGAGCTTATGCACAGTATCAGCTTGATCATTCTTGACTGATCAAGCGTTTCCTGTAGTTGAAGCCGAATGAATTCACAGGTAAGCCATAGGATCCTTTGTGGCCAGCTCTCTGGATCGACAAAATAGAAAGAAATTTCATGATGATCACTATAAATGAAGAGGAAAACGTATTATGTGCTACATTTATGATAAAAGGTGATGCACACCACTGGTGGAAATCAATTAGAAGTTATCTGTTAACAAAGCACGCCCAACTGACATGGGCTATTAACAAAGAAGCTTTCTTCGAGAAGTGTTTTCCAAGGAGTTTCAGAGATCAAATGGAAAAGGAGTTTCTGAGTCTGTATCAGGGACAGATGACTGTGGATGTATATCAATAGCGTTATGAAGAACTATTTTTCTTTGCTCCCTCTAGTATGCAGGAGGAAAATACCAAAACCCGAAGGTTCATCATGGGACTTAGGGAAAGTATCCATGAGCATGTATTGGGATTGGAAAAGAAGATTTATAATGAAGCAATACAGATTACTCAAGTACTAGAATCGAGCCAGAGGGAAAGCTACCTTACTCAAAACAGGGGCATTAAAAGGCCTAATGGAAATACATATAACGGAGGGAACACCAAGACATTGAAACCCTTCCGTACTCAAGGCTTTAATGCTGCAGCCAAGACTACCCCAACGGCTCAACCTCAACAAAAGCAAAGTAGTGCTGGAGTTAAATGCTTCAACTGTGATCAAGTAGGACATTATTTAAGAGAGTGTCCCAAGCCAAGGAAGCAGTTACAACAAGGAAAAGTTTATGCAGTTACTTCTGAAGATGTTGTCGCATCACCTAATGTGGTCACAACTATGACCTGAACTTTTCATTTTGTATTACCTTGTTTGAGCATGTAGACTAAATTAAATCAAATCACAGGTATCGTACCTATTAATGGCTTACCCACCAGAGTACTCTTTGACTCTAGAGCTAGTTATTCTTTTATATCTATATATTTTGGAAAGAAGTTATATCTACCTCTCAGACCTTTAGACTGCAAATTGCTTGTCTGATCACCTATGGGATAAATACTGAAACTAGACAAAGGTTATGGACCATGTCTAGTTCTTATCGGTGAGAAGATTTTGGATGCAACCTTAATTCAACTCGAGATGGCAGACTTTGACGTTATCTTGGGAATGGATTGGTTAGCTTGGCACTCTGCAAACCTATTTATTATGTGCGGAAAAGAAATTGACATTTAAAGACGAGGAAGGAGCAGAGTTTAGTTTTGCGGGAACTAAACTTCCTCGTAAATAAAAACTCATTCTCTCTACATTAAAGGCTAGAAAATGCCTCGATAAAGGAGTTGGGTACTTAGTGTCCATGGTCGACCTCACCAATGAAGCACCACGAATGGAGGATATTAAAGTTGTGCATAAATTTTCTGATGTATTTCCTGAGGAACTACCAGGACTACCACCTGACTAAGCGACAGAGTTCGTTATAGATCTTATACCCGGAGCCACACCAGTATCTAAAGCACCCTATCTAATGGCTCCTACTGAACTGAAGGAACTGAAGGTACAATTATAGAAGTTACTAGACAAGGGTTATATTAGACCTAGCATATCACCATGGGGAGCTCCAGCCAGTATTGTTCATGAAAAAAAAGGACAATAGCGTTCGACTGTGTATAGACTATCGAGAGTTGAATAAGCTTACAATCAAGAATCGATACCCGTTGCCTCAGATCAATGACTTGTTCAATCAGTTGCAAGGTGCCAAAGTGTACTCCAAAATTGATCTTCAGTCAGGATACCATCAGTTGAAGATTAAGGTAGGTGATATTTTAAAGACAGTATTCAGAACCAGATATGGACATTACGAATTTTTAGTCATGTCTTTTGGATTGACTAATGCACCTGCGTCTTTTACGAAACTTATGAACCAAGTTTTTCATGACATGTTGGACACCTCGGTTATTGTTTTCATAGATGACATATTGATATACTCCATGGATGATGTAACTCATGCAACAGATTTTAGAGCAGCTTTACAACGACTAAAGAAAGAAAAGTTTTTTGCTAAATTCATGAAATGTGAGTTCTAGTTAAAAGAAGTGCAATTCTTAGGTCATGTGGTATCTACAAAAGGAATTAAAGTGGATCCCAGCAAGATTGAAGCTATTGTAAAATGGGAAGCACCTAAAAATGTTGTAGAAATTAGAAGTTTCTTAGGTTTAGCCGGGTATTACCGACGATTCGTGGAAGATTACTCTAGAATCGTCTTACCTCTCACCAGTTTCACTAAGAAAGGAAAAAAGTTTGTTTGGACTGAAAAATATGAGGAGGGTTTCCAATCATTGAAGGCTAGATTGATATCAACTCCCATCTTGACCATTCCGACTCCAGGACAATCATCTACCTTGTACACCAATGCGTTTGGATTAGGTTTGCAATGTGTGCTTATGCAAGGAGAACAAGTAATTGGGTATGCCTCAAGACAACTGAAGACACATGAGAAGATCTATCCTACTCATGACTTGGAATTAGCAACAGTGGTACATGCTGTCAAGATATGGAGACATTATTTGTATGGAGATAAAATTAGCATTAAATCAGATCATAAGAGTCTCACTCATCTTTTTAATCAGAAGGAGTTGAACATGAGACAGAGAAGATGGTTGGAATTACTAAAGGTTTATGATTGCGATATCCAGTATCATCTAGGAAAAACTAATGTAGTTATTGACGCACTAAGCAGGAAAGCTATGACAGAATCCCAAGAAGAAGCTAGTGCAAATGTTGTAGTGTGTGTCATAGGAAGAATAGTTCGTGATTGATATTTTGAATGAATCAACTGACCAATGGTTTATTTATCTATTCTCAAACATGTTTGCTATTTTAAAGATTGTACCTGATCTATTAGATGAAGTGAAGATAGCTATTAAATCAGACCCTTATCTGAGAACGGTGCAAGAAGACCTTGAAAAAAGTAGGACTACTCCTGAATTCACCTTCGACGTTAAAAAGGTACTAAGATACAAAAGAAGGATATGTGTTCCTGAAAATGAAGACTTGGATATTAGACAAAGACTAATGAAGGAAGCTCACACCACCACTTATTCGGTACATCCTGGAAGCATGAAAATGTACCATGATTTAAAGAAACTCTATTGGTGGAGAGGAATGAAAGTAGATGTAGCTAAATTTGTGTCTCAATGCCTAAATTGTCAGCGGGTAAAGACTAAAAGGCAAAGACCTGCAGGATTATTGTAAGACCCGTATCGAACTAACTGGTCTTACCACCTTGTACCAGGTCTACCTATCATGGTCGAGCCAAATGGACCAAGTGCGTGAAGGAAATAGCGAAACCAGGTACTAAACTGACCCAAAAATAGTGAATTTGAGGGCGGGGTCGCATACCTAGATAGGCAGGGTCGACCCCCCCTCACTAAGAAGTCAGACCCCTGATTTTTAACTGGGGGTCAGACAACTTAGGAACTGAGGGTCGACGGGATCTCCGATCCCCCTCATCGACCCCCTGTTTGTCGACAAAAACCGTAAATAGGAAAATTTCCAAATTTCAATGGGATTCCTTCCTAATCTGAATGGGACTTATTTTGGGAGATTCTACTCTATAAATAGGACGTCCCTAAGCCTCTTTCACTCCTTTGAAACCCTAATTGAGAGTGAGAGAAAGAGAAGAGAAGAAGAAGAGAAGGAAAGTTGGAGAAGAAGACCTAATTGAAGAATTCAGAGAAATCTCTGAATCTCAGCAAACCTAATGTATGGGCAACCTTTCTATTGATGATCTAAGACCTTAGAATAGTTCATGAAGAGATTATGGTCTAGGAGAAACCCAAATCATACACCCATGGGAAGATTTTGATGAAATCCATGGAGAAATCATGGTAGACAAAGTAAGGAAGAAACCTAGAGTTCTAAGCCATAGAACAAGCTTGGAATGGATTGTGGTAAGCCATAGGGCCCAAACATGAAAGAATGGACTGTAGAATGAAATTCTCGACTTAGCCCATGGGGGGTCGCACGTGGGGTCGATTGGGAATCAACCCTACTAGACCACAAGATCGACCCCCAGTATTCGGGAAGTCCAGAATAGGGGTGGTCGCACCCAGGGTCGATGGAACATCCGACCCTGGCATCGACCCTACCCTGGGGGTCGATGTAGACTTCTACCCTACCAGCGACCCACCTTGCGACCCATGCTTAAAAACAAGCCTAATGATGTCGGAATGACTTCTAACCAAAATCTATCGACTTGTTAGGTTTTCCTATTGATATAAAAGTGGTTTTAAAGCTTGAAAGAGGATCAACACTCAAGCAAAGGTGAGGGAACAAGACCTAAACTAATCGAATAATAACAAACTATTTTTATTTTCTTGAGTCGAATGCCATGACTGATTCTATGCGTGTATGCTTGTAATGTGCATTCAACATGTCATCCAATATTCCTGCTATTAATGTTCATGCATATTTAATTCTATTTTGTTTATAACATGATGATGATGATGATGATGCTAGGAATTGACATGTGAATGTATGTGTGTGGTTAGTGTGCTTGATGCGAGTGGAGTATCAGGGGGGAAATGTGACATTGTGGTTCAGTCTGGTCACTAGACTCTAGCTCTATCTCTACTCAAGTTTTGTCCACTGACATCGTCGTATCACCATTACTTTAGTAGAACTATTACGTCGTAGGGTATCAGGGGAGGTGGTCTCAGACCGTGTAGTCTTCAACTCTGCTAGGGGGCCTTAGCTCTATCTCTATGGACGTATTGAGGGATTCTGGGGTAAGGCCATAGGTACACTATTTGACATTAGGATTGGTTAGTTGCGAGCCCAGTTTGCAAGCCCTCGCCAGCAGGGGCTTACGTGTTGGTATGGGTAAAGTATCAGGGAATGTGTGATACGATACGGTCCTAAGTACTTTAGCTCTATCTCTATTCCATAGTGAGTGCATGTGAGACGACAATAAACGTTAACCTTTGGACGGATTCACACATTCGTGTATAGAAGTGAGGCGGCCACCGAACCTTTCTATAACACATTGCAAACTTATAAACCAGACCACAGATATAAATTGAATGCATGCATATGTTTGTTGCATTGTTTTATTCCCTTTCGACGTCGAATATTTTTAGTTGATGATGCAGATACCACGGTGGAAGACTATATGAATGCTTCTGTGTACGGGCACGTTACTGCGATGGAAGGTGAAGACTTAGCGGAAAGGCATGACTCTTCATGCGAGTGCAACACATGAGTTTTCAATTAGATTTCATTTGAATTATTAAGGAAATATAATTGATATTTTATTTACTTATGTCTCAGTTGATATAACATAATTTGATACTTTATTTATGATTTTCACAGTTAGATTCCTCAGTTCATTTATTAAGACTTCCGCTATTGTGTATTTATTCTGATTATGGTTGTGGATGTGTATGGTTCGTTTAAAATGGACACAGCCTATTAAAGATCCTGGTTGAACCGTTGGTTTATTAGCGGTTCATCACACCATTCTGAATGTTGCAGAATTGGGGTGTGACAATTATTGCAGCCACTACCAAAACTGGCATGAAAATGGGACTACATCACTATGGACTTCATCACCAGATTACCATTAACTCCCCGAGTAGTTGACGCAGTCTGGGTGATTGTAGATCGTTTGGCTAAGACAGCTCGTTCCATAGCTATATGACCTCAGTATACCTGTGAGGACAAGGATGTAATTTGTTTGGAAGTCGCCACGTAGATTAAGGTCTAAGACCTTAGAAATGTGAAATCTCACATTAAGGTAAAACTTCGATTGACTCATGACCCTTAGATTGGATTTCTGATCCATTAGAGATTGGGTAAGCATCAGTTTACGATTATGGGTAGGGGTTAGGCACCCAAACCGCCCGATCGAAATCGATCTCCTATACCTTTCCTATGCTAGACTCTATCTATTAAACCGAACAAAATCAAGTGGTTTGATATCATTGAACCGAATCTGTATCCATCAGATTTCCTATGTATCAAGGAATTATTCTGAAAATCAGGTTCACCATCGTAGTTCAGGTGTCATTAAAGTTTATGGCTACGATTTATGCTTGTGCATGATTAAGTTCATTGTTCAAGTTGAAGTTTATGCTTGAAAGGTTGAGAAACCCTATGGGTTAGGATCTGGATAGTCCATGTAAACTGATAGATAGTCCTAGTGGATCTAAGAATGGATAACCCTTTCTGGGTCTGAATGTGAATAACCTTATTTGGGTCAAAATGTGGATAACCCTTTCTGGGTTGGAATGTGGATAACCCTATTTGGGTCAAAATGTGGTTGGATATCCTAGTGAATCTATGGATAGTTCGAGTGGACTAAGGTGTGGATCCAAATTTGGGTTTCTCCCAAATGGCCTACGTATCCTAGGGTTTGACCTAGGAATCAGAATCCACGTAGTTCGGAATGATGGGTGGATATCCAAGTGGATCTATGGATAGTCCGAGTGAACTAAGGTGTGGATCCGAATTTAGGATTCTCCCAAATAGCCTACGTATCCTAGGGTTTTCCCTAGGAATCAGAATCTGCGTAGTTCGAAATGATGGGTGGATATCCAAGTGGATCAATGGATAGTCCGAGTGGACTAAGGTGTGGATCCGAATTTGAGATTCTCCCAAATAGCCTACGTATCCTAGGGTTTGCCCTAGGAATCAGAATCCATATAGTTTGAAATGATGGTAGATATCCAAGTAGATCTATGGATAGTCCGAGTGGACTAAGGTGTGGATCCAAATTTAGGTTTCTCCCAAATGGACTACGTATCATAGGGTTTGCCTTAAGAATCAGAATCCTCGTAGTTCGGGCATGGCTGAAATAACCTGTTTTAGGTTAAGGATTGAGAACCTATTCTAGGTTTAGGGTTTAGAACCTATTCTAGGTTTAGGGTTTATTAAGGGGCAGAAATCGTCCTGAGCTACCCTTTTCATCCTAATCTCTAATTTTGGAAGGTTTGGCAAAGCATTCTCTTTTTTTTTATTAAGATTTTTATTATTTTCCATTATGCCCTTCCCAAGAATGTGGGTGCCTAAATGCACATCCCCACGCCTAGATTTTATTCTAGAAGTGTGCATACATGTCAGTTCAACTAGGGTGTTGCATAAATTAAATTATTACCAAAAATAAATATTTTATCTAAGCATGGCATATAATACATTTATGACAAGAAATACACATAGCAAGATTGTTAAAAATCTCCTAATATGGCATGTATTGCAAATAAGGCAAGAACCTATATGGCAAGATCTAATATGCTAATTTAAGAATGGCAAGACCTAATATGGCGAGAAATCAATATATGCACCTATATGTCAATATGGAAAGTACCAAACATAGAATGCAAAATATGGCATGCATCATCCAAAAAGATAAGATCTTATATGCTATTTTCTAAGCATTGTAAGACCTAACATGGTAAGAAATTAATGTATGCTTCTATATGTCAATATGGTAAGTACCAAATATAGAATGAAAATATAGTATGAATCATCCAAAAAAATGTAAGATCTTATATTCTATTTTTTAAGCATAGTAAGACTTAAGAATGATAATTATCAAGATTTTTCTAAATATGGTAAAAATCTATTTATTCTATTAAATATAGCAACACATGAAATATGACAAACATGGTATGTGCACAATCCAAACAAAGCATATGAATGCTCTAAATATAACCATTCATCCAAATATGGCATGTAGATACTCTACATATAGCAAGTATGCAATCAAATATGGTAGAATTCACCAAATCACTCAAGCAATCAATTGCATGTTACAGTGAATGAAACATCAATGAAACCTTTTTAAAAAATCCAAAATTATCAAAAAAACATCTTCAATAAGTTCTTTGAAAATATTATAACTTTTATAAAGACATTTAAAATGAATAATGACTCAAAAATGTCAAAAATTGTGACACAGAGTTTCAAATATTGCACAAACTATGAACTGCTTTCAAATTCCATCACGTTACACCAAAATGAGCATATGTAGGTCTTCTATAACTCAAATCAAGCTTTATTTTTTTTCACAGAAATAGGACTTGACATTCTATATTTCATATGAAAGGGTCGAATCCCAACAGAGAGCAAAAATAGGTCAAATGAATGCCACAAGACCGGATATGTGCACTGGTCAAGTCTGTTCCAGATTTTTGACCAGGTGCACCATAAATTCCGTATAAAATCCAGTACTTAATGAAAATTAAATCCAAACATATATCCATGTAGATAACTATCAGATATAAAATTTCACTAAGAAAAATAAGTGAAAATAGAACATTCTCGTTGTGAAAAAGATCATTTTCAATCATGCAAATCAGTATATCCTAACAGATTCAAAATCAGAGCACTATGCACTTCAAAATCAATATCAATTCAATAAAAAATCAAAAAAAATTAGAAACTAGTGCCATTGTTTAGAATACTTCAACATTTAAAAAATTCATATAAAGTTTCTTTTCTGATTATGGCCATAAGACCCTTTTCTAGAGACTTTTTGATAGGGGATTGCATTATACCCGAGGAGGGCAGCAATACCAAAGAAAAATTGTTTGATAGACGTTTCCAATTCTAAATGGAACGAAATTTCTAGGGAAGTCTTCTAACATATCAGAGAGAACCCCATAAAAGTTTGGGCATCAAAATCTGAAAAAAACCACATGAGATGCACGACCCAAATTTGGATCCTAAATCTTGAAATTTCAGATTAAAAATCCACTTTGTAGAATTTATCAAAAACATCAAACATCATCATATAGAACTCAAATCTTCATTATTGAATAGTTTAAACAAATCATTATACATAAAAAATGCTAGAAATGAGCATCCTAACATTAACATGCATGCAATAGGGCATTCCTGATCGAGATTTAATGAAAATAAGCATTTTCAAGCAAAATCAACATTCAAACATTCTAAAGACCCCTAAATTCGTTTTAGGGTACCAACCTTGTGCTCGAATGGAGCAAAACCTTTGATGTAGGATTTGTGGAGATCGTATCAAGATTTTTGAAGGTGAATCCTCATTCTCCTCTTCTCTGCTCCTTTTTCTCTTCTCTTTCTCGCTTTCCTTCTTCTATTTTCTTTCTTTTCTCTTTTTCTTCTTCCTCTTTCTCTTGGCTTCTCTCCTTTTAACGTTGTTTTCTTTCTTCTAGAGAAAAAATCCCCTCTCTCTCTTTCTCCTCTCTCCTTCACGCCTTTTTTCATTTTTTCCTCTTTTTTGTTCTTTTTTTTTCTTTTCACCTCTCTTGGCTAGAAAACCCTACTCTCTCTCTCTCTCTCTCTTTCCCACGGCCTCCTCTCTTTCTCCTCTTCTTTCCTTTTTTCTCTTCTCCCTTTCTCTTTCCTTTTTTTTTTCTCCCTCTCTCTCTCACACAGCTTCTCTTCTAGAAAACGTTTTTTTTTTCTTTTTTCCTTTTCTTTCCTTCTTCTCTCTTTCTTCCTTTTTCTTTTCTTTCCTTTTTTTCTTCTCCCTCTCTCTCACGGCTCCCTTTTAGAAAACATTTTTTTTTCTTTTTTTCCTTTTCTTTCCTTCTTCTCTTCTTTCCTTTTTCTTTTTTTCCTTTTTTCCTTCTCCCCCTCTCCCTCTCTCACGGCTTCTCTTTTAGAAAATGTTTTTCTTTTCTTTTTCCTTTTTTTCCTTTTCTTTCCATCTTCTCACTTTCTTCCTTTTCTTCTTCTCGGCATTTTTTCTTTTTTTTTTACGACTTCTTCTCTTCTCTCTCTTTCTCACGGCTTCTCCTCCTTTCTTTCCTATAATATATATATATATATATATATATATATATATATATATATATATATATATATATATATATATAAGAAATGCATGCATATGGGTTGATGTGACTTGGTCTGGATTAGTCCAAAATTGACTTTTTCTATCATTTCATAGTCTATTTCTGCCACCATTCCACATGAAATTTTTCAATAGCCTCTATTCCAAATTTTCTACGTTCACTTTGTAGAACACTAAAAATGAGGAATATTGAAACTTGAATCACCTCATTTGAAAATAAAATGATGAACTTATGAATTTCTGAATTTTAAGCAGGTCAATTATCGATAATTTGACTAACCATTCTACATGGGATCTTTTGGAGACTTCTATCAAAAATCATTTATGTTCACTCTGTAAAGTACTAAAAATGGAACATATTGAAATTGAAATCACCAGATTTGGATGTGGGGTGACCAAAATATGAATTTTCAAAAATTAAATGACCATTTCCATGTGTAATTTTGCATGGGACCCTTCGGAGACTTCTGTACCAAATTTTTCACATCCACTTTGTAGAACATCACAAATGAAGAATAATGGTCTTTGAATCATCTAAATCCGACATAGAACGGCAAAGATATGAAGCTTTGAAGTTTTATTGATAATTTTGCATGAATGCTTACATGGGGCCCACCGGTGACCTTTGCCCGAGATTTTTCATGTCCATTTTAATGAGGACTGAAAATAAGGAATATTGGACTTTGAATCATCTGATTCTGATATCAGATGACCAAGATATGATGATTTGAGGTTTAAATGATAATGCATGCATCATACGATAATTACATAAATGCCCTTGCACTTTCAAACTGTGATATCTTCCTTGTTTGATCTCAGAATTTGATGATTTTGGTCTCATTTTGAAGATAATTTCACGACCTATACATCCAAGTAGGTAATAGCCTATGACCCTGTTGTGGGGTTCATTAGAGAATCACAAACCTTTGGATTAAAAGCCAAAAATCTATCATATGGGTTCACTTATGCTGAGGGTAGCAAAAATGGGGTGCTTACAATACCCTAGAGAGGTTAGCTAAGCTGTATGTTGATAATATTGTCAGATTGCATGGTGTACCTGAAAGCATCGTGTCAGACAGACACTCACGCTTTACCTCAAGGTTTTGGGAAGGATTACAGAAGGCTATGGGTACAATGTCGAATTTTATTACTGCATTCCATCCTCAGACTGATGGACAGTCAGAACATACCATTCAGATTTTAGAAGACATGCTTCGAGCTTGTGTCATTGATTTCAAAGGATCATGGGATGAGAAGTTACCATTGATCGATTTCCCTTATAATAACAGCTATCAAGCTACAATACAAATGTCACCCTATGAAGCACTGTTTGGTAAGAAAAGTCGAACTCCATTATTTTGGTACGAAATTGGAGAATGGAGTATTGTTGGACCGAAGTTTATTGAAGAGACTTGTCGAGTAGTCGACATTATCAAGGAAAGAGTCCGAACAACTCAGAACCGTCAGAAGCAATACGCAGATAATCGACACAAAGATCTCGAATTCACCATAGGTGATAAGGTATTTTTAAAAATATCTCCTATGCGTGATTAAAAAGGTTTGGAAAGAAGGGAAAGTTGTGCCCCAGGTATATTGGACCTTATGAAGTTATAGCTAGACGTGGGAAGGTAGTGTATCAGTTAACACTACTCCCATCCATGTCAAGGGTACATGATGTATTTCATATCTCATTACTGAAGAAGTACATCTGAGATCCAATACACGTCCTAACAGTGGATCCACCGGGTCTAACTGATGATTTGACATTCGAAGTATCACCAATCAAAATTACTAGCCGGAAGGTTCAAGGTCTATGCAACCGTTACATTTACTATGTTAAAGTTACTTGGAGGAGCCAAAACGTGGAAGAGATCACATGGGAAGAAGAGAAAGCCGTGCGACAGCAATATCCTCACCTTTTTTACTAGAAAGGTAAGTACAAATTTCGAGGGCAAAATTTATATAAGAGGGGAGACTTATAAGACCCGTATAGTACTAAACCTGGTCTTACCACCTTGTATCAGGTCTTCCTATCATGGTAGGACCAAGTGGACCAAGTGCGTAAAGAAACCACAAGGCTAGGTATGTAATTCGAACCATAAATCATCTAATTGAGATGTGTGGTCGCATACCTAAACATGTGTGGTCGACCACACCTCAAAATAATGAAACCACAGGAGTCCGGGAATTATGGTCGTAGATTTGAGACTTGTGGTCGACAGATCCTGCGACCCCACGTACGACCACACGATGGTATAATTGACTCTGAAATTAGGAAACCTTCCGAATCTAAAGGGGGTACTTTCCTAATCAAAGTTGGACTCTATATGGAGGGTTTTTCTCTATATATAGGATGTCCCTTAGCCTCTTTCATTCTTTTAGAACTCAAACTGAAAGAGAGAGAAAGAGAGGATGTCACACCCCAATTCCGTACTATTCAGAATGGTGTGATGAACCGCTAATTAACCAACGATTCAACTAGGATCTCGAATAGGCTGTGTCCGTTTGCTTAAACCATACACGTCCACAACAATAATCATAGTAAATACACAATAGCGAAAGTCTTTATACTAATGAACTGAGAGTCTAACAATTATAAAATAATAAATTATCTAATTATTCTCCATTGACTAAGACATAAAAAAAATATTTAATCAATTATCTCGTCTGTATAAATTGAATAAAATTCTAATTGAAAACACAAGAGTTGCACTCGTATGACGAATCATGCGACTCCACCATAACTTTAGCGTCCATCACCACCGCATGTCCATACATAGGAGCATTCATATTGTCACACCCCAACTCTGCACCAACCTGAATGGTGTGATGAACCGTCAATAAACCAACGGTTCAACCAGGATATTGAATAGGCTATCCCCATTTTTGTTAAACCAAAACACATTCCACATTAATCAGAGATAATAAAGTAAATAGCAAAATGCTTACAGATAATGAACTGAGGTCTAGTCATGATACATAATTAATATTCCATTTATCTCCAAGTAATCAAAACATAATTTAATACATATTACAAATATCCGAATATTAAATTTAAAAACTAAGCATTTTCATAGCTGAAACACTAGTTTGACGAGTCATATTCGTCCTCCACAGCTTGCTCATCATAGCCGCCACCTGTTCATATGTTGGCGTGTTGACAAAATCCTCAACCGTATTACCTGTAACATCAGAAACTAAAAAGAATTACATGCACGACGGTCAGCTCTCCAACTTGAGCTCAGTGAGTAAACAAAACAATGCAACAAACATATGCATGCATTCAATTCATATCTTTGGTCAGGTTCATAAGTTTGCAATGTGCTATAGAAAGGTTCGATGGCCGTCTCACCTCTATACATAGGGTATGTATGCCCACCCAATGGATCAAACACCATTGTCATCCACATCCACCCCACCATGGAATAGAGATAGAGCTAAAGTTCTTTGGACCGCACCACATCACACTTCCCTGATGCTCTACCCATACCAACACGTAAGCCCCTGTTGGCGAGGGTATGCAAACTGGGCTCGCAACTAACCAATCCTAATGTCAAACAGTGTATCCAAGGCCTCAGCCCAGCATCCCTCAATACATCCATAGAGATAGAGCTAAGGCCCCCCGACAGAGTCAGAGACTACACGGTCCGAGACCACCTCCCCTGATGCCCTACGACGTAATAGTTCTGCTAAAGAAATGGCGATACGACAATGTCAATGGACAAGACTTGAGTAGAGATAGAGCTAGAGTCTGGTGACCAGGCTGAACCACAGCGACATGTCCTCCCCCTGATGCTCCACTCGCATCATGCACACTAACCACACACATACATTCACATGCCTATTCCTAGCATCATCATCAACATCATATTATAAATAAATAGAAAGTAAATATGCATGAACAGTAATAACAGGAATATTGGATGACATGTGATATGCACATTACAATCATACAAGCATAGAATCATTCAGGGTATTGGACTCAATAAACGAAAACAGTTTATTATTAGCCAATTAGTTTAGGTCTTGCTCCCTCACCTTTGATTTAGCGTAGATCCTCGTTCAAGCTTTATGAATCACCTTTAAATCACTAAAAAGGCCTAACCAGTTGATAGATTTTAGTTAGAATTAATTTCAACAAATTTAGACTAGCTGAATCGTTGGGTTGCAGGTAAGGCAGCACCTAGGTTCGGTTACCAATCGACCCTAGGGTGTAGGGTCAGATGTGGGGTCGATTACCAATCGACCCTACATGCGACCACACCCTCCCTGGGACTTCCCGAGGGCATGTGATCCATCTTGTGGTCTCGTAGGTCCATTCTAAGGTTGTTCTATGGCTCATAACTATGATTTTTACACACTTTTCATTGCCTATAATGATTACTTCCATGGATTCCTTTGGAACTCATCCATGGATGGATAATTTGGGTTTCTTAATCCTAACTTCTTCATAATCCAATCTAGGCTCTTAATTTATGAAGGGACTTAGACTCATACCTGAAGTTGGCTAAGATTCAGAGGTTTCTCTGAACTTCCTCCTCTTCCTTAGTCGTTTCTTTAATTTTCCTTCTCTTCTTCTTTTCCTTTTCTTTTTCTTTTCTCACTTTCAATTAGGGTTCTAAAAGGAATGAAAGAGGCTAAGGGAAGTCCTATTTATAGAGGAAAATCCTCCAAAATAAGTCTCATTGAGTTTAGGAAAGAACCCCTTGGAATTAGGAAAGTTTCCTAATTTACGGTTTTTGTCTGAAATCGTAGGGTCGGACGTAGGGTCGCAGGATCCGTCGACCCTATGTTTTTCTAGCCATGCGACCCTACAACTAGAAAATCATAGGTTGGACTTCTATTGAGGTGGGATCGACCCTACCTGTTTAGGCATGCGACCCTACCCTCACATTTACTGTTTTTGGGTCAGACTCATACCTGGTCTTGTGATTTTCTTCACGCATTTGGTCCACTTAGGTCGACCATGATAGGTAGACCTGGTACAAGGTGGTAAGACCGATTAGTGCGATACAGGTCTTACAACTCCCCCCTCTTATTAAAAATTTTGTCCTCAAAATTTGTACATACCTTCCGAGTTAAAAAGGTGAGGATATTGCTTCCGCATAGCATTCTCTTCTTCCCATGTGATCTCTTCTATATCTCGGCTTCTGCAGGTGACCTTAACATAGTAGATTTCATGGTTGCGTAGTCGTTGAACCTTTCGGCTAGTGATTTCAGTTGGTGCTACTTTGAATGTCAAATCATCAGTTAGATATGGTGGATCTACTGTCAAAACATGCATTGGATCTCTAACGTACTTCTTTAATAATGAGATATGAAATACATCATGCACACTTGACATAGATGGTGGTAGTGCTAACTGATAAGCCACTTTCCACATTTGGCTAAAATCTCATATGGCCCAACATATCTCAGACTTAGCTTCCCTTTCTGTCCAAATCATTTAAAACCCCGCATAGGTGATACTTTCAGAAATACCTTATCACCTACAACAAAATCAAGGTCTCGACGTCGAGTATCTACATACTGTTTCTGAAAATTCGGAGTCGTTCTAACTCTTTCCTTGATGATGTCGGTTACTCGACAAGTTTCTTCAGTAAATTCTGGTCCAACGATGCTACATTCTCCAACTTCATTCCAAAACAAAGGTGTTCGACACTTTCTACCATATAGTGCTTCATAGGGTGACATCTGTATAGTAGCTTGATAGCTGTTGTTATAGGCGAACTCGATCAATGGTAGTTTCTCATCCCATGATCCTTTAAAATCAATTACACAGGCTCGAAGCATGTCTTCTAAAATCTGAATGGTACGCTCCGACTGTCTGTCTGTCTGAGGATGGAATGTCGTACTGAACTTCAACGTCTTACCCATAGCCTTTTGTAATCCTTCCCAAAACTTTGAAGTAAAGCGTGGGTCTCTATCGGACACAATGCTTTCAGGTACACCATGTAATCTAACAATGTTATCCACATATAGCTTGGCTAACCTCTCCAGGGTATACTATGGTCGTATGGCTATAAAGCGAGCGGTCTTAGTTAGACGATCTACAATCACCCAGACCGCGTCAACTACTCGAGGAGTCAATGGTAACCCGGTGACGAAGTCCATAGTGATGCAGTCCCATTTCCATGTTGGTTCTGGCAGTGGCTGCAACAGTCATGCAGGTCTTTGTCGTTCAGCCTTCATCCTCTGACAATTTAGGCACTGAGACACGAATTTAGCTACATCTGCTTCCATTCCTCTCCACCAATATAATTTCTTCAAATCATGATACATCTTTTGTACTTTCAAGATGTACCGAATAGGCGGTGGTGTGAGCTTCCTTCATTAGTCGGTGTCTAATGTCCACATTTTCTGTTTCAAGAACACATACTCTTCCTTTGTACTTCAGTACCTTTTCATCGTCTAAGGTGAACTCAGGAATAGTCCTACCTTTTTCGATGTCTTCTTGTACCGTTCTCAGATAAGGATCTGATTTAATAGCTGTTTTTACTTCATCAATTATATCAAGTACAATCTTCAACGTTGCGAACATATTTGAAAACTGATGAATAAACCCTTGGTTGGTTGATTCACCCGGTGCATCTATTACGAACTGCTCATTACCATGATTGAACACTTTTCCTGTAGTACACATTGCTGCAGTTGTGTTAACCTCTCCTTGAGATTTTATCATTGCTTTTTTGCTTAGCGCATCAGAAACTACATTAGCCTTTCCTGGATGATACTAGATATCACAATCATAATCCTTCAATAATTCCAGTCATCTTCTTTGTCTCATGTTCAGCTCCTTCTGATTAAAAAGATAAGTGAGACTCTTATGATCTGATTTAATCTGAAATTTCTCTCTGTACAAGTAATGTCTCCATATCTTGACAACATGTACTACTGTCGCTAGTTCCAAGTCATGAGTAGGATAGTTCTTCTCATGTCTCTTTAGTTGTCTAGAGGCATACGCAATTACTTATTCTCCTTGCATAAGTACACATCCTAAACCAAAGCCCGACGCATCAGTATACAAGATAAATGGCTGTCCTGGAATAGGAATAGTCAAGATCGGAGCAGATATCAATCTAGCCTTCAATGTTTGGAAACTCTTCTCACATTTATCAGTCCAAACAAACTTTTCACCTTCTTAGTCAAACTGGTGAGAGGTATGGTAATTCTGGAATAGTCTTCCACGAATAGTCGATAATACCCAGCTAGACCTAGGAAACTTCTAATTTCTGCAACGCTCTTTGGTGCTTCCTACTTCACAATGGCTTCAATCTTGCTAGGATCCACTTTAATTCCTTTAGCAGATACAACATGGCCTAAGAAAGCGACCTCCTTTAACCAAAACTCACACTTTCAAAATTTGGCGTAATGTTTCTCTTTCCTAAATCACTGCAGAGTGGCTCTTAGATTCATGACATAAGTTTCCTTGTCCTTGGAGTAGACCAATATATCATCAATAAACATAATGACTAACGTATCCAACATATCATGGAATACCCGATTCATGAGTTCCATAAAGGTTGCGGGTGCGTTAGTCAATCCAAAAGACATGACTAAAAATTCATAGTGTCCATATCTTGTTCTGAATGCTGTCTTTGCAATATCACCGTCCTTAATCTTCAACTGATGGTAACCTAATCGAAGATCGATCTTGGAGAACACCTTGACACCTTCAAACTGATCGAACAAGTCATCGATCCGAGGCAATGGGTACCGATTCTTGATTGTTAGTTTATTCAGTTCCTAGTAGTCTATACACAGTCGAACACTACCGTCCTTCTTCTTTACAAATAATACTAGTGCTCCCCATGGTGATATGCTAGGTCTGATGTAATCCTTATCCTGTAATTCCTATAATTGTACTTTTAATTCCTTCAATTAAGTAGGAGCCATTCTATAAGGTGCTTTAGATAGTAGTGTGGCTCCGAGTATCAGGTCTATAACGAACTTTGTCGCTTGGTCGGGTGGTAGTCCTGGTAGTTCTTCAGGAAATACAACTGGAAAGTCACGCACAACATCAATATCCTCCATTCGTGGTGTTTCCTTGGTGAGGTCGACCACTGATACTAAATAACCAACTCTTCCTTTTTTGAGGCATTTCCTATCCTTTAATGCAGAGAGGATGAGTTTTCATTTACGGGGAAGTTTGGTTCCCGCAAAACTAAACTCTGATCCTTTCTTGTCTTTAAATGTCAACTTCTATTCTACACATAATAGGTTTGTAGAATGCCGAGCTAACCAGTCCATTCCCAAGATGACGTCAAAGTCTGCCATCTCAAGTTGAATCAAGGTTGCATCCAAAGTCTTCTCGTCAATAAGAACTTGACATGGTCCATAACCCTTTTCTAATTCCACTTCTAATCCCAATGGCGATCGTACAAGCAGTTTGTAGTCTAAAGATTTGAGGGGTAAATTCAGATTCTTTCCAAATGACACAGATATAAAAGAATGAGTAGCTCCAGAATCAAAGAGTACTCTAGCGGGTATGCCATTAATAGGTACGATACCTGTGATTTGTTTTGATTTAGTCTACATGCTCACACAATGTAACACAATATGAAAGGTTCAGATCATACCTGTGACCACTTCAGGCGATGCGGAAGCATCCTCAGATGTAGCAGCATAAACCCTTCCTTACTGTAGTTGCTTCCTGGGCTTAGGACATTCTCTGGAATAATGTCCCACTTGATTGCAGTTATAGCATTTTACTCCTTCATTATTTTTCTTTTGTTGCGGTTGAGCTGCAGGAGTAGTCTTGACTGCAGCATTAAAGCCTTGAGTACAGAAGGGTTTGAATGTCCTTGTATTCCCTCCATTGTATGAATTTCCATTTTGCCTTTTAATACCCCTATTTTGAGCAAAGTAGCTCTCCTTATGGCTCGACTCTATTACTCGAGCAATCTGTACTGCTTCGTTGTAAACTTTCTTTTTCAAGCCCCGAACATGCTCACGGATGCTTCCCCTGAGTCCCATGATGAACTTTCGGGTCTTAGTATTTTCCTCTTGCATGCTAGCGGGTGCAAAGAAAAATAGCTCCTCATAACGCTATTGGTATGCATCCACGGTCATTTGCCCCTGATATAAACTCAGGAACTCTCTCTCCATAGAATCTCTAAAACTTCTAAGGAAATACTTCTCAAAGAATGCCTCTTTATATATAGCCCAGGCCAATTGGGCGTGCTTAGTTAACAGATAAGTCCGAGTGGAGTTCCACCAGTGGTGTGCATCGCCTTTCAGCATAAAAGTTGCACACAGTACTTTCTCCTCCTTATTTACCGTCATCATCATAAAATTTCTTTCCATTTCATCCATCCAGTGTGCTGGCCACAAAGGATCTGCTGGCTTACCATTATATTCTTTGGGCATCATCTTCAGAAAACACTCGATCAGTCGGGAGTGGTCTAGCTGATATGGAGCATAGGCCCCATACATAGGTGGTTGATACTGATAACTGCCTTGAGCTACCTCAGGATTCTGTACTTGGGTCTGCATGACTGGTGTTTGAGGTGCGTGGGGTACCGTGTTACTTCCCCCCGGTACAATGCTGGCCTGCCCTGCTGGCATAGGTGTTGTTTGGGCAGCTGAAAAAGCCATCCCTATAGCAGCTTGCATATTGACTTGCACCTGCTGTATTTGCTGCAGCTGTTGTGCCAAGTTCATTACGGCTGTAGCCAAATCCGTAGGTGGGGCTGGCAAGTTTGTAGGATTTGGCTGGCTACTAGCTACTAGTGGTGCCGTATTCAGATTATCCTGTGCTTCAGGATTTATGTGGCTGTCTTCCTCCACAGGTGGTGGTGGTGGAATTGGGTTACGGCTTCACCTGGTCACTCTTCGCCTAGCCATTTCCTGTTCTGGTGGTGGTAGTGTCTGTGAACAATCATAGCACATATGAGGCAATCAATATAAGTTGTTCTCAAGTCAAAAATCCAACTAATCCATATAAATTTCAAAATTTTCAGATCATTCTGACAAAATACTATATTTTCCATCGTAGGGTCGATGGTAGGGTCGGTCCTTAGGCGACCCTAGGCTATGCGACCCTGATAAACACGGTCAACTTACCGAGAGCCTAGGGTCGATCGTGGGGTCGGTATATGTCTGACCCTAGGTCCGACCCATGGTTCTCTATCAGATCACCGAGAGCCTAGGGTCGATGGTAGGGTTGGTAATTGTCAGACCCTAGGTCCGACCCCTAGTTCTCTGTCAGATCACCGAGAGGCTAGGGTCGATGGTAGGGTCTGACGTAGGGTCGCATATTTTGGTCGAATTGTGTGACCCTACGATCCAGAATCAGGTTTTTAAACCTGATTTTGGATTCATTTCTCATTCTTTCTCCTTCCTTCCAACTCAATCCGGTTCTGGAGTTGCTACAATATCGACCCCTAGTGTTTGGTGATCATATCTTCCGTTCGCGACTACCGCTCCTTCTCTTCATGTATGCCCTCTACTGTTTCACATTTTTAAAGCTTTCTAAACTAGGTTTTTGTCCATTTACTTCGTTTCTTCAAATTAAACTTTTTCTAACCGTAAAAATTTAATTTTTATTGGGGGCTTTTGCTATT
This sequence comes from Protea cynaroides, assembly GCA_028583415.1. Taxonomy (NCBI): domain Eukaryota; kingdom Viridiplantae; phylum Streptophyta; class Magnoliopsida; order Proteales; family Proteaceae; genus Protea; species Protea cynaroides. The sequence continues at coordinate 61,849,792 of CM053275.1, read as the reverse complement.
GATCACCCAATGGATGAAAGCCCTCAAAAATATTCGAGTTTCATCGGTTGGTTATCGAGAAAAATAAAATTTTCCATTTTTGACCAAATTTTTGAGATTTTTTGAATTTATTGAAATTTCTTCAAATTCGATCTTTCTAGATTAAATTTCCAACTGTATGAGCCTTGCAGGATGGTTTAGAACCTATGTAAGTCCTCCTGCCCAAGTGTTTGGGTGAAAAGTGAGGCTTTTGACCAATTTATGCCGTTATAATGCCAAAATTGTTTTGGGTTTTTTACCATTACTGAGCTATTATTTGTTTTTCTTTGTTTCGGCAGATAATATGGCTCGTACCAAGGTGCCTAGGGCTCATGACCCAGTTCGTTTCCGCTCCAACGAGGCTGAAGCTCAGTATGCTCGCTATGAGCATAAGAAAGTAGAGGGGGGTCGCTATGTGGGCTTGGCTAGTCTAGCCTTGTTCAACGTGGAAGGGGCATTTGGTGACATGGGCTGGCTCCCTGTGATCACCTATGACGCTTGTACCCGTCCGAATTTGGTGAGACAGTTCAATTGCAATCTCCAGGTAGTGGGGGATCGCAATGACACAGAGAGGGGTAGGGAGCTCAGGATCAAGAGCTACGTCAAAGGAGTAGAGATTTCCTTTGACTGCCAGCAGTTGGTTGATCTTTTGGGCATATCAAACGACGGCCCTTTGGTGTACTATGCTCCCAGGGATCCCCAGTTCTTTTCCTTGGAGATGCGTGCTGAGATTGACAGTCAGCTTATCAGAGATGATCATTGGGAGATGAAAGCAATCAACCTACGTCCAGAGCCTCTGGTGTACTGCAAGGTCATCCAGCACAACCTGATACCCCACAGTGGACACTATGAGAGGATCTCCCAGTTGACCTAGTATGTCCTCTACTACATTTGCACTAGGTAGCCTGTCCGCCTACCTTACATTATCCTGAGGATGATGATCCGTGCTACGCTGCCTGGTCAGCTAGGCAACCTACCCTACGGACGTCTGATCACTACACTGCTCACCCACCTAGGCATTGATTTAGTGGATGAGAGGATTCAGGAGAAGACCTTCAAATCGGTTCTGGACTGGGATGCCATATGTAGGACGGGTATGCGGGATGCTCAGGTCAGTGATGATGAGAGGAACGCTCTAGTGTGTCCTCGTACTCGGGTAGAGGTAGTAGACGCTGAGGTGGCAGCAACAGCAGCAGCCAGAGTAGGGGTCCATGGGGGTGATGCTGAGGATGAGGATCACATGTATATGGATGTAGACGCTATACCTCCTCCATCACCTCCACATTTTACTGGAGCTGGTCGATCTCGGGCTCCTTCACACATGGTTGGTCCTTTACACCCACCATCTGATGATGTGATGGGATTACTGCGTGAGATCAGGGAGGCTCAGCGCGTGACGGACTAGAGAGTGGGAGAGCTTTTAGATGCTCAGTGCACGATAGATAGGAGAATGGGTGAGCTTCTGGATGCTCAGCGTGTGTCTGATCAGTGGATGGCCGAGTTGACAGCTAGTCTCCAGACGACCCAGACTCAGGTAGCCTGGTTGACTAGAGTGTATGCTGAGGACTACGATAGAGATCGCGAGGCACCTCCTCCTCCATCACCTCCAGCTCCATGATGTATATTTTCATTTTATCATTTTTCTTTTGTACTATAGAGTAACTGTCCGGGTTGTGGACTGTACTCTGCTTTGGATATGTATAAATGTGCTTTTTATTTGATGTATATGAATCATGTTTCTCCTTTTTATATATATGCATTATTTCCTTTATTAATTTTTTCTCAAACAACACAGGTGCTTACAGTGTGTTCTTATTAAAGCTCTTAAAGTTTATCCTAACTCAGTTTACGAACTTTTGTGAAAATATATTGGTTTAATAGACAGGGCCTGAGAGCTCTGATACCAAGTTGTCATACCCTAATTTTATACTATTCAGAATGATGTGATGAACCGCTAATTAACCAACGGTTCAACCAGGATCTCGATTAGGCTGTGTCCGTTTGCTTAAACCATACACATCCACAACAATAATCAGAGTAAATACATAATAGCATAAGTCTTTATAGTAATGAACTAAGAGTCTAAAAATTATAAAATAATAAATTATCCAATTATTCTCCATTGATTAAGACATAAAATAAAATATTTAATCAATTATATCATCTGTATAAATTGAATAAAATTCTAATAAAAAACACAAGAGTTGCACTCGCATGACGAATCATGCGACTCCCCCACAACTTCAGCGTCCATCGCCACCGCATGTCCATACATAGGAGGATTCATATAGTCTTCAACCGTGGTACCTGCATCATCAACTAAAAGTATTCGACGTCGAAAGGGTGAGCACAAATCACGGCTCAGTGAGCAAACAAAACAATGCAACAAACATATGCATGCATTCAATTCATATCTTTGGTCTGGTTCATAAGTTTACAATGTGCTATAGAAAGGTTCGGTGGCCGCATCGCCTTTATACACAGGGTGTGTAAGCCCACCCAATGGATCAAACACCATTGTCGTCCACATCCACCTCACCATGGAATAGAGATAGAGATAAAGTCCATAGGACCGCACCGCATCACACTTCCCCTGTTGCTCTACCCATACCAACACGTAAGCCCTTGTTGGCGAGGGCTTACAAACTGGGTTCGCAACTAACCAATCCTGATGTCAAACAGTGTATCCAAGGCCTCACCACAGCATCCCTCAATACATCCATAGAGATAGAGTTAAGGCCCCCGGCAGAGTCAGAGACTACACGGTCTGAGACCTCCTCCCTTGATGCCCTAGGAAATAATAGTTCTACTAAAGTAATGGCGATACGACGATGTCAGTGGACAAGACTTGAGTAGAGATAGAGCTAGAGTCTAGTGACCAGGATGAACCACAGTGTCATGTCCTCCCCCTGATGCTCCACTCGCATCAAGCACACTAACCACACACATACATTCACATGCCTATTCCTAGCATCATCATCAACATCATATTATAAATAAATGGAAAGTAAATATGCATGAACAGTAATAACAAGAATATTGGATGACATGTGATATGCACATTACAATCATATAAGCATAGAATCATTTATGGTATTGGACTCAATAAATGAAAATAGTTTATTATTAGCCAATTAGTTTAGGTCTTGTGCCCTCACCTTTGATTGAGCGTAGATCCTCGTTCAAGCTTTATGAATCACCTTTAAATCACTAGAAAGGCCTAACAAGTCGATAGATTTTAATTAGAACTAATTTCAACAAATTTAGACTAGCTAAAATCGTAGGGTCGCAGGTAGGGCAGCACCTAGGGTAGGTTACCAATCGACCCTATGGTGTAGGGTCGGACGTGGGGTCTCGGTTACCAATCGACCCTACGTTTGACCACACCCTCCCTGGGACTTCCCGAGGGCATGTGATCGATTTTGTGGTCTCGTAGGTCCATTCTAAGGTTGTTCTATGGCTCATAACTATGATTTTTACACACTTTCCATTGCCTATGATGATTACTTCCATGGATTCCTTTGGAACTCATCCATGGATGGATGATTTGGATTTCCAAATCCTAACTTCTTCATAGTCCATTATAGGCTCTTAATTTATGAAGGGACTTAGACTCATATCTGAAGTTGGCTGAGATTTAGAGGTTTCTCTGAACTTCCTCCTCTTCCTTACTCTTTTCTTTAATTTTCCTTCTCTTCTTCTTTTCCTTCTCTTTCTCTTTTCTCACTTTCAATTAGGGTTCTAAAAGGAGTGAAAGAGGCTAAGAGACGTCCTATTTATAGAGAAAAACCCTCCAAAATAATTCCCATTGAGTTTAGGAAAGAACCCCTTGGAATTAGGAAAGTTTCCTAATTTACGGTTTCTGTCTGAAATCGTAGGGTCGGACGTAGGGTCGCAGGATCCGTCGACCCTATGTTTTTCTAGCCATGTGACCCTATGACTAGAAAACCATAGGTTGGACTTCTGTTGAGGTGGGGTCAACCCTACATGTTTAGGCATGTGGCCCTACCCTCACATTTACTATTTTTGGGTTAGACTCATACCTGGTCTTGTAATTTTCTTCACACACTTGGTCCACTTGGCTCGACCATGATAGGTAGACCTGGTACAAGGTGGTAAGACCAGTTAGTTCGATACGGGTCTTACAGAGGAGGAGGAAGAGAAGGATAATTGAAAAGGAAGACTAAGAGGAGGAATTTTAAAGAGAGCTCTGATTCTTTCGCAAGTTTAAGGTATGAAAAGATATCCTACATTAGTTGAATGCCTAGAATATATCATGGGGGAAGTATGATTCAAAGTAGGATCTCAACCATGAGACCCATACTTGGAAACTCAAAAGAAATCCATTTAGAGTAGCTTGGAGTTGATGATTGTGAAAAAATATGAAATTAGGGCCATAGATCAGTCATAGGAAGGACCCTAATGATAGTTCAAGGAATCAAATCATAAAGGGATTAGACTGAGAATGAAAGTTGACCAAACACTCGTGTGGTCGCAGCTATGGTCAACCACACAAGGCATATGTGTCGACCACACACCCTCGAGATGTTTCTAGGGAATGTGTGGTCACATGATATGCGACCACACGTATCATACACACCCTATGGTCACAGAAACTGAGACCACAGGTGCAGCCACACCTACGACCACTCAGCCTCTGGAGGTCTGATTGATTCTAGATGGGACATTTAAACACTGTAATTAATGAATATGAACTCTAACTGAGAATCCATAAATTTATTAGGTTTTCAAGTGGTCCAAAAGTGATTTACAAAGCTTGGAAGAGGAACACCCATCGATCTAAGGTGTGGGAACAAGACCTAAACTAAATGGATAATAATAAATTATTTACTTTATTGAGTCCGATGCCATGATTGATTCTATACTTATATTCTTGTAATGTGCATCTCACATGTCATCTAATATTCCTGCTATTACTGTTCATCCATATTTAATTTCATTCATTTATGACATGATGATGATGATGATGTTAGGAATAAGCATGTGAATGTATGTGTATGGTTTGTGTGTTGGAAGCAAGTGGAGCATCAGGGGAAGGACGTGGCATGGTGGTCTTTGACCTCGTCGCCAAACTCTAGCTCTATCTCTACTCAAGTCTTGCCCACTGACATCGTCATATCGCCATTACCTTAGTAGAACTATTACGTCATAGGGCATCAGGGGAGGTGGTATGGGACCGTGTGGTCATTGACACTGTCGTGGGGCCCAGCTCTATCTCTATGGACATATTAAGGGATGCTAGGGTGAGGCCTAGATACACTGTTTGGCATTAGGATTGGTTAGTTATGAGCCTAGTTTGTAAGCCCTTGCCAATAGGGGCTTACGTGTTGGTATGGGTAGGGCATCAGGGGAAGTGTTGGCGGTGTTTGATCCCGACACTTTAGCTATATCTCTATTCCATGGTGGGTGCATATGGGACAGCAATGGTGTTTGATCCATTGGGAGGATTTACACACTCGTGTATAGAGGTGCGGCGGCCACCAAACCTTTCTATAGCACATTGCAAACTTAAAAACCAGACCAAAGATATGAACTGAATCCATGCATATATTTGTTGCATTGTTTTGTTTGCTCACTGAGCCGTGATGTGTGTTCACCCTTTTGACGTCGAATATTTTAAATTCATGATGCAAGTCCTACTGTTGAAGAATTTATGAATGCACCGACGTATGGACATGTCGATGGACGTAGAAGTTGAAGAAGATGCGCATGATTCATCGTGCGAGCGCAACTCATGTGTTTTTTTATTAGCTTACTTGTTTAGTTATGTGAACATGTAATTGATTATTTTACTTTATTTTATGTCTTGAGGTATATTGGAGATAATTGGATACTTAATTATGCTATCACTGTCAGATACTCAGTTAATTAGTATTAAATACTTTCGCTATATTTTATTTACTCTGATTTTTCTTGTAGAATGTAATTAGTTTAATCGAATGGGCACGGCCGATACAAGATCCTGATTAGACAGTTGGTCTATGGATGGTTCATCAAATCATTTTGGTCGGTTCAGAATTAGGGTATGAAATTATCAGCAAGTAAAGGCTGAAGGATAAAAATTGACCGGCTTACTACGAGCACTATCAAAGATAGCTTGGAAGTGGAACTGCGTTACAATGGACTATGTCACCGGTATAACACTGACTCCCAGATCGATTGACAAAGTTTGGATGATTATTGATTGCCTTATGAAGATGGCTCATTCCATTGTTCTACGATCTCGGTATGCTTTAGAGCGATTAATTAAGCTATATGTGGATAATATTGCCAGATTAAATGATATGCCTAAAAACATAGTGTCGGTCAGAGGCTCATGCTTTATCTCGAAGTTTTGGGAGGATATACAGAAAACAGTGGTAACGAAGTTGAAGATTAGTACCGCATTTTCCCTTAAACCGACGGACAGTCGGAGCGGACTATACAGATCCTAAGAGATATGCCCCAAGCTTATGAAATTAATTTCAAGGAGCTTGAGTTGAAAAGTTACTGCTGATTGATTTTTCTACTAAGCTATCATATATATGTCACCTCTGAAGCATGGTACGGTAGAAATGTCGAACTCCTCTATTTTGGAATGAAGTTGGAGAACAAGGAATTGTAAGACTTGAGTCTATTGAAGAAACCTATCGAGTGGCAGACAAGAACAAAGAAAAAGGGCCAAGATAGCTCAAGTTTGTTAGAAGAGACACCAAGACCTCGAGTTAGCCATAAGTGACAAAGTGTTCTTGAAGATATCACTTATGTATGGTTTGAAACGATTCAACAAGAAGGGAAAGTTGTATCCTATATATGTTTTGGACCTCATAAAAATTTTGTAGAGACATAAAAAAGTTGCATATCAACTAGCGGTACCGCTGTCCATGTCTAGTGTGCATGACGTATTTCGCATGTCTCTATTGAAGAAGTACGTTGGAGATCCATATCAAAGGTATTGACCACGGATCCATTGGATTAGATAGAAGATTTAACTATTGAAGTGGTACCAGCGTAGTTCACTGGTTGGAAGGTACAACATCTCTAAAGTTGAGATAATTATTATATGAAGGTAACCTGGTGAAGACAAGACGTGGAGAAGATCACATGGAAAGAGGAAGATGCAATGCGGAAATAGTATTCCCACCCATTCAACTCGGAAGGTACATCTAAATTTAGAGGACGAAATTTCTTTTGAGGGTGGGGGAGTTGTGAGATCATAAGTATAAATTTCGAAGACGAAATTTCTGTTAAGGGTGGTAGAGTTGAAAGATCGGCACTCCACTAACTTGGTCTAACCATATCGTGCCAGGTCATCCCATCATAACTGGACCAAGTGGACCGATCGTGTGAAGATAGATCAAAAACCAGGTATAAAGATAGACTCAACACCTAAAACTGTATGCATATGGTCGGATACCTGGGTAGGTATGGTCGACCATATGGTAAGAATGAAGATCTCGGATCCAGGACCCTACAGTCGATGATTTTGACCCTACGGTCGATGGGTTCTACGACCGTAGCCATCGACCATGAGAACCCAGAACCGACTCCGTGTTTAGGAAACTTTCATAATTTGAGGAGGACCCTTTCCTAATTAAAGTGGGACTCTATATGGAGGTTTTTCCTCTATATAAGGGACTTTCCTTAGCCTCTCTCACTCTTTTAAAATCCATATTGTAACTCTAAACCTAAGAGAGAAAGAGAGGAAGAGAAGGAAAAGGAGATTTGGAGAAGAAGGCTGAGAGGAAGGTTTTGTAGAGAAGAGTTCTATCTCTCTACAAAAAGCTTAAGGTATGTACTTGCCTCTGTAGGATAGATCAGATAGGATAGGTTCCTTTCCTTCAAATTTATGTTTTGAATCTAATGTAATGATTTCGGTTATGGAATTTCTAAGCAAAACCATGAGGGAATAGGTTAGGGTTAATTTATAAGGATAAACAATGATCAAAGGTTATAGAATGATTTTAGGATGAATCCCATTGATGATCCATGAGGAGAAACTCATATGAGAAGTAAAAATTAACTTGACTATGTATGGTAGCAGCTATGGTCGACCATAGGATGAGAAAAGAGTAGACCACAGCCATTTTGGAAGAATTCAGGAAACATACGGTCATAGGTACGGTCGCATGTAATGCGACCATAGGGTATCGATCGTATGTCCTATGGTGGCATAATTGCGACCATAGGATCAACCATAGCATCGACCGTTGGAAAACAACAAACATATTTTAAGACCAAACAAGGTTTTTGACTACTATAACTTGCTAAACTTGAATCCTAACTTACATACATTAGTTGGTTAGGTTCCTAATAGATTCAAAGTGACTTCCAAAGCTTGGGAGAAGAACAAGGAGAGGAACAAGGAGAGGAACAAACATCGATCAAAGGTGAGGGAACAAGACCTAAACTAATTGGATAATAATAAACTGTTTACTTTATTGAGTCCAATGCCATGATTGATTCTATGCTTGTATGCTTGTAATGTGCATCTCACAAGCCATCCAATATTCCTGCTATTACTGTTCATGCATATTTAATTATGTTTATTTATAACATGATGATTATGATGCAAAGAATAGGTATGTGAATGTATGTGTGTGGTTGGTGTGTTGGATATGAGTGGAGCATCAGGGGGAAGACGTGGCATGGTGGTCTTTGACCTCATCACCATACTCTAGCTCTATCTCTACTCAAGTCTTACCCACTAACATCGTCGTATCACCATTACCTTAGCAGAACTATTACATCATAGGGCATCAAGGGAGGTGGTCTCGGACCTTGTGGTCTCAAACTCTACCAGGGGGCCTTAGCTCTGTCTCTATGGACATATTTAGGGATGCTGGGGTGAAGCCTTGGATACACTGTTTGAAATTAGGATTGGTTAGTTGCGAGCCCAGTTTGCAAGCCCTCACCAATAGGGGCTTACGTGTTGGTATGGGTAGAGCATCAGGGAAAGTATTGGTGGTTTTTAAATGGACATTTTAACTCTATCTCTATTCCATGCTAAGTGCATGTGGGACGGCAATGGTATTAGATCCATTGGACAGATTCACACACTCTTGTATAGGGGTGCGGGGGCCATTTAACCTTTTTATAACATATTGTAAACTTAAAAACCAAACCAAAGGTATGAATTGAGTGCATGCATATGTTTGTTGCATTGTTTTGTTCACTCACTGAGCTCAAGTTGGAGAGCAGACCCTCGCGCGAGCAATTCTTTTTAGTTTCTGATGTTGCAGGTGTTACAGTTGAAGATTACATGAATATGCCAATGTGTGGACATCCAACGACTATGGATGTGCAAGCTGTGGAGGATGAATATAGCTCGTGAAGCTAGTGTTTCAATTATGTTTACACTTAGTGTTTAACTTTCGTATTTTGATACTTTTAATATGTATTAATTATGTTTTGGTTAATTGGAGATAACTAGATTATTTAATTATTTATCATGTAGACCTCAGGTCATTATTAATAAGACTTCTGCTATTTATTTATTAACTCTGATTATTATTGTGGAATGTGTTTTCATTTAACATGGTTAACATAGCCCATACGAGATCTTGGTTTGAACCATTGGTTTTCATGATGGTTCATCACACCATTGGTTAGTCCAAAATTGGGGTGTGACAGTAGATACTTTAATGTAAATAACAGGAAGATATTATTCAATGTGAATGTATGAGTTCTTCTTCTTTTTTGCCTAAAGTGTGAACTTGAGTGTATTTGACTCTTTGCGAGTTCATAGGTAGTAGCATTGTGCATGCATTTGGATCCGTGTAATGATGCTTCTGGGAAATGGAGTCTAATTTGCTTTGCCTAGAACATTATCTATTACTTGACCACTGCATAGATACATGGGCCATGGAGGCAAGATGTTTGTGGTTACGCGATGAGTCAAGATATCTGCATGGTAAGTTGCGTTTAGCTTGTGCCGAATTGTTAGATTAGATCCAGTTAGCCCAAAAATGGTAATGCAAAGATAATTCATTAAAATGAGTAAAGTCAAGTACATTATTGGTAGAATTTTTGTAAATTCTTAGAGTGCCATGGCTTCTCGATGTATTTTTTTTTCAATCTCTCGAGGTAATAAGTGCCTGGCCTCGTTACACAGGTTATTCAGTATGGTCCCTCCCATGTTGGCATTAACTTGTCTTGTCACTTGGGTGATGAGACAGCGGTGCGACGGAGAACTAAATCGTCGACTTTAAAGTTTTGAACTTGAGCACGTGAGTTGTAATACCTGGCCACCCTTTGCTGGTAGGCCAGTATTCTAAGTCGCGCATTGTCACAAGTTTCTTCTACCAGATCTAGATTTTCACTTAGGTCTTCATTGTTTTGTAGTTCATCATAGTAGATGATTTGAATCGTAGGATGAGTGGCTTTGACTGATATGACCGCCTCTACCCCATACACAATGTAAGACCCACACTCCAGTAACTTGGCCTCCCCGTGTCATGTCAGGTCTTCTCATCATTCCTGGACCAAGTAGACCGAGCGTGTGAAGATAGATCACAAACTAGGTATGGGAATCAAGTTAAAAATACTAAAAACATACCTAAGCTCGCATACCTGGGTAGGTATGGTTGACCATAAGGAAGGGAACAAAAATCTCAAATCCAGATCCCCACGGTTGATGATTTCGACCCTACGGTCGACAGTTTATGCGACCATATGATCGATCGTGAGACCCCAGATCAGAATCCGAGTTTTGAAAACTTTCCTAAAACTAAGGGATTTCTTTCCTAATTGAAAGAGGACTCTATATGGAGAGTTTTCCTCTATATAGAGGACGTCCCTCAGTCCTTTTTCTCTCTTTTAGAACATTAGTAAACCCTAGAGAAAGAGAAGGAAGAGAAACAAAAGAAAGAGAAGAAGAAAAAGCTAAGGAGAGGAATTTGCTGAAAAGAGATTGGTTCTCTATCACAGGCAAAGGTATGAAACGAATCTCCGGAGTGTAAACTTTAAGGAATAAGACTTTTATGGAAGATAAGCAATATCAACCTATTATAATCTATGTGATTTTCTTGATAAAATCTCAAGGAGAACCATGAGGAGTGAATTTGATTATTATGGTTGATAAGAAACTACTAATGATGGCTATAGGATGACCTTAGAAAAAATCCCATTGAAGATGAGAAGAACTGACACAGGAAGAACTTGAATTGCATGTAGTCTGTGACTAGCAATCTCAAGGTCGTAGCTACGGTCAACCATAGCATGACCAGCATGACCAGAGGATAGACCAAAGGCGTTCGGGAAGATTTCAGAAATCATATGGTCGCAGCTACACTCAAACCATATGCGACCATAGGGTATCGATCGTAGGCAGTAAGGTCGATACAGTATGAGACCATAGGACCAATCAGACACCTATTAGTGCTCTATTTCGATTTCTGACTACTGTAACATGTCACATATGAATCCTAACTTAAATTTGTAAGACCCGTATCAAACTAACCCGGTCTTACCACCTTGAACCAGGTCTACCCATCATGGTTGAGCCAAATGGATCAAGTGCGTGAAGGAGATCACGATCCCAGGTATTAAACTGACCCAACAACACTCAAAATAAGGGGAGGGTCACATACCCAGCAAGGGAGGGTCGGACCCCCCAGTATAATAGTCAGACCCCCAGTTTTACATCGGGGGTCGGACACATTAAGGACCAGGGGTCGACGGGATCTCCGACCCCCCTATCGACCCCCGGTTTCGGTAAAAACAGTTCGAAACTTAAATGAGGAAACCTTCCTAATTTCAATGGGATTCCTTCCTAATCTCAATGGGACTTATTTTAGGAGTTTCTACTCTATAAATAGGATGTCCCTAAGCCTCTTTCACTCCTTTTAGAACCCTAATTGAATTGAGAGAAAGAGTAGAGAAGGAAGAAAAGAAGAAGAGAAGGAAAGAAGAAAAGAAGTTAAAAGGAGAAGAGTTGCAGAGAAGGAGTATTCTCCTCAAGTATGGATACTACTTCCATGAATTTCTATAGACCTTAGTGTAGATAATGAAGAGGGTGTGATGTCAGAGAAACCCAAATCACCCATCCATGGTTAGGTTTTTATGGAAAACCATGGGGAAAGTCATGAAAGCCATATAGGTGAATGAATCACGGTTTTAGGCCATAGAACAAGTGTGGAATGGAGTGTAGTAGCAAGCCATAGGACCCCAAACACGAAGAATGGACTGAAGGAAGAAAAATTGACAAAACCCACAGGGGGTCGCATGGGGGTCGATGGCCAATTGACCCTACCAGACCCTGAGCATCGACCCCCAGTGTTCGGGAAGCCCAGAATAGGGGTGGTCGCACCTAGGGTCGATCAAGACTCCAACCCTAGCATCGACCCCCAGTTAACAACATGGTTTTTAAAATCAGAATTAATTCTAATTAAATTCTATCGACTTTGTTAGGTCTTCTAGCAATATAATATCAATATAAAGGTTATTCTTAAAGCTTGAACGAGGACTTACGATCAAGTTAAGGTGAGGAAACAAAACCTAAAAACTAATTGATTAATAACAAACTGTTTTTATTTCTTGAGTCCAATGCTATGCTTGATTCTATCCGAATATGTTTGTAATGTGCATACAACATGTCATCCAATATTTCTATTATTTGTTCATACATATTTACTTTATTGTTTATAACATGATGATGATGATGATAGGAATAGGCATGTGAAAGTATGTGTGTGGTTGATGTACTTGATGCGAGCGAGTATCAGGGGGGGTGTCATAGGCTGGGCCTCAGCACTTAGCTCTATCTCTATGGACGTTCTGAGGGATGCTGGGGTGAGGCCTTGGATACACTGTTTGGCATTAGGATTTGTTAGTTGCGAGCCCAGTTTGCAAGCCCTCGCCAGTAGGGGCTTACATGTTGGTATGGCACTGTACAGCAATAAACGTTAACCTTTATTGTACAATGTTCATGGTACGGTTGATGGGGATGACAATAAACGTTACCTTTGGGCGGACTTCCACACCCTGTGTATAGAGGAGGGGTCAATAAACGTTAACCTTTGAGCACCGAACCTTTCTATTGCGCATTGCAAACTTAAAACCAGACCAAAAATATGAATTGAATGCATGCATATGTATTGTTGCATTATTTTGTTTACTCACTAAGCCATGATGTGTGCTCACCCCTCGACGTCGAATATTTTTAGTTGATGATGCAGGTACTACCGTCGAAGATTATGTCAATGCTCCAGTGTACGGGCATATGGTGGCGATGGAAGTTAAAGACGAAGTAGATACGCATGACTTCTCTTGCGAGTGCAACTCATGCGTATTCGATTAGATTTTATTTTCATTACTTGGATTTAGTAAAGATGTGTAATTGATATTTATTTATGTCTTAGTTGATTCAGAATAATTTATTATTTAAATATGATTATCACAGTTAGATTTCCCAGTTTATTTTACTATGAGACTTCCATTATTGTATATTTACTCTGATTATGAATGTGGATGTATGAGGTTTAGGTAAAACGGATATAGCCTACTCGAGATCCTAGTTGAACCATTGGTTTTCTAGCGGTTCATCACACCATTCATGGATCAGCCAACCAAGGGTTCATTCATCGGTTTTTCAATATGTTCGCTGCATTGAAGATTATACCGGATATAATTGATGAAGTGAAGACAACTATCAAATTAGACCCTTAACTGAGAATGGTACAAGAAGACATCGAAAAAGGTAGAACTGACCTTGAGTTAACCTTGGACGAAGAGAAGGTATTGAAGTACAAAGGAAGAATATGTGTACCCGAAACAGAAAGTATGGACATTAGACACCGACTGATGAAAGAAGCCCATACTACCATCTATTCGATACACCCGAGAAGTATAAAAATGTATCATGATCTAAAGAAATTATATTGGTGGAGAGGAATGAAAGCAGACGTAGCTAAGTTCGTGTCTCAATGCCTAAATTGTCAGAAGGTAAAGGCTGAACGACAAAGACCCGTAGGACTGTTACAGCTGTTACCAAAACCAGCATGGAAATGGGACTGCATCACTATGGACTTCGTCACAGGGTTACCATTGACTCCTCGAGTAGTTGACGCAGTTTGGGTGATTGTAGACCGCCTGACTAAAACAACTCGCTTTATACCGATACGACCTCAGTATACACTAGAGAGGTTAGGAAAGCTGTATGTAGATAATATTGTTCGATTACACAGTGTACCAGAGAGCATTGTGTCCGATAGAGATCCACGATTTACTTCCAAGTTTTGAGAAGGATTGCAAAAGGCTATGGGTACAACATTGAAGTTTAGTACTGCATTCCATCCACAGACAGATGGACAGTCGGAACGTACAATTTAGATTCTAGATGATATGCTTCGAGCATATGTAATTGATTTTAAAGGATCATGGGATGAAAAGTTACCACTTATCGAGTTCGCTTATAACAATAGCTATCAGGCTACTATACAGATGTCACCCTATAAAGCACTGTATGGCAGAAAGTGTCGAACTCCTTTATTTTGGAATGAAGTTGGGAAACGTAGTCTCGTTGGACTAGAATTTGTTGAGGAGACCTGTCGAGTGGTCGACATCATCAAGGAAAGAGTGAGAACAACCCAGAATCGTCAGAAGCAATATGCAAATACTCGACGCAGAGATCTTGAGTTCGTCATGGGTGATAAAATATTCTTAAAAGTATCACCTATGCGAGGATTGAAACGGTTCAGACAGAAAGGGAAACTAAATCCAAGATATTTCAGACAATATGAGATTCTAGCTAAGCGTGGGAAAGTGGCTTACCAGTTAACACTACCACCATCTATGTCAAGTGATCATGATGTATTTCATATTTCCTTATTAAAGAAGTATGTTAAAGATCCAACACACGTTCTAACAGTAGATATGCCTGATTTGACTGATGATTTGACATTTAAAGTAACACCAACTAAAATCACCAGTCGAAAGGTTCAATGACTATGCAATGAAGATATCTTTTATGTTAAGATCACTTGGTGAAGTAGAGACATGGAAGAAATTACATGGGAAGAAGAAAATGTTATGCAAAAGCAATACCCTCACTTATTCGACTCAGAAGGTATGAACAATTTCGGGGACAAAATTTTTATAAGTAGGGGGGAGTTGTAAGACCCGTATCAAACTAACCTGGTCTTACCACTTTGAACCAGGTCTACCCATCATGGTTGAGCCAAATGGACCAAGTCCGTGAAGGAGATCATGATCCCAGGTATTAAACTGACCCAAAAACACTCAAAATAAGGGGAGGGTCGGATACCTAGCAAGGGAGGGTCGGACCATCCCCAGTATAAAAGTCAGACACCCAGTTTTACATGGGGGGTCGGACACTTTAAGGACCAGGGGTCGACGGGATCTCCGACCCCCTATCGACCCCCGGTAGTCGGTAAAAATAGTTCGAAACTTAAATTAGAAAACCTTCCTAATTTCAATGAGATTCCTTCCTAATCTCAATGGGACATATTTTAGGAGTTTCTACTCTATAAATAGGATGTCCCTAAGCCTCTTTCACTCCTTTTAGAACCCTAATTGAATTGAGAGAAAGAGAAGAGAAGGAAGAGAAGAAGAAGAGAAGGAAAGAAGAGAAGAAGGCAAAATGAGATGAGTTGCAGAGAAAGAGTATTCTCCTCAGGTAAGGATACTACTTCCATGAATTTCTAAAGACCTTAGTGTAGATAATGAAGAGGGTGTGATCTCGGAGAAACCCAAATCACCCACCCATGGTCAGGTTTTCATGGAAAACCATGGGGAAAGTCATGAAAGCCATATAGGTGAATGAATCACAGTTCTAGGCCATAGAACAAGTGTGGAATGGTGTGTAGTAGCAAGCCATAGGACCCCAAACACGAAGAATGGACCGAAGGAAGAAAAATTGACAAAACCCACAGGGGGTCGCATGGGGGGTCGATGGCCAATCGACCCTACTAGACCCTGAGCATCGACCCCCAGTGTTCGGGAAGCCCAGAATAGGGGTGGTCGCACCCAGGGTCAATCAAGACTCCGACCCTAGCATCGACCCCCAGTTAACAGCATGGTTTTTAAAATCAGAATTAATTCTAATTAAATTCTATCGACTTTGTTAGGTCTTCTAGCAATATAATATCAATATAAAGGTTATTCTTAAAGCTTGAACGAGGACTTATGATCAAGTTAAGGTGAGGAAACAAGACCTAAAAACTAATTGATTAATAACAAACTATTTTTATTTCTTGAGTCCAATGCTATGCTTGATTCTATGCGAATATGTTTGTAGTGTGCATACAACATGTCATCCAGTATTTTTATTATTTGTTCATGCATATTTACTTTATTGTTTATAACATGATGATGATGATGATGATAGGAATAGGCATGTGAAAGTATGTGTGTGGTTGATGTACTTGATGCGAGCGAGTATCAGGGGGGTGTCATAGGCTGGGCCTCTGCTCTCTAGCTCTATCTCTAACTCAACTCTTGTGCATTAGCATCGTCGTATCGCCATTACTTTAGCAAAACTATTACGTCATAGAATATCAGGGGAGGTGATCTCGGTCCTTGTAGTCTCTGACTCTACCGGGGACCCTTAGCTCTATCTCTATGGACGTTCTGGGGGTTGCTGGGGTGAGGCCTTGGATACACTGTTTGGCATTAGGATTGGTTAGTTGCGAGCTCAGTTTGCAAGCCCTCGCCAGCAGGGGCTTACGTGTTGGTATGGCACTGTACAGCAATAAACGTTAACCTTTGTTGTACAATGTTCATGGTAGGGTGGATGGGGACGACAATAAACGTTACTTTTGGGCGGACTTCCACACCCTGTGTATAGAGGAGGGGTCAATAAACGTTAACCTTTGACCACCGAAGCTTTCTATTACGCATTGCAAACTTAAAACCAGACCAAAGATATGAATTGAATGCATGAATATGTATTGTTGCATTGATTTGTTTGCTCACTGAGCCATGATGTGTGCTCACCCCTCAACGTCGAATATTTTTAGTTGATGATGTAGGTACTACCGTCGAAGATTATGTCAACGCTCCAGTGTACGGGCATATGGTGGCGATGGAAGTTGAAGACGAAGTGGATACGCATGACTCCTTTTGCGAGTGCAACTTATGCGTATTCGATTAGATTTTATTTTCATTACTTGGATTTAGTAAAGACACGTAATTGATATTTATTTATGTCTTAGTTGATACAGAATAATTTATTATTTAAATATGATTATCATAGTTAGATTTCTCAGTTCGTTTTACAATAAGACTTCCGCCATTGTGTATTTAATCTGATTATGAATGTGGATGTATGTGGTTTAGATAAAATGGATATAGCCTACTCGAGATCCTGGTTGAACTGTTGGTTTGTTAGCGGTTCATCACACCGTTCTGAATAGTGCAGATTGGGGTGTGACAAAATTCATATAACTTTTAGGTTGTTAAATCAATTCAAAGAGAATTTCAAGGCTTAGAAGGAGATCGAGTATTGCTAACAGGTGATCAAGCAAGACCTAAACTAATTGGTTCATAATAAATTATTTATTTTATTTGAGTAAATGCCGTGATTGATTCTACGCTTGTATACTTGTAATGTGCATCTCACATGTCATCCAATATTCCTACTATTACTGATCATGCATATTTAATTCCGTTATTTATAACATGATGATGATGATGATGCTAGGAATAGGCATGTGAATGTATATGTGTGGTTGGTGTGTTGGATCTGAGTGGAGCATCAGGAGGAGGTAGTGGCATGGTGGTCTTCGACCTCGTCACCAAACTCTAGCTCTATCTCTACTCAAGTCTTGTCCACTAACATCGTCGTATCGCCATTACCTTAGTAAAAATATTACGTCGTAGGGCATCAGGGGAGGTGGTCTCGGACCGTGTGGTCTCTCACTCTGCCGGGGGGCCTTAGCTCTATCTCTATGGACGTATTGAGGGATACTAGGGTGAGGCCTTGGTTACACTGTTTGAAATTAGGATTGGTTAGTTGCGAGCCCAGTTTGCAAGCCCTCGCTAATAGGGGCTTACGTGTTGGTATGGGTAGGGCATCAGGGGAAGTGTTGCCAGTGTTTGATCTAAACACTTTAGCTCTATCTCTATTCCATGGTGGGTGCATGTGGGACGGCAATGGTGTTTGATCCATTGGGCGGATTCACACACTCATGTATAGAGGTGCAGCGGCCACCAAACCTTTCTATAGCATATTACAAACTTATAAACCAGACCAAAGATATGAATTGAATGCATGCATATGTTTGTTGATTGTTTTGAATGCTCACTGACCCGTGATGTGTGTTCACCCTTCCGACGTTGAATATTTTTAGTTGATGATGCAGGTCCTACTGTTGAAGAATATATGAATGATCTGACGTATGGATACGTTGCTGCGATGGACATAGAAGCTGAACAAGATACGCATGATTCATCATGCGAGTGCAACCAATGTGTTTTTGCTTAAGTTTAGTTATAATTTGAACATCAGATATGTAATTGATTATTTATTTTTATGTATTATGGTCTTGAGATAATTTGATTAAATACTTATTTATTACTGTTAGACTCTCAGTTCATTACCTATAAGACTTCCACTTATTTGTTTATTACCTTTGATTATTAATGAGGAATGTGTGTGTGGTTTGATATGGTGGGTACGATCTATACGAGATCCTAGGTGAACCGTTAGTTTATTGGCGATTCATCACACCATTCTGATTAAACAAGAATTAGGGTGTGACAACTTGGTATCAGAGCATCTCATGTTCTACCTACTGACCTAATTACTTCTACATGAGTTATGAACTGAGTTAAGATAAAATTAAAAGCTGTAATAAGAACACACCATGAGCACCTGTATTGTATGAGACATAAACTATGATAGAGAATAATGTACATATGTAAAGGGGAAACAAATTATATATATATATATATATATATATATATATATATATATATATATATATATATCCAAATGGGAATAAGACAAATGTACATCTAAATTGGAGTACAGTCTATAATCTAGACAGTTACTTTGTATTATAAAAGGGAAAAAGAAATAAATGATATCATAGAGCTGGAGGTCCCTCATGTTCTCTATCGTAGTCCTCAGCATATACTCTCGCGAGCCAGGCCACCTCAGTCTGAGTCGCTCGGAGACTAGCTGTCAGATCCACTATCTGCTGGTCTGTAGAGCGCTGGTCATCTAGAAGCTCTCCTACTCTCCAATCAGTCAAGCGTTGAGCCTCTCGAATCTCACGTAACAGTCCCATCATGTCATATGGTGGTAGACATAAAGGGCCAGCTGAATGAGAAGCCCGAGAAGGGCCAACTCTAGTAGAATGCTGTGGTGATGGAGGAGGGATGCCATCCACATCTATGTACATCCGATCATCATCCTCCTCATCATCACCCTCGTGTGCCTCTACTGCTGCCTCTGCTGCTACCTCTGTTGCTACCTCTGTTGCTACTGTTGTTGCCACCTCTGCTGTCGCTACCCGAGTGAGAGGACGTCTCATTGCATTCGTCTCATCATCACTAACATGTATCTCTCTCATGCCCATCCTGCTGATGGCCTTCCAATCAAGGTCAGCTGAGAAGGTGTCCTCAAGGATCCTCTCATCTACTAGGTCCATCTGTAGACGAGCAAGCAATGTGGAGATCAGCCTCCCATAGGGTAAGTTACCTCTCGAGTCAGGCAACGTAGCTCTATGCATAGTCCGAAGAATAATATATGAAAGGCAGACAGACTGCCTAGTACAAATACAGTACAACAGGTACTATGTCAGCTGTGAGACCATTTCATAGTGTCCACCCTAGGGAATAAGATTATGCTGGACAATCTTACAATAGACCCATGGCTCTAGACGTAGGTTGACTGCTTTCATCTCCCAGCGGTCATCCCGAAGAATCTGATTATCTATTTTTGCACGTACCTATGTAGACAAAAATTGTTGCTCCATGGGTGCACATTAAACCAACTGACCATCGTTGGAAATGCCTAGGAGATCAGCCAACTCCTGACAGTTGAAAGAGATCTGAACCCCTTTTACCCAGCTGGTGATAGGAAGCTCTCTATCCCTGTCAACATCTTCTAAGTCATCCACTACTTGTGGGTGACAGTAAAACTGCTTTACTAAGTCTGGGAGAGTACAAGCCTCGTACAAGATCACTAGAAGCCAGCCCATATGTAAGACCCACACTCCACTAACTTGGTCTAACCATGTCGTGCCAATTCTTCCCCTCATTCCTGGACCAAGTAGACCGAGCATGTGAAGATAGATCACAAACCAGGTATGAGAATCGAGTTAAAAACATTAAAAACATACCTTAGGTCGCATGCCTGGGTAGGTATGATCGACTATAAGGAAGGGAACCAAAAATCTCAAATTCAAAACCCACACTGTCGATGATTTTGACCCTATGGTCGACGGTTTATGCGACCGTATGATCGATCGTGAGAACTCAGATCAGACTCTGAGTTTTGGATGCTTTCCTAAACTAAGGGATTGCTTTCCTAATTGAAAGAGGACTCTATATGGAGAGTTTTCCTCTATATAAAGGACATCCCTCAGCCCTTTTTCCTCTTTTAGAATATTAGTAAACCCTAGAGAAAGAGAAAGAAGAGAAAGAAGAGAAGGAGAAGATGAAAAGCTAAGGAGAAGAGTTTGCTGAGAAGGGATTGACTCTCTATCACAGGCAAAGGTATGTAACGAATCTCTAGAGATGTAAACTCTAAGGAATAAGACTACTATAAAAGATAGGCAATATCAACCTATTATGATCTATGTAATTTCCTTGAGAAAATCCCAAGGAGAACCATGAGGAGTGAATTTGATGATTAGGGTTAAAATAAATCCCATTGAAGAACAGAAGAATTAACTCAAGAAGAACTCGAATTTCATGTAAACAGTGACCAGAAATCTCATGGTCACAGCTACGGTCGACCATAGCATGACCAGTATGACCAGAAGATCGACCATAGGTATTCGAGAAGATTTCAGAAATCATATGGTGGCAGCTACAATCGCACCATATGCGACCGTAAGGTATCGATCATAGACAGTAAGGTCGTTACAGCATGAGACCATAGGACTAATCAGACACCTATCAATGCTCTGTTTCGATTTTTGACTACTGTAACATGTCTCATATGAACCCTAACTTAAATTCATATAACTTTTAGGTTGTTAAATCAATTCAAAGACAATTTCAAGGCTTGGAAGGAGATCGAATATTGCTAAGAGGTAAGGGAACAACACCTAAACTAATTGGTTAATAACAAATTGTTTATTTTATTTGAGTCCAATGCCATGATTGATTATATGCTTGTATGCTTGTAATGTGCATCTCACATGTCATCCAATATTCTTGCTATTACTGATCATGCATATTTAATTCCGTTATTTATAACATGATGATGATGATGATGCTAGGAATAGGCATGCGAATGTATGTGTGTGGTTAGTGTGTTGAATGCGATTGGAGAATTAGGGGGAGGACGTGGCATGGTGGCCTTCAACCTCGTCACCAGACTCTAGCTCTAGCTTTACTCAAGTCTTTTCCACTGACATCGTCGTATAGCTATTAGCTTAGTAGAACTATTATGTCGTAGGGCATCAGTGGAGGTGGTCTTAGACTGCGTGGTCTCTGACTCTATCGGGCGGCCTTAGCTCTATCTATATGGACGTATTGAGGGATGCTGGGGTGAGGCCTTGGATACACTGTTTGGCATTAAGATTGATTAATTGCAAGCCCAGTTTGTAAGCCCTCACCAATAGGGGCTTACGTGTTGGTATGGGTAGGGCATCAGGGGATGTGTTTGCGATGTTCGATCCGGACACTTTAGCTCTATCTCTATTCCATGGTGGGTACATGTGGGACGACAATGGTGTTTGATCCATTTGACGGATTCACACACTCGTGTATAGAGGTGCAGCGGCCACCAAACCTTTCTATAGCACATTGCAAACTTAAAAACCAGACCAAAGATATGAATTGAATGCATGTATATGTTTGTTGCATTATTTTGTTTGCTCACTGAGCCGTGATGCATGCTCACCCTTTCGCCGTCGAATATTTTTAGTTGATGATGCAGGTCCTACTATTGAAGAATATATGAATGCACCTACATATGGACACATTGCTGCGATGGAGGTAGAAGCTGAAGAAGATAGGCATGATTCATCCTGCGAGTGTAACCAATGTGTCTTTGCCTAGGTTTAGTTATAATTTGAACATCGGATATGTAATTGATTATTTATTTTTATGTCTTATGGTTTGGAGATAATTGGATTAAATACTTATTTATCACTGTTAAACTCTCAATTCATTATCTGTAAGACATTCGCTTATTTGTTTATTACCTCTGATAATTAATTGGAATGTGTGTGTGGTTTGATATGGTGGGTATGACCTATACGAGATCCTGGGTGAACCATTGGTTTATTAGTGGTTCATCGCACCATTCTGGTTAGACCATAATTGGGGTGTGACAACTTGGTATGAGAGCATCTCAGGCTTTACCCATTGACCTAACTACTTCTACATGAGTCATGAACTGAGTTAGGATAAAATCTAAAAGGTGTAATAAGAACACACCATAAGCACCTGTGTTGTATGAAAGTTAAACTAAGAAAAAGAGAATAATGCACATATGTAAAGGAAAAACTAATTTATATATATATATATAGAAACAAGACAATGGTACATCAAATTTGAGTACAGTCCATAATTCAGATAGTTACTCTGTAGTATAAAAAGGAAAAAGATGTAAAGGGCAATCATGGAGTTGGAGGTGCTGGAGTAGGACATGCCTCACGATCACTATCGTGCATATACTCTCGTGAGCCAGGCCACCTGATTTTGAGTCGCTCGGAGACTAGCTGCCAGATCTACTACCCACTAGTCTGTAGAGCGCTGGGCATCTAAAAGCTCTCCTACTCTCCAATCAGTCACGTGTTGAGCCTCTCTAATCTCACGTAACAGCCCCATCATGTCATATAGTGGTGGGCGTGAAGGGCCAGCTCCAGTAAAATGTTGTGGCGATGGAGGAGGGATCGCATCCACATCCATGTACATCCGATCATCATCCTCCTTATCACCACCCTCGTGTGCCTCTGCTGCCGCCTCTGCATCTGCTACCGCTACCCGAGTGAGAGGACGTCTCATAGCATTCCTCTCATCATCACTGACCTATATCTCTCTCATGCCCATCCTGCTCATGGCCTCCCAATCAAGGTCAACTGAGAAGGTGTACTCAACGATCCTCTCATCCGATATGTCCACCTGTAGACGAGCAAGCAAGGTGGAGGTCAGCCACCCATAGGGCAAGTTGCCTCTTGAGTCAAGCAACGTAGCTCAGTGCATGGTCTTGAGAATAATGTATGGTAGGCAGACATGCTGCCTAGTACAGATACAATACAGAAGGTATTGAGTCAGCTATGAGATCATCTCATAATGTCCACCATGGGGAATCTGATTATGCTAGATAATCTTGCAATAGGCCCGTGGCTCTGAACGTTGGTTGACTGCTTTTACCTCCCAACGGTCATCCCGAAGAATCTGATTATCTATTTCTGCACGCATCTGTGTAGATAGAAACTGTGACTCTCTGGGTGCACAGTAAACCAACTGATCATCATTGGAAATGCCTAGGAGATCAGCCAACGTCTGGAAGTTGAAAGAAATTGGAACCCCTTTCACCCAACTGGTGATCCGAAGCTCTCTGCCTCTCTCGACATCCTCTAGGTCACCCTCCACCTGAAGGTGACAGTAGAACTTCTTAATCAAGTCTGGGCGAGTGCAAGTGTAAGAACCATGCTCCGAAAAACCAGTTTAACCCATGGTTTACATTGTGACAGGTCTCCCAATCATAACCGGACCGGAAGGAGAGGCCGGGTGACGAACCACGAGATTCAGGTATGAGAATCGATGTGTAAAAATGTAATTTTTACATACCGGTCTCAGTACCGGTCTTACTTAGAGTGAGACCGGTATGTTCGACCGGTATGTGCAAATATACAAGTGACGGACTCCAACGGGTCCCACACTCCGAATAAAAAATTGGGAAATTTTCTAGACGTGGGAGACCTTCCTAGAATGGTCTCCCACTATATATATGCACCTCATCCCCTCCTTTGATCCTTACAAACCTTATCAAACCCTAGACCGTCTGGAAGAGATCTGAGAAGGAGCAAGGAGAAAGGAGACCGTGCAAGAAGAGGGATCTTCCATTGGAGGAGCACGCCGCCATTCAACAAACATCGGTAAGTGCTCAACCTCCTTGTTGATGTTGGGATTTCGGATCGGAACCGTGAAACAGCACAATGATCCAAAATCCAAGAACCTCAAAACCCTGGTTCTCATTGAGACCCAATCTGGGAATGATGCGACGAAATAGTTGAAGCCTAGATGACTAAACGAGTATTTGGACCTTAGAATGGTTTAGAAAAAACCCTAAAAACCAAGCCGATGATCGACCGGGGAGGGAGGTCCGAGATTGGACTCTCGAACCCATACCGTCGGACATACCGCTGGACAGTAAGTCCTGCGGTATGGACCCACGGTATATACCGCTGGACATACCGGCAGGACTATAAGGTCCTGCGGTATGGTCCTGCGATATATACCGCTGGACATACCGGCTAGACTATAAGGTCCTGTGGTTTATACCGCAGGCACATATCGGTCTTGCTTAGAGTGAGACAGGTATATACCACAGGACATACCGTTCTCAGTATAGTGAGACCGGTACTACGACCGGTATGCATACCGAAGCATGTTTACTTGGCCAAACTTGGTTCTGACCAACTGTAACCATAATAATTTGATTCAAACCTATAAGTATGATCATGTAGGACTGTAGACAGTGTGAGTGGACTCTGTGACGTAGAGTGGACTTCTTATCAAGCGTCAGGTAAGGGACAAGACCCCAAACCCTAACTAATTAAATAACAGTAAACTGTTGTGATCACATTTGTATTTGGGTTTATTCTTTGTTGTTTGTGCATTTCCTATGCCATTTAGTTAATTAATTTCTTATTATCTCTTCATGCATATTCGTATGCTATGATGTTGTTTGTTTAGGCATGTGAATGTTTTAGTTAGTGGAGCCCTGGATTTATCCTTACACTAACACTTTTCGTATCATCGTCTAACTTTGTGGGCTTGGTGTGAATAGGGTATCTGGAGAAGGACGTGGGATTGTTGCTCTGCCTGCCCACCAGACTCGAGCCCTATCTCTATGTCATAGGGAGCTATGCTGGGTAGGGCCATAGATACTGTGATGACATATAGGACTGGCTAGAAATGGAACCCACTTGTAAGCCCTTGCCAATAGGGGTTTAGGTGTTGGTGCGGTGTAGGGTATCAGGGGGAGGACGTGGGATGGTGGCTCAACCTGCCCGCCAGACTCTACCTCTATCTCTATACCGGAGTGAGTGATGTGGGGAAACAGTAGTAGTGTGGATTGTAGCCTGACTGTTGGGTATGCTCACACTCTCGGGCATGGAGGTGCGGTGGCCGCCAAACCATACCATAGCATTATGCAAGTTATACCTGACCCAATTGTAATGTTATCTCATGCATTTTGTATGTTGCATTGGTCTTGTACTTTACTAAGCTAAGTTGTGAGCACACCTGAATATATATTCCCTTTTATAGATCTTGACGCAGGTTATACAGTTGAAGACTTTATGGCTGCCCCAGTGTACGGTACAGTCGCTGCTATTGACACACAGGCAGTAGAGGACGAGCATGATGCCTCATGCGAGTGCTCATTCTGGGTGTTCCTTTAGGGATGGTTTATTTAAAAACAATTGTTTTTCTTCCAGTTGAGTATATATGTCACACCCCAATTCCACACTGTTCAGAATGGTGTGATGTACCGCTAGCAAACAAACGTTTCAACTAGGATCTCGAATAGGCTATATCCGTGTTATCTAAACTCCATACATCCACATTCATAATCCGAGTAAATACACAATAGCGGAAGTCTTACAATAAAATGAACTGAGAATCTATGTGATATTGAAATTTAAATAACAAATTATTCTGTATCAACTGAGACATAATTAATTAAATACCAAATACATGTCTTTAATGAATCCAAATAAATAAACCAAAAATCTAATTGAATACACATGAGTTGCACTCGCAAGAGACATCATGTGTATCCACTTCATCTTCAGCTTCCATCGCCGCTACGTTCCCGTACTCTAGAGCATTTACATAGTCTTCAACGGTAAAACCTACATCATCAACTAAAAATATTCAACGTCGAGGGGTGAGCACACATCATGGCTCAGTGAGCAAACAAAATAATGCAACAATACATATGCATGCAATCAATTCATATCTTTGGTCTGGTTTGTAGTTCGCATTGTGCTATAGAAAGGATAGGTGGCCGCCGCACATCTATACACAAGTGTGTGGATACGCCCAATGACTCCTGCACTGTCGCCCACAACACCCAAAATGGCATCCTGGCAAGCTCCTCCAGTTCGATTATTATTCTTGACTTGACTTATTATTATAAAAACTACTCACTATCCAAATGAAAGACGATCGTCCTAGTTACTCTTCGAAACGGAGTGGAAGAAGGGAGGAGATTCTCGAACGAGGAAAAGGATCCAATGACTTCGAAAGAATTGAACGAGGAGCCGTATGAGGTGAAAATCTCATGTACGGTTCTGTAGAGTGATAGTAAGGGTCCAGCATCTGATCCGGAAACACCTCACAATTGCACCTCACTAATCAATCATCTAGCTAACTGAACCGGATAACTTACCGGGACACTAACTCCTTAACATTCAACTCAGCGAAATCAAGATATTTGAGGGTGACCTATCTCTACTATACTTGGCTCTGGATGGCAAACGAACTAATCCAATATACACCCCATGAAAACGGCATGGCTGTACCGGTTGATACCATACCAACAAATAAACCCCTGCTGGCTAGGGTTGCAAACTGGGCTCGCAACTAACCAAACCTAATGCCAAATAGTGTATCCAAGGCCTCACCCCAGCATCCCTCAGAGCACCCGTAGAGATAGAGCTAAGGCCCCTCGGTAGAGTATAGGACTCAAGGACCGAGACCCTCCTTGATGCCCTACGTCGCAATAGTTCTGCTAAGGTAATGGTGATACGATGACATCAGTGGACATGACTTGAGTAGACCATAGCACAATATACATCCCATGAAGAACGGTCATGGTTGTACCGGTTAATACCATTCCTACCCTCACCATATACACTGGCCAAACACAAACATTCACATGCCTATTCCTATCATCATCATCATCATCATCATGCTATAAATAATAAAGTAAATATACATGAACAAATAATATAAATATTGGATGACATGTTAAATGCACATACATGCATACATGCATAGAATCAATATGGCATTGGACTCAAGAAGTAAAAAATAGTTTATTATTAACCAATTAGTTTAGGTCTTGTTCCCTCACCTTAGCTTGCTAATAGATACTTTTCCAAGCTTTAGAATCACCTTTATAATGTTATTATATTGCTAAAAGACCTAACAAAGTCAATAAAATTTAATTAGGATTTATTCAGAATTTAAAAACCATTATGTTAACTGAGGGTCGGAGGTAGGGTCGGAGTCCTGATCGACCCTGGGTGCGACCCTCCCCAAAATCTGAACTTCCCGAACACTGAGGGTCGATACTCAAGATCACTTAGGGTTGGATGGTCATCAACCCTCGGTGCGACCCTCGCTGTATTTTGGTCCAATTCCCTCTTTTTAGTCCATTCTTCGTGTTTGGGGTCCTATGACTTGCTCATACAGTCCATTCAACATTCATTCCATGGTCTAGAACCATGAATCAACCACCTAATAGCTTTCATGTATTCTTTCTAGGTTTTCCATGAAAACCTAACCATATATTGATGGTCTGGGTTTCTCCGAGATCATACTCTCATCATTATCTTACCTAAGGTCTGTAGAAACTCATGGAGTTAGTATCCATACCTGAGAAGATTACTCCTTCTCTGCAACTCATCTCCTTTTGGCTAAATTCTCTCCCTTGCTTCTCTTCTTCTTCTTTTCCTTCTCTTATCTTTCTCTCAATTCAATTAGGGTTGTAAAAGGAGTGAAAGAGGCTTAGGTACGTCCTTTAAATAGAGTAGGAACATCCTAAATTAAGTCCCTTTGAGATTAGGAAAGAATCCAAATCAAAAATTAGGAAATTTCTTAATTTTAGTTTTGGCGGCAACTGAGGGTCGATGGGAGGGTCGATGATCCCGTCGACCCTAGGGTTCCTAAGGTGTCTGACCCTCCCTATAAAACTGAGGGTCTGACTTTCCGTCTTGGGGGATCCAACCCTCCTTTGCTGGGTATGCGACCCTCCCCTTAAATTATGTGTTTTAGGGTCAATTTGATACCTGGGATCTCGATCTCCTTTACGCCCTTGGTCCATTTGACTCGACCATGATGGGTGAACCTGGTTCAAGGTGATAAGACCGGGTTAGATTGACACGGGTCTTACAACTCCCCCCTACTTATAAAAATTTTGTCCTCAAAATGA
The DNA here is from genome assembly GCA_028583415.1 of Protea cynaroides. Lineage (NCBI taxonomy): Eukaryota > Viridiplantae > Streptophyta > Magnoliopsida > Proteales > Proteaceae > Protea > Protea cynaroides. The sequence continues at coordinate 61,821,237 of CM053275.1, read as the reverse complement.
ATCAAATAAGTGAGGGTATTGCTTTCGCATAGCATTTTCTTCTTCCCATGTAATTTCTTCCATGTCTCTACTTTTCAATGTGACCTTAACATAATAGATATCTCGGTTGCGTAGCCGTTGAACCTTTCAGCTGGTGATTTCAGTTGGTGTTACTTCAAATGTCAAATCATCAGTCAATTCCGGTAAATCTACTGTCAAAATGTGCGTTGGATCCTTGACATACTTTTTCAATAGGAAAATGTGAAATACGTCATGCACACTTGACATAGATGGTGGTAGTGCTAATTGATAAGCCACTTTCCCACGCTTAGCTAGAATTTCATACGGCTCGACATATCTTGGACTTAGTTTCCCTTTTAGTCCAAACCTTTTCAATCCTCGCATAGGCGATACCTTCAAAAATACTTTATCACCTACAACGAACTCCAGATCTCTACGTCGAGTATCTACATATTGTTTCTGACGGTTCTGAGCTGTTCTCACTCTTTCCTTGATAATGTCGACCACTCGAAAAGTCTCTTCAACAAATTCCGATCCAACAATACTACGTTCTCCAACTTCATTCCAAAATAAAGGAGTTCGACACTTCCTGCCATACAGTGCTTCATAAGGTGACATCTGTATAGTAGCCTGATAGCTATTGTTATAAGCAAACTCGATCAGTGGTAATCTTTCATCCCATGATCCCTTGAAATCAATTATACATGCTCGTAGCATATCTTCTAGAATCTGAATTGTACGCTCTGACTGTCCATCTGTCTGTGGGTGGAATGCAGTACTGAACTTCAATGTTGTACCCATAGCCTTTTGCAATCCTTTCCAAAACTTGGAAGTAAATCGAGGATCTCTATCGGATACAATGCTCTCTGGTACACCGTGTAACCGTACAATATTATCCACATACAACTTTGCTAACCTTTCCAGTGTATACTGAGGTCGTATTGGTATGAAGCGAGCTATTTTACTCAGACAGTCTACAATCACCCAAACTGCGTCAACTACTCAGGGAGTCAGTGGTAATCCCGTGACGAAGTCCATAGTGATGCAGTCCCATTTCCATGCTGGTTTCGATAACGGCTGTAACAGTCATGCGGGTCTTTGTCGTTCAGCCTTTACTTTCTGATAATTTAGGCATTGAGACACGAACTTAGCTACATCTGCTTTCATTCCTCTCCACCAATATAGTTTCTTTAGATCATGATATATTTTTGTACTTCCAGAATGGATCGAATAGATGGTGGTATGGGCTTCTTTCATCAGTCGGTGTCTAATGTCCACACTTTCTGTTTCAGGTACACATATTCTTCCTTTGTATTTCAGTACTTTTCTTCGTCCAAGGTGAACTCAGGATTAGTCCTACCTTTCTCGATATCTTCTTGTACTGTTCTCAGATAAGGATCTGATTTAATAGTTGTCTTTACTTCATCCATTATATCCGGTATAATCTTCAAAACAGCGAACATATTTGAAAATCGATGAATAAACCCTTGGTTGACTGATTCATCCGTTGCGTCCATCACATATTGCTCTTTGCCGTGATTGAATACCATTTCGGTAGTACACATTGCTGCGGTTGTACTAACCTCTCCTTGAGATTTTATCATTGCCTTTCTGCTTAACGCATCCGCTACAATATTCGCTTTTCCCGGATGATACTGGATATCACAATCATAGTCTTTCAGTAGTTCCAACCATCTTCTTTGTCTCATATTCAATTCCTTCTGATTAATTAAATACGTAAGACTTTTATGGTCCGACTTAATCTGAAATTTCTCTCTGTATAGGTAATGTCTCCATATCTTGACAGCATGTACTATTGTCGCTAACTCCAAATCATGAGTGGGGTAATTTTTCTCATGTATCTTCAACTATCTCGAGGGATAAGCAATTACTTGCTCTCCTTGCATAAGCACACATCCTAATCCCAGTCCTGACGCATCAGTGTATAAGATAAATGTCTGTCCTGGAATAGGAATAGTCAAAATCGGGGCGGATATCAATCTGGTTTTCAATGTCTTGAAACTTTTCTCACATTTATCTATCCACACAAACTTTTCACCTTTCTTAGTCAAACTGGTGAGAGGTACAGCAATCCGGGAACAGTCTTCTACGAATCTCCGATAATAACCAGCGAGACCCAGAAAACATCTAATTTTTTATACGCTTTTTGGTGCTTCCCACTTTACAATAGCCTCGATCTTGCTGGGATTTACTTTGATTCCTTCAGCGGATACTACATGGCCTAGGAAGGCGACTTCACTTAGCCAAAACTCATACATTGAAAATTTGGCATACAGCTTCTCTTTCCTTAAACGTTGTAGGGCGCTGTCACACCCCAATTCCACACTGTTCAGAATGGTGTGATGAACCGCTAATAAACCAACGGTTAAACCAGGATCTCAAAATAGGCTATCCCACATATGATAAACCAAAACACATTCCACATTAATCAGAGGTAATAAAGTAAATAGCGAAATTCTTACAGATAATGAACTGAGGTCTAATCATGATAAATAATTAATATTCCATTTATTACCAAGTAACCAAAACATAATTTAATACATATTGCAATATCCAAATACGAAAAATAAACACTAAACGTATCCATCGCTGAAACACTCTCTTAACGAACCATGTTCGTTCTCTACAGCTTGCTCATTCATAGCCTCCACCCGTGCATATGTTGGCGTGCCGACATAATCTTCAATCATAGTACCTGCAACATCAGAAACTAAAAAGAATTGCGTACGCGAGGGTCAGCTCTCCAACTTGAGCTCAGTGAGTAAACAAAACAATGCAACAGTACATATGCATGCAATCAAATTATATCTTTGGTCCGGTTTAAAGTTTACAGTATGCAATAGAAAGGTTTAGGTAGCCAAAGGTCGCGTTTATTGATCCCGCCTCTATACACGAGTGTGTGACGTTACCCAAAGATCACGTTTATCGTCAACTCACATGCACTCAACCATGAACATTATGTAAAAAAGGTTACGTTTATTGCTATATAGTGCCATACCAACACGTAAGCCCCTGTTGGCGAGGGCTGCAAACTGGGCTCGCAACTAACCAATCCTAATGCCAAATAGTGTATCCAAGGCCTCACCCCAGCATCCCTCAGAATGTCCATAGAGATAGAGCTAAGGCCCCCCGGTAGAGTCAGAGACTACAAGGACCGAGACCACCTCCCCTGATACTCTACGACATAATAGTTCTGCTAAAGTAATGGCGATACGACGATGCTAATGCACAAGACTTGAGTTAGAGATAGAGCTAAAGTGCTGAGACCCGCCAAAGGTTAACGTTTATTGACGTTCTCATCACACCTCCCCTGATACTCGCTCGCATCAAGTACACTAACCACACACATACAATCACATGCCTATTCCTATCATCATCATCATCATGTTATAAACAATAAAATAAATATGCATGAGCAAATAATAGAAATATTGGATGACATGTTATATGCACATTACAAACATCTTCGCATTAAATCAAGCATGGCATTTGACTCAAGAAATAGAAAATAGTTTGTTATTAACCAATTAGTTTAGAGTTCTATTTCCTCACCTTAGCTTGTTAATAGATACTTTTCCAAGCTTTAGAATCACCTTTATAATGTTATTATATTGCTAGAAGACCTAACAAAGTCGATAAAATTTAATTAGAATTTATTCAGAATTTAAAAACCATTCTGTTAACTGAGGGTCAGAGGTAGGGTCGGAGTCATGATCGACCATGGGTGCGACCCTCCCCCTAATCTGAACTTCCCGAACACTGAGGGTCGATGCTAGGGTCGGATCTTCCATCGACCCTAGGTGCGACCCTCCATGGTTTGAGTCAAAAATATCAGATTTCGTTCTCTCTTTCATGGTTAGGTCCTATGGCTTACTTCCACAATCCATTCTATACATGTTCTATGGTTTAGATCTATACTTTATTCACCTACATGGTTTTAATGATCTCCTCCATGGTTTCCATTGAAACGAAACTATGGATGGATGATTTGGGTTTCTTCTAAGTCATACCCTTTTCATAAACCATTCTAAAGTCTTAAATAAATCATGGGAAACGTATTCATACCTTAGGTTTGCTGAGATTCAGAGTTCCTCTGAATTTCCTCTTCTTCCTTAGCCTTTTCTTCAAGTTTTCCTTCTCCTCTTCTCTTCCTTCTCTTCTCTTTCTCTCAATCCAATTAGGGTTGTAAAAGGAGTGAAAGAGGCTTAGGGACGTCCTATTTATAAGGCAAAACCTCCCAAGATAAGTGCCATTGAGTTTAGGAAAGGTTCCAATTGAAATGAGGAAGGTTTCTCAATTTTTGGTTCGTGCTGTTTTTCCGAATGCCGAGGGTCGATGGTGAGGGTCGATGGGAGGGTCGGACAACTCATAGACCCTGCGACCCATGGTTGAGGGTCGATGGTGAGGGTCGATGGGAGGGTCAGACCTGTCTGTTAAAACCTGCGACCCTACCCTCATTTTGACTATTTTTGGGCAAATTTTCATATTGGGTCTTGGTTTTTCTTCACACATTTGGTCAACTTGGCTCGACCATGATATGTAGACGGATCCCGACACAAAATGTAAGGTTAGGCCGGGTTCGTGGCATGCGGGTCTTACAGCGGCGTTTAGGTTCTTGATATGGGTTTCTTTGTCCTTGGAATATACCAATATATCATCAATGAATACAATAACCGACGTATCCAACATATCGTGGAAAACCCAATTCATAAGTTCCATGAGAGTTGTCGGTGCGTTTGTTAATCCAAAAGACATGACCAAGAACTCATAATGTTCGTATCTGGTCCTGAAAGCTGTCTTAGGAATATCACCTTCTTTAATCTTCAACTGATGATAGCCTGACCGAAGATCAATCTTAAAAAATACCTTTGCTCCCTGCAACTGATCGAACAAGTCGTCGATCCGAGGTAGTGGATATCGATTCTTGATTGTCAGTTTATTCAACTCCCGATAGTCGATGCATAATCGAACACTACCATCCTTCTTCTTCATGAATAATACCGGTGCTCCCCATGGTGATATACTGGGTCGAATATAACCCTTGTCCAGCAGTTCCTGTAGTTGCACTTTCAGTTCCTTTGTTCAGTAGGAGCCATTTTATAAGGTACTTTTGATACTGATGCGGCTCCAGGTATAAGGTCTATCACAAACTCAGTGGCTCGGTCGGGTGGTAATCTTGGTAGTTCTTCCGAAAATACATCGCGATAGTCCTACACGACATCAATATCTTCCATTTGTGGTGCTTCCTTGGTTAGGTCGACCACTGATACTAGATACCCGACTGCTCCCTTCTCAAGGCACTTCTTAACCTTTAGTGCTGAGAGTATGAGTTTGCGTTTACGGGGATGTTTGGTTCCCGAAAAACTGAATTCTTCTCATTCTTTGTCTTTAAATGTTAGCTTCTTTTTGGCGCATAATAGATTTGCAGAATGCCGAGCTAACCAGTCCATTCCCAAGATGACGTCAAAGTCTGCCATCTCAAGTTCTATCAAGGTTTCATCTAAGGTTTTCTCACCAATGAGAACTAGACATGGTCCATAACCTTTCTCCAATTCCACTCTTAACCCCATTGGTGACCATACAAGCAGTTTATAGTCCAATGTTTTTATGGGTAAATTCATCTTCCTTCCGAATGACACAGATATAAAGGAATGAGTAGCTCCTGAATCAAAGAGTACTCTGGTGGGTATGCCATTTATAGGTACGATACCTGTGATTTATTTTACTTAGTCTACATGCTCATACAATGTAATTACAACTTAAAAGGTTTCGGTCATACCTGGGACCACATCGGGTGATGCGGTAGCATCCTCGGATGTAACAGCGTATACTCGTCGTTGATGTACTTGCTTCTTGGGTTTAGGGCACTCCCTGATCATGTGTCCCACTTGGTTGCAGTTGTAACATCTCGGACCTTCAGAATTTGGCTTCGGTTGCTGCTGAGCTGCTTGAGTGGTCTTGGGTGCAGCAGAGAAATTCTGAGGATGGAAAAGTTTGTAGGTCTTGTTATTACCTCCGTTGTACGAATTTCCCGCTGGCCTTTTCATACCTCTGTTCTGTGTAAAGTAGCTTTCCTTCTAGCTCGATTCAATAACCCGAGCGATTTGGACAGCTTCATTATAAATCTTCTTTTCTAAGCCTAGAACGTGTTCTCTGATACTTCCTCTAAGTCCCGTGACAAACCTACGGGTTTTGGTGTCCTCTTCTTGCATACTGAGCGGTGCAAAGAAAAACAGCTCCTCATAACGCTGTTGATATGCATCCACTGACATCTGTCCCTGATATAAACTCAAGAACTCCTTCTCGAACTCCTTCTCCATTGAATCTCTGAAGCTTCGTGGAAAATACTTATCAAAGAAAGCTTCCTTATAAATAGCCCAAGTCAATAAGGCGTGCTTGGTCAGTAAATAGGCCCAGATAGATTTCCACCAATGGTGTGCGTCACCCTTTAGCATGAAGGTGGCACATAGTACTTTCTCTTCTTCGGTGATAGTCATCATCAGAAAGTTTCTCATCATTTTGTCGATCCAATGTGCTGGCCATAACGGATCCGACGGTTTACCATTAAATTCCCTGGGCTTCATCTTCAGAAATTTCTCAACCAGTCGAGAGCGATCCATCTAATTTTGGGGGTATGCCCCAAACATAGGTTGTGGATACTGATAATTAACCTGGGCTGCTTCCGTACCCGGTACTGGAATCTGTGCAGCTGGTGGTTGAGGTGTTTGAGGTGTTGGGTGGTTACCCACCGGTGCTGCACTGGCTTGTCCCGTCTGCATGGGTGTAGCATGTGTGGCTTGGAACATGATTCCCATGGCAACTTGCATTTGAGCATGTGCATATTGCATCTGTTGCAGCTATTGTGCTAAGTTCATCACCACTGTTGCTAACTCTGGTGGTGGAGGTGGCAAATTTGTAGGATTTGCCTTATTTGGATTTCCTAGGACATATATATTCTCCTGGTTAGTTTCCTCCACAGGTGATGGTGGTGGAACTGCATTCCGGCTCTGTCTCGTTACTCAACGTCCAGACATAATTTCTTCTGAGATTGGTGGTGCCTGAAAATCATCAAATAGGTGAGAAAATCATTGATACTTCATGTAGGCACGTTAATCGATGTAAAATTTCAAATTTCAACTCATGTTATAACAAATTTACTGTCTTTTCTATGCAGGGTCGATGGTGAGGGTCGATGGTATGTCCGACCCTTAGTATCAGACCCTGGGAATGACCTGTTCTTCCCGAGAGCTGAGGGTCGATGTGAGGGTCGATGGGTATCCGACCCTTAGTTTTCTGTCAGATTCCCCAGAGCTGAGGGTCGATGGGAGGGTCGATCAGAGGGTCGATGGTTCTGGTCGAATTGTCCGACCCTCAGACCAAAAATCAGACTTTTAAGATCCGATTTTGGATCATTTTTTGTTATTTCCCTCCCGTTTTGACTCGTCTCTCCCTTCTGAGTTGCTACAGTGCCACTCCACTATTTTTGGTCAGTTTGAGTCTGGGTTTCGACGTTCACATCATCCCTACAGGTATGTTTTCTCATTTTTACCTGTTTTTAGGTTTCCATTCCTAGGTTTTTACCCATTTAAATTGTATTTTTCAAATTAAACTTTTTCCAACCGTAAAAATTTGATTTTTATTGGGGGCTTTTGTTATTGGTGTCTCGAGGAACAAAAGCCCTCAAAATTTTTTTAGTAAATACCGAAAAACTTGGATTTTTGCTCTTTTTGCCCTAATTTGTCGAAATTTTTGATTTCTTGAAATTTCTTCAAATTAGACCTCATTAGTTAAAATTTCCTACTGTATGTGTGTTGTAGGATATGTTAGAACCTACGTAAGTCCTCCTGCCCACGTGTATGGGTGACAAGTGAGGCTTTTGGCCACTTACGTCGTTATAATGTCAAATTTTGGATTTTTATCCTATTAACTCATTATCTGATTTTCTTTGCAGATACCATGGCTCCTACTAAGGTACCCAGAGTTTGTGATCCGCTTCGCTTCCGCTCCAACGAAGCCGAGGCACAGTATGCCGACTATGCTCATAAGAAAGTGGAGGGTGGTCGTATGGTGAACTTGGCTGAGCTAGCCTTGTTCAACGTAGAGAGAGAATTCGGTGATATGGGGTGGCTCCCTGTCATCACTTACGATGCTTGCACCTACCCGGATTTGGTGTGACAGTTTTATTGTAACCTCCAGGTGGTGGGGAATTACAACGATGTCGAGAGGGGTCAAGAGTTGCGCATCACCAGCTACGTCAAAGGGGTGAATATCTCATTTGACTATCGGCAACTGGCCGACCTACTGGGCATTCCTTATGATGGCCCCATGGTCTACTGTGCGCCTGGAGAGCCCAGTTTGTTTCCATGGAGATGAGGGCAGAGATCGACAATCAACTGCTACGACCTGATCGCTAGCAGATGAGAGCTTGTTACTTGCGTCTAGCTCCACAGGTCTTCTGTAAGATTATCTAGCATAATCTGATTCTACAGAGTGGGCACTACGAGAGGGTTTCTCAGCTGACCCAGTTTCTGATATATAGTATCTGCACTAGACAGCCAGTCTGCCTTCCCTACATCATCATGCGGACCATGATTAGTGCTACATTGTCCGGTCATAGGGGTAATCTACCCTATGGACATATGATTACTGTTCTACTGACCCGCCTGGGGTTTGACTTAGTGGATGAGAAGATTCAGGAGAAGACCTTCTCGTCGCCTCTAGATTGGGAGGCTATCTGCAAGATGGGTATGCGGGATGCCCAAGTTAGTGACGAGGAGAAGAATGAGATGGTACGCCCTCACACTCACATCGAGATGGCTGACGCTGAGGCCACTACTGCCGCTGCTACCGCTGCTAGAGCTCCTGTGGATCCTGTCGCTGCTGACGACCGTATGTACATGGATGTCGACTCGATACCACCGCCTTTACCTACGCATGCGGCTGGAGTTGGTACTTCTTATGCGGGGGATCCTGTACCTGAGACTGGTCCTTCTCATGCGGCTGGTCCTTCATGCCCACCTTCTGACCTGATGGAGATGTTGCAGGAGATCAGGGAGGCTCAGCGCAGATCTGATCTAAGGATGGAGGAGTTACTAGACGCTCAGCGTGTGAGAGTAGATGAGCTATTAGCCACCCAGCACATATCAGACACGCGGATGGGAGAGCTCATAGAGGTTCAGCATGCGACTGACCGGAGGGTAGCCGATCTCACAGCTAGTCTACAGACGACCTAGACTAAGATAGCCTGGTTGACTAGAGTCAATGCTGAGGACTATGACAGAGATCGTGAGGCACCGCCTCCTCCTTCACCTCCAGCTTCTTGATTTTTTTTATTTTCCTTGTACTACAGAGTAACTGTCCGGGTTGTGGACTGTACTCTGCTTTAGTTATGTATATACGTTTTATTTCTCTCTCATTGTATGTAAACTTGTTTTCCCTTTAACAGATGCATTATTCTCTTTTTAAATTTGGTCTCAACCATCACTTGTGCTTACAGTGTGTTAATATTACTGTTTTTACTTTTATCCTATCTCAATTCACAAATTTTTCTGAATATATGCTAGTTCAGCGGACAAGGCCTGAGATGCTCTGATACCCAGGTGTCACACCCCAATTCCACACTGTTCAGAATGGTGTGATGAATTGCTAGCAAACCAATGGTTCAACCAGGATCTCGAATAGGCTATATCCGTCTAAACTCCATACATCCACATTCATAATTAGAGTAAATACACAATAGCGGAAGTCTTATAATAAAATGAACTGAGAATCTATGTGATATTAAAATTTAAATAACAAATTATTCTGTATCAACTGAGACATAATTAATTAAATACCAAATAAATGTCTTTAATGAATCCAAATAAATAAACCAAAAATCTAATTGAATACACATGAGTTGCACTCGCAAGAGACGTCATGTGATCCACTTCATCTTCAGCTTCCATCGCCGCTACGTTCCCGTACTCTGGAGCATTTACATAATCTTCAACGGTAAAACCTGCATCATCAACTAAAAATATTCGACGTCAAGGGGTGAGCACACATCATGGCTTAGTGAGCAAACAAAACAATGCAACAATACATATGCATACAATCAATTCATATCTTTGGTCTGGTTTATAGTTTGCACTGTGCTATAGAAAGGATAGGTGGCCGCCGCACCTCTATACACAAGTGTGTGGATAAGCCCAATGGCTCTTGCACTGTCGCCCACAGCACCCAAAATGGCACAATATACACCCCATGAAAACGGCATGGCTGTACCGGTTGATACCATACCAACAAATAAACCCCTACTGGCTAGGGTTGCAAACTAGGCTCACAACTAACCAATCCTAATGCCAAACAGTGTATCCAAGGCCTCACCCCAGCATCCCTTAGAGCACCCGTAGAGATAGAGCTAAGGCCCCTCAGTAGAGTATAGGACTCAAGGACCGAGACCCTCCTTGATGCCCTACTTCGCAATAGTTCTACTAAGGTAATGGCGATACGACGACATCAGTGGACATGACTTGAGTAGACCATAGCACAATATACACCCCATGAAGAACGGTCATGATTGTACCGGTTGATACCATTCCTACCCTCACCATATACACTGGCCAAACATAAACATTCACATGCCTATTCCTATCATCATCATCATCATCATGTTATAAACAATAAAGTAAATATGCATGAACAAATAATAGAAATATTAGATGACATGTTAAATGCACATACAAGCATACACGCATAGAATCAATATGGCATTGGACTCAAGAAATAAAAAATAATTTATTATTAACCAATTAATTTAGGTCTTGTTCCCTCACCTTATCTTGCTAATAGATACTTTTCCAAGCTTTAGAATCACCTTTATAATGTTATTATATTGCTAGAAGACCTAACAAAGTCGATAAAATTTAATTAGAATTTATTCAAAATTTAAAAACCATTCTGTTAACTAAGGGTCGGAGGTAGGGTCGGAGTCCTGATCGACCCTAGGTGCGACCCTCCCCAAAATCTGAACTTCCCGAACACTGAGGGTCGATACTCCGGATCACCTAGGGTCGGATGGTCATCAACCCTCAGTGCGACCCTCGGTGTTTATTTTTTTTCAATTCCCTCTTTTTAGTCCATTCTTCGTGTTTGGGGTCCTATGACTTGCTCATACAGTCCATTCAACATTCATTCCATGGTCTAGAACTATGAATCAACCACCTAATAGCTTTCATGTATTCTCCCTAGGTTTTCCATGAAAACCTCACCATAGATTGATGGTTTGGGTTTCTCCGAGATCTTACTCTCATCATTATCTAACCTAAGGTCTGTAGAAACTCATGGAGTTATTATCCATACCTGAGAAGATTACTCCTTCTCTGCAACTCTTTTCCTTTTGGCTAAATTCTCTCCCTTGCTTCTCTTCTTCTTCTTTTCCTTCTCTTCTCTTTCTCTCAATTCAATTAGGGTTGTAAATAGAGTGAAAGAGGCTTAGGGACGTCCTTTAAATAGAGTAGGAACATCCTAAATTAAGTCCCTTTGAGATTAGGAAAGAATCCAAATCGAAAATTAAGAAATTTCTTAATTTTAGTTTCGGCGGCAACTGAGGGTCGATGGGAGGGTCGATGATCCCGTCGACCCTAGGGTTCCTAAGGTGTCCGACCCTCCCTATAAAACTGAGGGTCTGACTTTTTGTCTTGGGGGGTCCGACCCTCCTTTGCTGGGTATGCGACCCTCCCCTTAAATTATGTGTTTTAGGGTCGATTTGATACCTGGAATCTCGATCTCCTTTACGCCCTTGGTCTATTTGACTCGACCATGATGGGTGAACCTGGTTCATGATGATAAGACCGGGTTAGATTGACACGGGTCATACAATATACAATGTAATAATGTATTATTTATGTTTGTGAATGATGGCATAATTGGATAATTATTTTATTTACAAATAGAAAGCTCAGTTCATTTATCTATTTAAATCCGCTGCTATTTATTACTCTCTGATTATGTCAGATTTCTTGGAATGGTTTGTTGACACGGTCTATTGAGATCCTGGTGTGAGCCTTGGTTTGGAGACAGTTCACTCACACTTCAGGTTCAGCCAGAATTGGGGTGTGACAACTTGGTATCAGAGCCCCTAGGCTCTGTCTCGCTATTCATTCTGCATCTAACGGAGTCCAATGAACTGAGATAGGAAATTAAAAACTTTAATAAAAACACACCATAAGCTAGTTTGATGCCTAAGACTTAAAATAAGATGCATAACATACTATTAATGAAAAGAAATTTTAAACACTAATGTTTTTTTAAGAAAACCAAATAACCATTAAACAACATGAAATACAAAGTGTACGATAGAGTACAGTCCACAAGTCGGACAATTACTCTGTTAACAAAATAAACCGCATATATATAAAGAATGAAACAAGATCAGGCTATGGTGCAGTTGCGGACCTGGGTGGTATCGGATCTGTGATGTCATAATCACGCTCGTAAGCCTCTCTAAGCCAATGAACCTGGTCCGGTGTGACCCATAGGCTACGAGCTAGATGCCCCAAGTGCTGACTCATCTCTCGCTGAGCATCTCGAATCTCCATGAACATGCTCATCACTGTATCTGGAGGAGGCTGAGATGGTCCTGCTACTGGAGTAGGCTGGGGTACAGATGCAGGGGTGTCCTCCATGTGTACATCCCCACCACCTCCTACCTCTGCTGCTACTGTTGCAGCTGCCACCTGCTTCCTAGGTGGAAGAGGATGAGCCTGTAGCTTTTCGTCACTAAGCTCTAGACCATCCATCTGCATCTTATAGATGGCCTCTGCATCTATGTCAGAACTCATAGTGACCTCAAAAGCTGTCTCTCCACGCTTGTCTACCCTTAAATGGTGCAACAACTCTATGATCAATCTACCATAGGGAAGATTTCCTATTACATGGGGCCTCGCAGCATTAATTATGGTGCGGATGATCAGGTAAGGCAGGCAGACTCGGTTCCATATAGTAACACAATAAGTAATATACTGGGTCAATTGGGACACCTCCCCATAATGACCACTCTGGGTGACGATGTTATGTTGTATGATGCGGCAATATAAGCGAGGCACTGGACGAAGGTTCACGGCTAGCATGATCCTACCCGGAAACAGAATCTGATCAGTGATCGCTACTCTCATGTCCTCAGTAAGATACCCTTTTGCTCTGAGTAGACAAGTTCCCCGTCATCTGGAATCTCAAGAAGTGCAGCCAACTCAGCCGTGTTGAAAGAGATCATCACTGCTTTCACAAAGCTTGTAATCCGAAGATCCCTAGCATGATCCCAATCATTCGGATCCCCTTCCACCTCTAGATTTGCAAAGAATTATTTTATCAAATTGGGATGGGTGGTTTCCTTATATTGAATAATGGGCAACCATCCCATCACCCTAAAAGCGGCCTCAACATCGAACCGGTGCAGGTGCTTTAAGTTCATAAAGCGACCCGATTCAATGCTTTTAACTTGGAACCATGGAAGGCGCGCCACTACCACCTCTGACTGGAAAAATATCTTATCATAGAGGTGGGGAGGAGGGTGTGGCTTTTGCATACCTAGCGCGTAAGATTGTTTACCTGCACCACGATGTCCAGACATGTTGAAAACAGTTGAGCAAAGGAGAATATGAGAAAGTTAGGAAAAATTGTCAAAATTTTGACAGCATAACGGTAGAAAATGGAACAAAAGCCTCAAACTCACCCAATATGGGTAGGACGACTTACGTGGTGACACAATTCTATTACATGATCAAACAATTTTAACATAAGACAAGGAAATAGAGGCATATCAGCAAAAAAAAATTTCAAAATTTCGAAAAACCTAGAAACCTAGGTTAAAAAGTTGAAATTTTAAGATTTCTCCCAAACCAACCTACGGAACTTCGAATTGGTTGAGAGGTTTTGCTCATTGAAACCCCAAGAACCCTTCTCAAACAACAAAAGAAGTTTTCTATGTTGAAAATTTTCAAATCAAGAAAAATTAAGTTTTGGGCATGAAAGACGATGAGATTTTTCTCAAAGAGAGGAAAAAAAGGAGAAGCTTACCATGGAATCAAGTTTAGTACTCTTTGTCGAAAGGAATCACTCCTATAAACACCGGTTTGACTATAGAGACTTAGCAACTTGGAGAAGAATCGCCAGCGGAGTAAACACCAAAGAAAAAAGTAAGAAAATGAAAGACAAAACACGATTTTAAAGCTTTTTCTGTTATACCGATAATGGTCTGGTGAGTCCGACCGGTATCTCTTGCGGTATGTGCGACCGGTATGTACCGCAGGACATACCGGTCTCACTCAATGTGCGATCGGTACCATGACTGGTACCTTCTGGGGGGCTGGAAATTTAATACGCTTTCCATACTGGCCAAGCCATTACTACAGAACCCTAAGCCGGTATGGTACGACCGGAATCAATGATTCTGCCTAGGAAATTCTGAGAAAAATTTAAAATGTTGTTTGCATTATTTTCAATTGATGAATATTTATAGTGCATATATGTTGAGACTGAATAATATCATTTTGAATAATTGTCTCATTTGTCTTATATGTGTTCAATGCATTCAGATATCGTAAAGAAAATTTTGTAGGCTACTGGGCCACCCACCCCTAACCAGGATCAGGGTTGATATCGGGGTGCATATCATGGTGGATATCAAGGAGTAAATCAGAGTGGTTACTCATATCAGCCGCAATGGTATGGTCAGACAGTGTATGGACAAGCACCATATGGGCAGAGTAGTATTTCTAGAGCGGTGGATGAATTTTTAAAGTTAAAACCACCAACGTTTACAGGAAAGCCAGGTAAAACACTATGGCGAGCATAGTGGATAGTCGAGATGGAAAAGAACTTTCGTTTACTGGAGTGTTCAGATGAGGAGAAAGTGTTATATGCCACCCATATGCTGAAGGAAGAAGCCAATGGATGGTGAAACTTGACCAGAGCATATCTGGAAACAAAGCACCATATAATCACTTGGGCCATATTCAAAGAGGCATTCTTTGAAAAATACTTTTCAAAGAGTTTCCGTGACCAAATGGAGAAGGAGTTCCTCAATCTACAACAGTCTCAGATGACCGTAGACGCATACCAACAGAAGTATGAGGAGTTATTTTTCTTCGCTCCAACCAGTATGCAGGAGGAAGAAACTAAGACCTGTCACTTCACAATGGGTCTTTGAAGTGTCATACGAGAACATGTGTTGGGACGAGGACTAAGAATTTATAATGAAGCAGTACAGGTGGCTCGAGTCATTGAAGCAAGCCAGAGAGATAGCTTCTTTGCACAGAAAAGGAGTCTGAAGAGGCCTAACCCTGAGGTCCAATGCGGAAGAAGCAATAGACCATATCGTCCATTCAGGCCACCAGCTAGCACAATGCCACCCAGACCTATTCTTGCAGTGACACAGTAGGCAACGGGATAAAACACCAGTGTAAAGTGCTTCAATTGTTAACAGGTGGGTCACTATGCCAGAACATGCCCACTACCAAAGAGGGAACCGTAGCAAGGCAAAGTGTATGCCATTACCACAGAGGAAGCAGTCGTATCACCTGATGTAGTCACTGCTATGATTCTATACTTACTACTTATTTACTGCATTAATTGTATGAGCATATAGAACTAAAGGAAAAATTAAAAACCTCAGGTACAGTAAACATAGCAGGGGTACCCGCCAGAGTCCTGTTTAACTCAGGGGCCACCCATTCCTTTGTGTCAGTACCATTCGAAAAAGGAGTAGATCAACCCATCAAGACTTTGGAACTAAGTCTGTTAGTTCGATCCCCCATGGGAATGGAAGTGGTATTAGAATAATATTATGGGCCTTGCCCAATACATATTGAAGGACGATAGTTGGAATCCAATCTAGTCCAGCTTGAAATGTCAGATTTTGATGTCATTCTGGGAATGGATAGGTTAACGTAGCATTCAGCAAGCCTGTTATGTGCTGAGAAGAAGCTAGTGTTCAAGGACAATGAAGGAACTTAGTTCAACTTTAAAGGGACTAAGTTGCCTAGGAAGAGAAAGCTTATACTCTCATCCCTAAAAGCAAGGAAGTGCTTAGAGAGAGGGGGAGTTGGATACCTCGTATCAGTTGTGGATGTGACCGTAGATTTACCAAAAATGGAGGATATCGAGGTAGTATGGGAATTTCCTGATGTGTTCCCAGAAGACCTACCCGGATTACCACCAGACAGGGCGACGGAGTTTGTGATAGATCTTATACCAGGGGTAGTGCCTATGTATAAAGCACCCTATAGGATGGCTCCTACAGAGTTGAAGGAGTTCAAAATCCAGCTGCAAGAATTATTTGACAAGGGCTTCATAAGGCCGATTATCTCACCTTGGGGAGCACCTGTGCTATTTATCAAGAAGAAGGATGGTAGCGTACGTCTTTGTATGGATTATCGAGAGTTAAACAAACTCACCATCAAGAATAGGTACCCACTACCTATAATAGATGACTTGTTTGATCAACTGCAAGGTTCAAGTATATTCTCAAAGATTGATCTGAGGTCAGGGTATCATCAACTCAAAATCAAGGAGGCAGACATTCCCAAGACAGCTTTCAGAACAAGATACGGACACTACGAGTTCCTTGTGATGTCCTTTGGGTTGACCAATGCACCTACATCGTTTATGGAACTAATGAACCAAGTATTCCATGACATGTTGGACATGTTGGTTATAGTATTCATAGATGATATTTTAGTATACTCCATGGACAAGGAGTCACATGCAATGCACTTGAGAGCGGCATTACAAAAACTAAGAAGAGAGAAGCTCTATGCAAAGTTCAAGAAATGTGAATTTTGGCTAGACGAAGTAGCCTTCTTGGGTCACGTGGTATCTACTGAAGGAATTAAGGTGGATCCCAGCAAAATTTTTGCCATAGTAGGATGGGAGGTACCGAAGACAGTTTCTGAAAATTCGTAGCTTCCTGGGCTTAGCTGGATATTACAGAAGGTTTGTGGAAGATTATTCCAAGAATATCGTTCCACTCACCAGGTTGACCAAGAAGGGGGAGAAATTCGTATGGATCGAAGAATGTGAGAAATGCTTTCAGACACTGAAGCCAAGACTGGTTTTAGCACCTATCTTGACTATTCCTGCTCCAGGCCTTCCATTCACATTGTATACAGAAGCTTCAGGTTTGGGATTGGGATGTGTGCTGATGTAAGGAGAACAGGTGATCGCCTATGCATCAAGACAACTGAAGGAGCATTAGAAGAACTACCCTACTCATGACCTAGAATTGGCAGCAGTCATTCATGCTATCAAGACTTTGAGGCACTACCTGTATGGTGAGAAATTTCAAATTAAGTCTGACCACAAAAGCTTGACATATCTTTTCACCCAATAAGACCTAAACATGAGGCAGAGGAGGTGGTTAAAATTACTCAAGAACTACGATTATGACATTCAGTACCATCCTGGTAAAGCAAATATTGTAGCTGATGCTCTGAGTAGGAAATGGGCATCGAACCCCGAAGCAGGGCCAAGCACAAATGCTACTTTGTGTGCTGCAGTTTTTGGCTCATCAGAAAATGAAGAACAACTCTT
This sequence comes from Protea cynaroides, assembly GCA_028583415.1. Lineage (NCBI taxonomy): Eukaryota > Viridiplantae > Streptophyta > Magnoliopsida > Proteales > Proteaceae > Protea > Protea cynaroides. The sequence goes on along the minus strand of CM053275.1, from coordinate 61,803,645 downwards.
ATTAAAGTTAGCAGACGACCCAGTGGAGCAAGGTTTGATACACAAGTTTACTCTTATGTTTGCAGCACTGAAGATTTTGCCTGACCTGAAAGAGGAGGTAAAAGCAGCAGTCCTACAGGACCCATACCTCAGGACAGTGCAAAAAGATTTGGAAAAGGGTCGAGCCAATCCTGATTTCACCTAGGATGCAGACAAGGTACTCAGATATCATGGACGGTTGGTTATGTATACCTAAGAATGAAGATCTGGAAATCAGAAACCGAATCATGTTGAAAGCTCACTCCACTCCATATTCAGTACATCCCGGAAGCACTAAGATGTACCATGACCTAAAGAGGTTGTACTGGTGGAGGGGTATGAAAGCAGATGTGGCCAGATATGTATTTCAATGTCTAAACTTCCAGCAAGTCAAAGTGGAAAGATAAAGACCCGCATGCTTATTGCAACCATTACCTGAGCTAGCATGGAAATGGGATTGTATTACCATGGATTTCGTCACTGGCCTACCTATGACTCCGAGGTCAGTGAATGCAGTTTGGATAATTGTAGACTGTCTCACCAAGACTGTAAGATTTATCCCTATCAGACTTCAATACACCATGGACAGGTTGGTAAAAGTATATATGAACAATATAGTCAGACTCTACGGTGTCCCATAAAGTATAGTATATGACAGAGATCCACGCTTGACATCAAAGTTTTGGGAGGGACTACAGAAGACCATGGGGACGAAACTAAAGTTCAACACAGCCTTCCACTCTCAAACAGATGGTCAGTCAGAGAGGACCATCCAGATCCTAGAAGACATGCTTCGAGCATGTGCTATCGACTTTAAGGGGGCTTGGGATAAGAAGCTTTTACTCATCGAATTTTCCTACAACAATAGCTACCAGGCTACGATCCAGATGGCTCCATATGAGGCCTTCTATGGTAAGAAATGTCGAACACCATTGTTATGGGACGAGGTTGGAGAAAGACGGATCGTAGGACCAGAATTTGTGGAGGAAACTTGCAAAACAGTGGATCAGATCAAGAACAGAGTAAATACAGCTCATGTGCGTCAAAAGCACTATGCTGATAACAGACGCCGAGACCTCGAATTCACCGTAGGTGATAATGTGTTTTTGAAGGTATCACCAGTAAGAGGCCTAAAGCGGTTCGGAAAGAAAGGAAAACTGTGTCCTAGATATGTGGGACCATATGAGATTTTGTCCCGATGTGGCAAAGTGGCCTATCAACTTGCATTGCCACCAGCGATGTCTAGTGTCCACAATGTCTTCCACGTGTCCTTACTGAAGAAGTACGTGAGAGAGCCTTCGTATATTCTTGTTGCAGACCCCCCAGATTTGACAGAAGACTTGACCTTTGAGGTGGTACCAATCAAGCTAATCAGTCAAAAGATACAGCAGCTTCGAAGTCGAGCTATACACTACGTCAAAGTAGTATGGAAGAGCCAAGATGTTAAAAAAATCATCGGGGAGGAGGATAATGCCATGCGATAAGAATACCCTCATCTTTTGGACAATGAAGGTACCTAAAATTTCAGGGATGAAATTTCTTTTAAGAGTGGGGAATTGTGAGACTTACATGCAAATTTTGGGGATGAAATTTCTTTTAAGGGTGGTAGAGTTGTAAAAACCGTGCTCTGAAAACCCAGTTTAACCTATGGTTTACACTGTGCCAGGTCTCCAATCATAATCGGACCAGAAGGCGAGGCTGGGTGACGAACCATGAGATTCAGGTATGAGAATTGATGTGTAAAAATGTAATTTTTACATACCGGTCTCAGTATCGGTCTGACTCAGAGTGAGACCGGTATGTGCGACCAGTATGTGCAAATCAACTGGAGACGGACTCTAGCGGGTCCCACACTCTGAATAAAAAATTAAGAAATTTTCTTGACGTAGGAGACCTTCCTAGAATGGTCTCCCACTATATATATGCACCTCATCCCCTCCTTAGATCCTTCCAAACCATATCAAACCCTAGGCCGTCTGGAAGAGATCTGAAAAGGAGCAAGGAGGAAGGAGACCACGCAAGAAGACGGATCTTCCGTTGGAGGAGCACGCCGCCATTCAACAAACACCGGTAAGTGCTCAACCTCCTTATTGATGTTTGGATTTCGGATCGGAGCCGTGAAACGGCACAACGATCCAAAATCCTAGAACCCCAAAACTCTGGTTCTCATTGAGATCCAATCTGGGAATGATGCGACGAAATAGTCAAAACCTAGATGACTAAACGAGTATTTGGAACTTAGAATGGTTTAGGAAAAACCCTAAAAACCAAGCCGATGATCGACGGGGGAGGGAGGTCCGAGATTGGACTCTCGGGCCCATACCACTTGACATACCACTGGACAGTAAGTCCTACGGTATGGTCCTACGGTATATACTACTGGACATACTGGCTGGACTACAAGGTCCTGCGTTATGGTCCTGCGGTATGTACCGGTCTCAGTATAGTGAGACCGGTACTGCGATCGGTATGCTTACCGAAAGCAGTTTGCTTGGCCAAACATGATTCTGACCAATTGTAACCATAATAATTTGATTCTAACCGATAAGTATGATCATGTAGGACCTGTAGATAGCGTGAGTGGACTCTGTGACGTAGAGTGTACTTGTTATCACGCGTCAGATAAGGGACAAGACCCCAAACCCTAATTAGCTAAATAACAGTAAACTGTTGTGATCACATTTGTATTTGGATTTATTGTTTGTTGTTTGTGCATTTCATATGCCATTTAGTTATTTAATTTCTTATTATTTGTTCATGCATATTCATATGCTAGGATGTTGTTTGTTTAGGAATGTGAATGTTTTAGTTAGTGTATGGAATGTGAAGGGGAGTGGAGCCCTAGATATATCCTCACACTAACACCTTTTTGTATTGCCGTCTACCATAGCGGGCTTGGTGCGAATAGGGTATCAGGGGAAGGACGTGGGATTGTGGCTCCTCCTGCCCACCAGACTCGAGCCCTATCTCTATGTCGTAGGGAGCTGTGCTGGGGTAGGGCCATAGATACTATGATGACATATAGAACTGGCTAGAAACGAACCCACTTGCAAGCCCTTGTCAACAGGGGTTTATGTGTTGGTGAGGTGTAGGGCATCAAGGGGAGGACGTGGAATGGTGGCTCAGCCTGCCCGCCAAACTCTAGCTCTTTCTCTATACCGGAGTGAGTGATGTGGGGCAACAACAGTAGTGTGGATTGTATCCTGACTGTTGGGTGTGCTCACACTCTCGTGCATGGAGGTACAGTGGCCGTCAAACCTTACCATACCATTTTGCAAGTTATACCTGACCCAATTGTAATGTTATCTCATGCATTTTGTATGTTGCATTGGTCTTGTACTTTACTGAGCTAAGTTGTGAGCTCATCTGAATATATATTCTCTTTTTTAGATTTTGATGTAGGTTATACAGTTGAAGACTTTATGGCTGCCCCAGCATACGGTATAGTCGCTGCTATTAACACACAAGCAGTAGAGGACGAGCATGACTCCTTACGCGAGTACTCATTCTGTGTGTTCCTTTATGGATGGTTTATTTTAAAATAATTTTTTTCTTCCAGTTGAGTATATACATTGTAATAATTTATTATTTATATTTGTAAATGATGGCCTAATTGGATAATTATTTTATTTACAAATAGAAAGCTCAGTTCATTTATCTATTTAAATCCGCTGCTATTTATTACTCTCTGATTATGTTAGATTGCTTGGAATGTTTGTTGACACAGTCTATTGAGATCCTAGTGTGAGCTGTGGTTTGGAGACGGTTTACTCACACTTCTGGTTCTGCCAGAATTGGGGTGTCACAGCAAGGCTCGTATAGGATCGGTGAAAGCCAGCCCATATTGCCAAATGCCCTCTCCACATCAAACAGGACTAAGTGGGCTAGATTCACACCTCTACCCACTTCAACTTTCTTTTGGTCAAACCAAGGATATCACACTTCTGCTTCCATAAACCTAAAGCGAAGTGGGTCATGAACTCGAGGAACTTTGGTGCGAACCATGATAGCTGTAAGAAAAGAAAATAAGGAAACAAGTTAGATAAATTTGAAAATTTGACAACATAATGACGTAAAATGAAAAAAAAAAGCCTCATTTTCACCCAAACATTGGGCAGGAGGACTTACATAGGTCCCAAACCATCCTGTAATGCATATCCAATCGGAAATTTTAACTAGGTAGGTCGAATTTGAAATTTTTTGACAATTGGGCAAAAACCACAAAATTTAGGTCAAAAATATAAATTTTCAAGTTTCTTCTAAACTAACCGATGAAACTCAAATTCGCTTGAGGGCTTTCATCCATTGGGTGGCCAATAGCACAAGCCCCCAATAATAATTAAATTTTTATGGTCAGACAAATATTAATTAGAAAAAAACCCTACAAATAGCAAAAACCCTAGGTATGAAAGCTTAAAAATGGTGAAAAGTAGAGAACATACCTCAAGGAATGGAGTAACGGATGTTAATCGATGGAAAATCACCAAGTTCGTATGATCGACACTGTAGCAATTACTGGTGGCGAGTTGAGTAGAGACCGTAGGAGGAAGAAGGAGAATGAAAGGGAAAATTTTCAAAAAATAGGTTTAAAAACCTGATCTTGAATCATATGGTCGCACAATTCGACCAAAACCATCGACCGTATGATCAACCATATGATCGACCATAGGGTCTCGGTAAGTTTTCAAGATTTTCAAGGTCGCACCTATGGTTGCGCAACATCCAACTGTAGGCCATCGACCGTATGACTGACTGTTGTCTGCATTTTGATTCTGTTTGAACGTTTCCTTATTAATCTTGTTTCTTTTCTCCCTTTCCATTATGAGACTAACCCAATACTACTATCATATCTTGTCTCACATGTACAGCCTTTTCGAGTACCTTTCAACCAAGAGTTTAAATGGCTGGACGCAGAGTAAGTAGAAGGAGATAGAATGCAAACCCATCTCCACCACCTATGGAGACCAATGACAATGAAGGTCAGCAAGGACAGGAAGGAAATATTGGAGCTCAAAATGCTGCACCTCAGAATGTGCACACCCAAGCCAACCCGACCAACCTACCTGCACCACCTACGGATTTGGCTAATGCGGTGATGAATTTGGCACAACAAATGCAGCATATACAGCATGTGCAAGCCAACATGCAAGCTGCTATGGGAATTACTTTTCTAGCTGTAATCACAACATCTCTACCTACTGGACAAGCTAGTACGGCACTTGGTGGTAGCAACACTGTACCCCAAGCACCACAAACACCAATAATACAAAGCCAAGTGCCAAACCCTGAAGCACAGCAAGACGGGTATAACCAAGGTAAATATCAGTACCAACCGCCTATGTATGGAAAATATACACAGTATCAGCTCGATCACTCCAGACTGATCGAGCATTTTCTAAAGTTGAAGCCAAAGAAATTTACAGGCAAGCCATCAGATCCATTATGGCCAGCTCACTAGATTGATGAGATGGAAAGAAACTTTATGATGATGACTATAAAGGAAGAAGAGAAGGTATCATGTGTCACTTTTATAGTGAAAGGTGATGCACCCCATTGGTGGAAATCTACTCGGAGTTATCTATTGACAAAGCACGCCCAACTAACCTGGGCTATCTAATAAGAAGCTTTCTTCGAGAAGTATTTTCCCATGAGTTTTAGAGATCAAATGGAAAAGATATTTTGCTCAGAACAGAGGTATAAAGAGGCCCAATGGAAACAGGGAACTCAAAGACATTTAAACCCTTCCATACTCAAGGTTTCAATGCTGCAGCCAAGACTACTCCGACAGCCTAACTTCAACAGAAGCAATGGAATGCTGGAGTCAAATGCTTCAATTGTGATCAAGTAGGACATTATTCAAGAGAGTGTCCCAAGCCAAGGAAGCAGCTACAGCAAGGAAAGGTTTATGTAGTTACATCTGAGGATGCTGTCACATCACCTGATGTGGTCACAGGTATGACCTGAACTATTCATTTTGTACTACCTTATGTAAGCATGTAGACTAAGTTAAATCAAATCACATGTATCGTACCTATTAATGGCTTACCCGTCAGAGTACTCTTTGACTCTAGAGCTACTCATTCTTTTATATCTGTATCGTTTGGAAAGAAGTTAAATCTACCCCTCAGACCTTTAGACTACAAACTGCTTGTACGATCACCTATGGGATTAGAAGTGGAACTAGACAAAGGTTATGGACCATGTCCAGTTCTTATCGGCGAGAAGATTTTGGATGCAACCTTAATTCAACTTGAGAGGGCAGACTTTAACGTTATATTGGGAATGGAATTGTTAGCTCGACACTCTGCAAACCTATTATGTGCGGAAGAGAAACTGACATTTAAAGACAAAGAAGGAGCAGAGTTTAGTTTTACGGGAACCAAACTTCCCTGTAAACGAAAACTCATTTTCTCTGCATTAAAGGGTAGAAAATGCCTCGAGAAAGGAGGAATTGGGTATCTAGTATCCGTGATCGACCTCACCAAGGAAGCACTACGAATGGAGGATATTGAAGTTAATGAATTTCTGGATGTATTTCTTGAGGAATTACCAGGACTACCACCCAACCGAGTGATAGAGTTCGTTATAGATCTTATACCAGGAGCCACACCAGTATCGAAAGCACCTTATCGAATGGCTCCTACTGAACTGAAGGAACTGAAGGTACAATTATAAGAATTATTGGATAAGGGTTATATCAGACTCAGCATATCACCATGGTGAGCTCCAGTATTATTCGTGAAAAAGAAGGACGGTAACGTTCGACTATATATAGATTATAGGAAATTGAATAAGCTTACAATCAAGAATCGATACCCGTTACCTCGGATTGATGACTTGTTCGATCAGTTGCAAGGTGCCAAAGTGTTCTCCAAAATTAATCTTTGGTTAGGATACCATCAGTTGAAGATTAATGAAGGTGATATTCTGAAGACAGCATTCAGAACCAGATATGAACATTATGAATTTTTAGTTATGTCTTTTGGATTGACTAATGCACCCGTAACTTTTATGGAACTCATGAATCGGGTATTCCATGATATGTTGGATACATCAGTCATTGTATTTATTGATGACATACTAGTGTACTCCAAGGACAAAGAAATTCATGTCACAAATCTAAGAGCCACTTTGCAGCGACTAAGAAAAGAGAAGCTTTACGTAAAATTTACGAAGTGTGAATTATGGTAAAATGAAGTCGCTTTCTTAGGCCATGTTGTATCTGCTGAAGGAGTTAAAGTAGATCCTAGCAAGATTAAAGCCATTGTGAAAAGGTAAGGACCTTAGAATGTTGCAGAAATCATAAGTTTCTTAGGTTTAGCTAGTTATTATCGACGATTCATGGACGATTACTCTATAATCATCGTACCTCTCACCAGTCTAACAAAGAAAGGAGAAAAAATTGTTTGGACTGATAAATGTGAAGAGTGTTTGCAAGCATTGAAGGCTAGATTGATATTAGCTCCCATCTTGACTATTCGGATCCTAAGATAACCATTTACCTTGTACACCGATGCGTCTGGGTTAGGTTTAGGATGTGTGCTTATGTAAGGGGAACAAGTAATTGCCTATGCCTCAAGACAACTGAAGACACATGAGAAGAACTATCCCACTCATGACTTGGAATTAGCAGGAGTAGTACATGCTGTTAAGATATGGAGACATTATTTGTATGGAGATAAATTTCAAATTAAATCAGATCATAAGAGTCTCACTCATCATTTTAATCAGAAGAGTTGAACATGAGACAAAGAAGATGGTCAGAATTATTGAAGGATTATGATTGCGATATCCTGTATCATCCAGGAAAAGTGAATGTAGTTGCTGACGCACTAAGTAGGAAAGCAATCATAGAACCCCAAGAAGAAGTTAGTGCAAATACTATGGCATATGTCACAGGGAGAGTATTTAATTACGGTTAAGAGCAATTCGTGATTGATATTCCAGATGAATCAATTGACCAAGGGTTTATTTATTGATTCTCAAACTTATTTGCTACATTGAAGATTGTACCAGATCTATTAGATGAAGTAAAAGCAACTATTAAATCAGACCCTTATCTGAGAACGGTGCAAGAAAACCTCAAAAAAGGTACGACTACTCCTGAGTTCACCTTGGACGTTGAAAAGGTACTAAGATACAAAGGAAGGGTATGTGTTCCTGAAAATGAAGACTTGGATGTTAGAGACAGACTAATGAAGGAAGCTCACACCACCGCTTATTCGGTACATCCTGAAAGTACAAAGATGTATCATGATCTGAAGAAACTATATTGGTGCAGAGGAATGAAAGCGGATATAGTTAAATTTATGTCTCAATGCTTGAATTGTTAGTAGGTAATGGCTGAAAGACAAATACTTGTAGGATTTTTGCAGCTACTGCTAGAACCAGCATGGAAATGAGACTACATCACTATGGACTTCGTCACCGGGTTACCATTGACTCCCCGAGTAGTTGACGCCGTCTGGGTCATTATAGATCGTTTGACCAAGACAGCTCATTTCATAGCTATACGACCTCAGTATACCCTAAAGAGGATAGCTAAGTTTTATGTAGATAATATTGTCCGATTACATGGTGTACGTGAAAGCATTGTGTCTGACAGAGACCCACACTTTACCTCCAAGTTTTGGGAAGGATTACAGAAGGCTATGGGTACAACATTGAAATTTAGTACTGCATTCCATCCCCAGACAGACGGACAGTCGGAGCGTACTATTTAGATTTTAGAAGACATGCTTCGAGCTTGTGTCATTGATTTCAAAGGATCATGGGATGAGAAATTACCATTGATTGAATTCGCTTATAACAACAGCTATCAAGCGACTATACAGATGTCACCCTATAAAGCACTGTGTGGTAGGAAATGTCGAACTCCTTTGTTTTGGAATGAAGTTGGAGAACGGAGTATTGTTGGACCAGAGTTTGTTGAAGAGACTTGTCGAGTAGTCGACGTAGAGATCTCAAATTCCATCCCCAGACAGACTTATCAAGGAAAGAGTCTAAATAGCTCAAAATCATAAGAAGCAATATGTAGATAATCAACGCAAAGATCTCGAATTCACCATAGGTGATAAGGTATTTTTGAAAATATCTCCTATGCGTAGTTTGAAAAGGTTTGGATAGAATGGATAGCTCTGTCCTAGATATATTGGACCTTATGAAGTTCTAGATAGACGTGGAAAAGTAGCATATTAGTTAGCACTACCACCATCCGTGTTAAGTATGCATGATGTATTTCATATCTCATTAATGAAGAAGTACATTAGAAATCCATACACGTGTTAACAATGGATCCATCGGATTTGACTGAAGATTTGACGTTCGATGTAGTACCTTTTGAGATCACTAGCCATAAGGTGCAACATCATCGCAACCGTGATATTTACTACGTTAAGGTTAATTGGAGAAGCAAAAATATAGAAGAACGTACATGGGAAGAAGAGAATGCTATGCGGAAGCAATATCCTCACCTATTCGACTCGGAATGTAGTTGCAAATTTTAAGGACGAAATTTATATAAGAGGGGGGGAGTTATAAGACCCACACTCCACTAACTTGTTCTAATCGTGTCGTGCCAGGTCTTCCCATCATTCCTGGACTAAGTGGACCGAGCGTGTGAAGATAGATCACAAACCAGGTATAAGAATCGAGTTAAAAACACAGAAAACATACCTAAGGTCGCATACCTGGGTAGGTATGGTCGACCATAAGGAATGGAACAAAAATCTCAAATCCAGATCCCTACTGTCGATGATTTCGACCCTACGATTGACGGTTTATGTGACCATATGATCGACCGTGAGACCCCAGATTAGACTCTGAGTTTTGGAAACTTTCCTAAAACTAAGGAATTACTTTCCTAATTGAAAGAGGACTCGATATGGAGAGTTTTCCTCTATATAAAGGACATCCCTCAGCCCTTTTTCACTCTTTTAAAACATTAGTAAACCCTAGAGAAAGAGAAGGAAGAGAAGGAGAAGAAGAAAAAGCTAAGGAGAGGAATTTGCTGAGAAGAGATTGGCTCTCTATCACAGGCAAAGGTATGAAACGAATCTCTGGAGATGTAAATTCTAAGGAATAAGACTTCTATGGATGATAGGCAATATCAACCTATTATAATCTATGTGATTTCCTTAAGAAAATCCCAAGGAGAACCATGAGGAGTAAATTTGATGATTAGGCTTGATAAGAAACTACTAATGATGGCCATAGGATGACCTTAGAATAAACCCCATTGAAGATGAGAAGAACTGACCCAGGAAGAACTCGAATTGCATGTACTCTGTGACCAACAATCTCAAGGTCGCAGCTACGGTCAACCATAGCATGACCAGCATGACCAGAGGATCGACCATAGGCATTCATAAAGATTTTAGAAATCATATGGTCGCAGCTACGGTCGCACCATATGCGACCGTAGGGTATATGCAGTAAGGTCGATACAATATGAGACCATAGGACCAATCAAACACCTATCAGTGCTTTGTTTCGATTTTTGACTACTGTAACATGTCACATATGAACCATAACTTAAATTTATATAACTTTTAGGTTGTTAAATCAATTCAAAGAGAATTTCAAGGCTTGGAAGGAGATCGAGTATTGCTAAAAGGTGAGGGAACAAGACCTAAACTAATTGGTTAATAACAAACTATTTATTTTATTTTAGTCTAATGTCATGATTGATTCTATGCTTGTATGCTTGTAATGTGTATCTCACATGTCACCCAATATTCCTGCTATTACTGATTATGCATATGTTATTCTGTTATTTATAACATGATGATGATGATGATGATGATGATGATGAATAGGCATGTGAATGTATGTATGTGGTTGGTGTATTGGATGCGAATAGAGCATCAAGAAGAGGATGTGGCATTGTAAGCACCCCATTTTTGCCACTCTCTGCATAAGTGAACCAATATGGTAGGTTTTTAACCTTTAACCCAGAGATTTGTGATTCTCCACTAAACCCCACAATAGGGTCATGGGCTATTATCTACTTGGATGAATAGGTTGTGAAATTATCTTCGAAATGAGACCGGAATCATCAAATTCTGACTTAAAAAAAGTAAGATATCGCAGTTTGAAAGTGCAGGGGCACTTAAGTAATTATCGTATCATGCATGCATTATCATTCAAACTTCAAGACATCATATCTGGGTCATCTGATATCGGAATCAGATCATTCAAAGGCCAATATTCCTTATTTTCAGTCCTCTTCAAAGTGGACGTGAAATATCCCGGGTAGAAGTCACCAGTGGACCCCATGCAAGCTTTCATGCAAAATTATCTTTAGAACTTCAAAACTTCATATCTTTTCCGTTCTACGTCGGATTCAGATGATTCCAAGGCCATTATTCTTCATTCATGATGTTCTACAAAGTGGACGTGAAAAATCCCGGGTAGAAGTCACCAGTGGGCCCCATGCAAGCTTTCATGCAAAATTATCGTTAGAACTTCAAAACTTCATATCTTTTCCGTTCTACGTCGGATTCAGATGATTCCAAGGCCATTATTCTTCATTCATGATGTTCTACAAAGTGGATGTGAAAAATCCCAGATAGAAGTCACCAGTGGGCCCCATGCAAACTTTCATGCAAATTATCGTTAGAACTTCAAAGCTTCATATATTTTCCGTTCTACGTCGGATTCAAATGATTCCAAGGCCATTATTCTTCATTTATGATATTCTACGAAGTGGACGCAAAAAATCCCAGGTAGAAGTCTCCGAAGGGCCCCATGCAAAATTACACATGGAAATTGTCATTTATCCTTTGGAAATTCATATTTTGGTCATCCAATATCCAAATCAGGTGATTTCAGTTTCATTATGTTCCATTTTTAGTACTCTACAAAGTGGACGTAAAGAATTACTGGTAGAAATCTCCGAAGGATCCCATGTAGAATGGTCAACCAAATTATCGATAATTGGCCTGCTTAAACTTTAAAAATTCATAAGTTGGCCATTTTATTTCTAAATGAGTTGATTCAAGCTTCAATATTCCTCATTTTTAGTGTTCTACAAAGTGAACATAGAAAATTTGGAATAAAGAGTATCGAAAAATTTCGTGCGGAATGACAGCGGAAATGACCCATGAAATGATAGAGAGAGAAAACCCAGTTAATTCTAGTCAATCCAGTCAACTCAGTTCAACCCAAGCCAGTCTTGCCCCAACCCAGTCAATCCTTGTCAATCCGAACCAATTCATGGTGGCACATATGCATGTATTTATTTTATATATTATTATATAATGTATAATATATTATAATATATCATATAATATATACATATGTCTTATACGTATATTATATTATATATATTAATATATTAATATATTATATAATTATATAATTATATATATATTTTATACATAGAAAACAAAGGATCCAAAGAGAGAGAACCGAAGAACAAAAGAAAAAAAGGAAATAAAAAAAATTGAAGAGCCGAAGAGATCGAGAAGAGGAAAGAAGCTGAAGAAGGAAAAGAAAAGATTGGGGCAAAGAGAGAGAACGGTTGTGAGATCAATAAAAGAAAAAAATAATATATAGAAAAGGAAAGGGGATCGAGAGAGATCCGGAAGAAGAAGGGAGAGGGATTCTTTTTTCTTAAAAAAGCAGAAGAGCTGAGAAGATAAGGAGAGAGAGAGAGGCCGAAAAGGGAAAGGAGGGGAAGAAGAGAGAATCGAGAAAGAGAGAGAGGGAGAGTAGTGAAAAAAAAGGAAAAAAACAAAAAAAAGGAAAGAATCAAAAAGAGGAAACAGAATCGAGAAGATCGAGAAGAGGAGAATGAAAAGGGGAAAAAAGGGAAAACCGAAAGGAAGGAGATCGAGAAGAGGAGAGAGGGCGGTGGAGAAAAAGAATAAAGAAAGAAAAAAATAGAAAACAAAGGAGAAGATTGGGAGAGAGAGAGGGCGTTAGAGAGGAGAATAAAAAAAAGGAAAAAGAGGAAATGGTAGGGGAGGACCGAGAGTTGAGAAGAGAAAAAAAAATAAAAAAAGGGAGAGAATCGAAAGAGGGAGGAGAAAAAAAAGGGGAAAGCTGAAGAGAGGGAGAACCGAAAAAAATAAAAAGAAAGAGGAAGAAGAATCGAGAAAAGGGAGAGGAGATCGAGGAGAAGAAGAGGAGCTGGAGGAGGGAGAGAAGAACCGAGATGAAGAAGGAGAATAACTAAAGCTAGAGAGAAAGAGCAGAGAGAGAAGAGAGGTATGCATCCTACTCCACCTGTAATATCCTTGAAACTCTCCTTCCAGCACCACTCAACCAACATCTTACAACCACATTAGCCATTTGTCCACAACCACTAGCAGTTTCTCCCACCTAAACCCAATAAGCAAGACCACTTGTAACCCCAGCCAAGCCTTCACATACTATTACCCACTTGATCATCAATCGAACACTCCCACCTGTCCTTATAGATGCATGCATCCATCTACACCCTTCATCCCATGCTGCCATAGCACCCACCGAACATGATAACTCCCATCTACACCACCTGTGATACCTGTATCCAAGCCCTACAAACCATCCAAACATGATCTAAAACCCTTGACCACCATGATCAAACCCCCTCTCTCCTTATTGATCTAAATCATGGAGATTTTTTATGAGCCAGTTGATTCGACTGTACTAATGTGATTTTGATCATTGATCCTATCATATGTGTTGTTGATTTAATTTTGATTATTGGTTTATTTGATCCCTTGATCTCCCGATCGGATCAACCCATGATCTGAACCACTCAATTTGATCAACTCATGATTTGAGCCATTGATTTTCTAGATATGATGATATGATGCATGATTAATGAGATTTAGTTAGATCTGAATCATTAAAATCTAAAATCTAATGATATAATGTGTTATGGGTGATTTAAATAAATCTAAATGGTTGGAATGCCATCATTAGTGATCTAAACTATTGGATTGTCGTGATATGTGATCAAAATGAATATGAATGGATGGATTATCATTTTGAGTGATATGAACCATTGGATTGTCAGCAGGAATGATTTAAATGAATCTGAACGGTTGTATTATCATTCTGAGTTTTCTAAACCGTTGGATTATCTTTACGATTGGTTTAGATGGATATGAACCATTGGATTAAGATTGGGATTATTTTAAATGAATCGGAACGGTTAGATTACCATCAATAGTGATTTATACCGTTGAATTTTTCATCATGAGTGTTTTTAGATACACTGACATGTTTGGATGCTCACTACCATGTCTGGATGATCATTGCCATGTTTGGATGCTTGTTGCCATGTTTAGATGCTTATTGCCATGATTGAAATGATCACACTGCCATGTTTGGATTGCTCATGATCATATCTATCAGTTTGGATGGTCATTGCCATGTTTAAATGCTCACTGCCATATTAGGTCTTGCCATGCTTAGAAGATAGCATACTAGATCATGCCATATAGGCTCTTGCCTTATTTGCAATACATGCCATATTCGAGAGATTTTAAACAATCTTACTACACGTGAATTTCTTGCTATAAATGTTTTATTTGCCATATTTAGATAGAATATTCTATTTTGGGCAATACCCTTGTCGAACTGCCATATATGCACACTTCTAGAAGACAATTTAGGTGTGGGGACGTGCATTTAGGAACCCATATTCTTGGGTAGGGCATAATGGGAATAATAAAAACCTTAATAAAGAAAAAAAAATGCTTTGCCAAACTTTCCAAAACTAGAGCTTTGGTTGAAAAGGGTAATTTAGGATGATTTTACCCCTCGGTAAACCCTAAACCTAGAAGAGGTTCTCAACCCTAAACCTAGAACAGGTTCTCAACCCTAAACCTAAAACAGTTTCTCAACCCTAAACCTATAATATGTTCTCAATCATTGACCCAGAATGGGTTATCAAGCCCGAACTACGTGGATTCTGATTCCTAGGGCAAACCCTAGGATAAGTAGGCCATTTGGGAGAAACCCAAATTCGGATCCACATTTTAGTTCACTCGAACTATCCATAGATCCACTAGGATATTTACCCATATTTTGACCCAAATAGGGTTATTCAGCCCGAACTACGTGGATTCTGATTCCTAGGGCAAACCCTAGGATACGTAGGTCATTTGAGAGAAACCCAAATTCGAATCCACATTTTAGTTCACTCGGACTATCCATAGATCCACTAGGATACTTACCCATATTTTGACCCAAATAGGGTTATTCAGTTCGAACTACGCGGATTTTGATTTCTAGGGCAAACCCTAGGATACGTAGGCCTTTTAGGAGAAACCCAAATTCGGATCCAAACCTCAGTCCACTTGGACTATCCATAGATCCACTAGGATATCCATTCACATTTTGACCCAAATAGGGCTATCCACATTCCAACCCAGAATGGGTTATCCGTATTTTAACCCAAATAGGGTTATTCTTAGATCCACTAGGACTATCTATCAGTCCACATGGACTATCCAGATCCTATCCCATTGGGTTCTTATCCTTTCAAGCATAAATTTCAACTTGAACAAAGAACTTAATCATGCACAAGCATAAATCACAATCATAAACTTTAATCACACCTGAACTACGATTGTGAACCTGATTTTCAAAATAATTCTGTAATACGTAGGAAATCTGATGGATACAGATTCGGTTCAATGATATCAAACCCCTTAGTTTAGTTTGGTTTAACAGATAGAGGCTAGCATAGGAAAGGTATAGGAGATCGATTTCGATCGGGCGGTTTGGGTGCCTAACCCCTTTCCATAACCAGAACCTGACGCCTACCCAATCTCTGATGGATCAGAAATCCAATCTAAGGGTAATGAGTCAATCGAAGTCTTACCTTAGGGTGAGATTTTACATTTTTCAAGGTCCTAGACCTTAATCTAGGTGGCGACTTCTAAAAGATTTCAATCTTTGTCCTCACAGTGGCGACTCCACTGGGGATATAAACGTCAAACTCCTAAATGAAAACTTTTCTTGTGTGAATTGGATGCTAGCTCTTAGGATACTATATTTATGCTTGTATCATATTGTTTTAGGGAGAATGGGTTCTGTCACACATTCGTGCGAGTAGCCGAACCGGGTCCCATGCATATGGGGTAGCCCGCTAGGCGAAACACATAACCTTGGCCTGTACTTTGTGAGACCATGACCGGCGAGTAGCCTCTAACGAGCGTTTCTTGGGTCCGCCTGAAAATGCGTTATGCTACTCCACGTCTCTTGGATCCTTACAACATAGTATATAAAGGGATTGGGGGCCCATTATTCATCGTGCCTTCGGTGATAGGTTACGCCATCCTTGTCAAGGTGGCCTTTTCTGTTCTAACCCAGATTGTAGCCCAAAGATTGTTATTTTTGGTTTATCCCTGAACTGACCCAGTAAAATCGGCTTAACCATGACATCCATGTTCGAGACATCGAAGTTCTGTCCATTTTTGTCCTCGATTGGTCAACATGTTAGAATCTACACGATGAACATCTTGAACTCTCACCCATTGGGAAAATGAGGTATGTATACACCGGTTCTACATCATAGTAGATGGTCACTATACACACTCCATTAAGTAAGCTCGATGTGTCGAATCTCTCATTGTTAACACGTCGATTTCAAAAAACAAACAGAAAATCCCTGTCAAGACATAGATACCATGGTCAAGAAGAAATTTACTAGTTTGTTCATCTATGAACCGCTTTTGCTAACCATCCCTAATAAGGACGACGGATTAATATATCCATTTCAATTTCATCGAATTTTGTAATCCAATTGGCCAGACCTTGGTACCACTGATTATCCATTTTGGAATCACGAGGTCCCAAGACTGAAGACATGGCTTAATCAAATTCAATTAAATTGACTCGGATAATGTTTACCCAATCGCCCTTATGAGGGAGCTAACTTTGTTGGTTAAGTTACCTTTGATTATGTATGTAACTTCTTCCATTCCTCTAGATGTCTAGAATCTTGATATTTCTCCATTGGGTTACAATGCCTTTGAAAAAGAAATCAATCTGCAACCATATCCACCCTTGTAGGGTGAGAGGCCCCTACAACTAGGGAATTGTCTTGATCTCTCACCTTGATATCCATCCATGTTATCTTTCTAAATGAATCAACGGAAGCCATGAATCTTGATCTTGATTGAACATCATATTTTGTAAGAGATGAGGCAGCCAGATTTGGGAACACAATCAGTAACTCAGCCAATCTGGTCTAATAGAGCATTCAGTTTAGGCAGCGACAAGCACCTATACCTGAAAAAGTTTACAATATTCTATAGAGTTAGTCCTTGGGCTTCCTCAAATATCATATTCTATTCACCTCAGAATTAAGGAAAGATTCAGCCCCTAGGCAAATCCAATCATAGTTCTCAATTCATCTTTGAATTAAGGAATGATTCAGCCCCTAGGCAAATCCAATCATAGTTCTCAATTCACCTCAGAATTAAGGAAAGATTCAGCCCCTAGGCAAATCCAATCATAATTCTCGATTAATCTCTGAATTAAGGAAAGATTTAGTCCCTAGGAAAATCAAATCACCATTCTCCATTTACCTCTGAAATAAGGAAAGATCCAGCCCCTAGGCAAATCCAATCATAGTTCTTGATTCATCTCTAAATTAAGGAAAGATTCAGCCCCTATGCAAATCAAATCTCCATTCTCCATTCACCTCTGAATTAAGGAGAGATTTAGTTCCTATGCAAATCAAATCTCCATTCTCCATTCACCTCTGAATTAAGTAGAGATTCAGCCCCTAGGCAAATCCAATCACCGTTCTCGATTTACCTTAGAATTAAGGAAAGATTCAGCCCCTAGGTAGATTCAATCACATCCAGTTCATCTCAGAATCAAAGAAATAATCAGCCCCAGATTCAACCACCATTTCTGGTTCATCTCAGAACTAAAGAAAGTTTCAGCCCCTAGGTAGGTCCAATCATCATTTTGGTTCATCCAAAATAAGGAAAGATCCAGCCCCTAGGCAGATTCAATCACATTCAGTTCATCTCAGAATCAAAGAAATATTCAGCCCTAGATTCAACCATCATTTTTGGTTCATCTCAGAACTAAAGAAAGTTTCAGCCCCTAGGCAGGTCCAATCATCATTTCGGTTCATCCAGAATTAAGGAAAGATTCAGCCCCTAGGAAGATTTAATTACATCCAGTTCATCTCAAAATCAAAGAAATATTCAGCCCCAGATTCAACCACCATTTCTGGTCATCTCAGAACTGAAGAAAGGTTCAGCCCCTAGGCAGGTCCAATCATCATTTCGGTTCATCCAGAATTAAGGAAAGATTCAGCCCCTAGGCAGATTCAATCACTTTCAGTTCTTCTCAGAATCAAAGAAATATTCAGCCTTAGATTCAACCACCATTTCTGGTTCATCTCAGAACTGAAGAAAGGTTTAACCCCTAGGCAGGTTCAATCATCACTCCCAGATCATGTTAAAATGGAGAGGCATTCAGCCCCAAGGCTTTTTCACCCTTCACCTCCTGTTTAGGTTCCGATTCATGTCGAAACTAGGAAAAGTTCCATTCATCTGAATTTAATTAGCCACTAGGCTTATCCAACCATCAACTTTGGTTAGGATTATGATTCATGTCGAAATTAGGAAAAATTCCATTCAGCTAAATTCAATTAGCCACTAGGCTTATCCAACCATTAACTATGGTTCAAGTTCTGATTTATGTTGGAACTAAGAAGAGTTCCATTCATTTGAATTTATTTAGCCCCTAGGCTTGTCCAACCATCAACTTTGGTTCAGATTCTGATTCATATTAGAACTAAGAAGAGTTCCATTCATTTGAATTTAATTAGCCCCTAGGCTCGTCCAACTATCAACTCCTGTTCAGGTTTCGATTCATGTTGGAACTAAGAAAGGTTCCATTCATATAAGCTCAATGTGAGCATGAGTTAGCCTCTAGGCCTGTTCAACCATTACCTCTAGTCCATGTTCCATTTCATGAAGGAATCAAAGAGAATTTCAATCATTTCAACTCAATCAATCCATCATCTCTATCAATTAGAGTCCAATCCATGATTGTCTTCCTTGGCCTCTATCAATCGGAGCCCAACTCAAGCAATCCTTGCCTCTAGCAATTAGAGCCCAGTCCATGACAGTCAATCTTGATCTCTATCAATCAGAGATCAATTCAAAGTCAATCTTGATCTCTATCAATCAGAGACCAATTTCAAAGTCAATCTTGATCTCTATCAATCAGAGACCAATTCAAAGTTAATCTTGATCTCTATCAATCAGAGACCAATTCAAAGTCAATCTTGATCTCTATCAATCAGAGATCAATTCAAAGTTAATCTTGATCTCTATCAATCAGAGACCAATTCAAAGTCAATCTTGATCTCTAACAATCAGAGACCAATTCAATGTCTATCTTGATCTCTATCAATCAGAGACCAATTCAAAGTCAATCTCGATCTCTATAAATCAGAGACCAATTTAAAGTCAATATTGATCTCTATCAATCAGAGATCAATTCAAAGTCAATCTTGTCTCTATCAATCGAAGACCGATTCAAAATCAATCTCTGGCTCTATCAATTAGAGCCTGATCCATGTCTATCATAGCCCAGTGCAACAAGTTAGGATAGCTCGTCAGGAATGGTAAATGAGAAGCATTCCTCATTGTCTGTCAGTAAAGATCAATTCCAGATTCTAGAGTAATTAGGAGACCATGAAATTTCAGCTATGATAGTGCTATCCCATCACGGGCATTTTTGCCCCATTGGCCAAGGAAATGCCAGAATCCAAAGAGTTTCCCTCATATTTCTCATTGTTCAAAGAGAGGGAATAAAATTTCCCCAAGCAGTAGGGTAGACCAAAGAAGAAATCGAATGTACCTTAGGCTAAGATAGAAACCAGAATCACGGCTAGGGAATGGTCTAATGATGAAACCCTTAACCCATAAACTGGGCCATGAACCAGATTGACCTTGGACCCAAATTGAGTGCGGTCCAATGAGGAAAGCTAATAACCCTGAACTGGGGCATGAACCAGATTGACCTTGGGCCTGAATTGGGTATGGTTCAATCAGAATAGCCAATGACCCCGTAAACTGGGGCATGAACCAGATTGAACTTGGACCCAAATTAAGTGCGGTCGAATGAGGAAAGCCATTGAGCCCTAAGCTAGTCATGAACCGGATTGACCTTGGGCCTGAATTAGGTATGGTTCAATGAGAAAAGCCCTTGAGCCCTAAGTAGGACATGAACCAGATTGAACTTGGACCCAAATTGAGTGCGGTCCAATGAGGAAAGCCATTATGCCCTAAACTGGGGCATGAACCAAATTGACCTTGGACCCAAACTGAGAGTGGTCTAATGAAAAAATCCATTGAACCCCCCAAGCCGAGGCATAAACTAGTCTAATCTTGGACTTAAAATGGTGTAGTGCAATGGCGATACCCCTTTCTCCCTAAGCTGGGTCACAAGCTAAAATGATTTAAACTCAACTAGATGCGGTCCATTGATGAATCCATTGAACCCCAAATTGGGGAATGAACCAGAGTAACCTTGAGCTTAAAAAAGCAATAGTTCGGTTATGAATGAATCCCAAATTGAAAAAAGAGGGTAAGAATTGTATGGAACCCTAAAAGAAAGGTATCTTGCACCTATTGATAGAGGGGCATGATGAGTCCTGCTGTTAGAGGTCTGAAGGAAGATTTATTACCACAACGACTGAAGGTGGTCGTCGAAGGTGTTATGCCCAACTGGAGCCGCTTGGACGAACTAGTTGTTTCAACTTTCTATCATCGGTATTCGATAGGTCATCCATGTCTGGGTCCAATATTGATATGCTTATTGACAAGTCCAGTCCAATCTGTCCTGTAAGTAAAATAAAATCACCCGTTTGGGATTTCAAACTATGTGCTTTGTCTCTTCCATCCATTTCCTCCCAGTTTCATACATCCTCCTATTCTACGTGTGCAGTCAATTCTGACTCTGAAGATGATTGAAATGATGAGCCGTCTCTTGAACTTCTACGTCACCTAGCCTCTTGAGAAATAAAGGTCCAACCCATTTGGGAAAGCTTTAAACGATCAATTGAGAGACACAAGAGTAGTCTCAAGAAACATGTATTGGAGAAGCTGCCATTTATTCTATCTGTGAAAAGATTTTAAGGAAAGCATTACAATAGTAACAGTTCATATCAACAGGTTAGCCAGTCAGTACAAATGAGTGGAGGACAAATCTGCCACCAAAAGGATAGAAATTTCAAAGTTCTTACAAGGTACATCATCTACAAGCAAAAGATACATGATGAATGATCAATCTCAAAATCAAAGAATGAGGTCATAAGAATACCCAAGAAAAAAAAAGAAAATTCAAGTCTATGTTTTATCTACATTAATAATGGGAGGTAGTCACATCAAACAGAAGGTAATGATTAACTTCCAGAGGGCAGCATAGGGATTCACCATTCCGATAAAATCAGATCTAGATGAGCAGTCACAAATGCTCATAAAGTTTATAGAAGATCATAGTACTAATTGGGGCAAAGATGTTCTATCTGATTAGAAATGTTTGGAAGAAGAAGATTCAAATCCAATATTGAAAGTCATGATTCAACTTGGTGATCAAGCGAAGCACTGCATTATGTGGCCTCCACGTCCAAAAAAAATTAAAGAAAAGAAAAGAAAATAGTATGATGTTGAATGGCATTGGAGCTCGACAGTAAGCCAATTGTCCCTCTCACTTCAAGAAGATGGTAGTTCCAATTAAAGCCTGATAGCAAGTGCGATCATTCTTCGAGATTCACAGCATGTTGGACCGGACTTTTGATTTTGGCCAATTACATCCCACCTTTACAAGAGACGATTTCATCAATTCTTCATCATCAGAGAAAGATTTCTCATCAGCATTAGACTCTCTCTCCAGTCTATCTGACGGCCTTCCAAGGAGTCTCTATCACAAGCCCTTCTTTTGATTATCAATTTTTATGGCATTGTATCTTGTGATCATGTCATCATTTTATGTACAAATTCATGAATCTGGCTGGAACTCTCATCTGTCGTTCATTACATCCGACGGCTTCCCAAGGTTCCTATAAGCCCTTCATTTTTCAAGCCAATAAAATGGGATCTTCTCGGTAAGATAAATCCATTCTACATAAACAACCAAACACTCTCCCAATGGTAGACCCATGTGGACAGTTTCACATCAGTCCTCCTGGACCTTCAACATCAATACTTGTCAACAAACTTAAAGGTTTCAGGCCCAGAAATGATCGTAACTGATTTGGCATTTCGATGTAGCTTGTTGAGACACGTGTTCCATCTGAACATCTACAAGAAATGAAAACATAATTCGACACCATTTAATTTTGGTGTGGGACTGCATTTTCCTAAGATCGCTTTTAGTGATGATTCAAATAACTGCCCGCCTATCAATGCGTGTAGGTGTCAACTTAAACAGTGGGGCAAGGCTACCCATTTGTCATGAAAGTCACGCAGTTCTGATTTCCCCTATGGGTTTCAGACCATTGGATAGGACCATAATTTTAGCAATATCCTCACCATATCCGGACTCTTTATTCAACCCAAGATGGGATTTGCAAAAATAAAAAATAAAAAAAAATAAAGGGAAGAAAAGAAACCTCAGCAAGGAAAAGCAACCCATGAAACTTCAATGGGCAACCCATAATACCTCAGTAGGGATAGGCGACCTGATGCAACCCTAAAGCATTACCCTCATTGGCCCTTCATGGAAAAATCTAGTGGTTCATGTAGACAAGTGTCATACCCAGTCTACCCTCCATAAGGAAAGGAACCCCTCTTGCTCTCCCGTGAATCATACTCGGAGGAGTTAAACAAACCATCATCTGTTTGCCTTTTGGGCTCCATAGCATTGCTTTTCAACAGAATTCTATCTTCAAATCCTTTGGTCATGTTAGGGAGAAAGCAAATTCTCATGGCCTGGTTTCAGATGTTGCCAAATTCATTAAATCATCAGTTCCCTCATTTTTCAAGATTCAAGAAGGGCTTATCTAAGAAGTCACTTTCTGCTATCAATCTGTCAATCTTCCCTTGACCTTGGAAGCATGGTCAAATTCTAGATGCAATCCAGGTTAAACCTAGTTTTAACTCTGTTAGATTGCCCGTTTCCTTCAATCTTTCCCTTAGCACACCATAGTAGTGGTCTGTCACAACATGCAGTCATTGGGGCATAGATATACCCTATGTAGATGAATTGAACTTGATCATGAACATTACATCTAGGATCCATTGTCTAGTCGGAAATCACGGACTTTCCTAGTCAATAGAAGTAGGTCCATCGAAGTTGGTTTTTACCAATTTCTCAGTTCTCCCAATCCTATTGATAAAGAAAATCCAATGTGTTCGCTCACCTGTTAGGATTTGATCACCAAATTCTCTGAAGGAACACTTCGAATCCTTTTCTCCTCGTGCCTACTTTGGGACCATGGTTCATTCATCTTTTAAAATTGGCACAACAATATTGTAAAGTCCTGAGCATTTCATGAGCCTAGATCAAGGGCCAAACTCATGTCACATTTCATCGCCGCTTGGCTATTCTACCAATTTAGTCTACCATAATGCACAGTCAAAGAACTTATTTGACCAGATGCCCCTCGACAGTTTAACACCAAGGTCAATCAATAAAATCACTTTGGTTAGAGACTGTCAAACTCCCCTCATTCTTGTCCAAAATCCTCGTTAGAGTCTCTTTCAATCCAAAATCCAACAACACCAATGTTGGCAGAAGAAAATCATCACTTTCAAATTACATGGAACCCTTCCAAGGGAGCAATCAAGTCATTACTACGGTGCTGAAATTGAGTCAAAATTTTTAGTACCTGGTCATAAATCACAAATTTCAAATCTAAGTATCATGCCATAAAGTCCATGACACCATTTCCATTGATGCCATGTTTTATGCCTTCACCAATAAAGCAGGGTCAAAAAACCTTGGAAAACTACAAAGGAATTCACCATCATTTCAAATATGTCCAGCACTCTATAGGTTCAAAGTCAAGAGACTTCGAAGATGGGTCAGATTTCAACCCTAAAGGTTCAAAGTCAACAAAGACTTCCTGTGTGGGTCACTTTCGAGCATCCTAAAGGTTTACAACAAAGCTACTTAAGAGGATATTCTAGTTTCCATTCCCGAAGGTTCATAGCCATAGAGCTTCCAAGAAGGATATTCCAATTTTCAATCCCGAAGGTCCAAAGCTGGTAGGAACTTCAAAGATGAGTCATTCAGTATCACACTATAAGTGACCTTCTAGAGTTCTAGCTCATTTCGGATTCAATAGCAAATTCCTCACCCTAAAAGTGACCTTCTGAGTTCTTGCTCATTTCAGAATCAAATGTGGAGCCCTAGCTCATCCAAAGTTCAAATCAATCTCAATCTATAAATGAATCGAATGTAGAGCCCTAGCTCATCTAAAGTTCAATTCAATCTCAGTCTAGAAATGAATCGAATGTAGATCCCTAGCTCATCCAAAGTTCAAATCAATCTCAGTCTAAGTAAATCATATGTAGAGCCCTAGCTCATCCAAAGTTCAAATCAATCTCAGTCTATAAGTGAATCAAATGTAGAGCCCTAGCTCATCTAAAGATCAAATCAATCTCAGTCTAAGTGAATCAAATGTAGAGCCCTAGCTCATCCAAAGACCAATTCAATCTCAGATTATTAGTGAATCAAATGCAGAGCCCTAGCTCATCCAAAGATCAAATCAATCTTAGATTATTAGTAAATCAAATGTAGAGCCCTAGCTCATTCAAAGATCAAGTCAATCTCAGCCTATAAATGAATGTAGAGCCCTAGCTCATCCAAAGATCAAATCAATCTCAGATTATTAGTGAATTAAATGTAGAGCCCTAGCTCATTCGAAGATCAAGTCAATCTCAGCCTATAAGTGAATGCAGAGCCTTAGCTCATTCAAAGATCAAGTCAATCTTAGCCTATAAGTGAATCAAATGCAGAGCCCTAGCTTATTTAGAAAAAAAAATCTCAGAATCTTAATCAAAAGAGCCTTAGTTCAATCAAAGAAAACACATCAAATCTTACATCCAAAAAAATCAAAGCCGAGCCCAAGCTCATGCAATCAGCCTTGTATTCACAGGCTAGCTTCATACAAGAAGAGGTTTATCAGCCTACAAATGGATCAAGCCGGGTCCAAGCCCGCACATACCTTGCATTGAGTTCCACCTCAGCAAGAAGATGTTCCCAGCCTACAAATGAGCCTTGTATTCACAGCCTAGCTCCATACAAGAAGAGGTTTATCAGCCTACAAATGGATCAAGTCGGGTCCAAGCCTGCGCATACCTTGCATTGAGTTCCACCTCAGCAACAAGAGGTTCCTAGCCTACAAATGAGCCTTGTATTCATAGCCTAGCTCCATACAAGAGGATGTTTATCAACCTACAAATTGATCAAGCCGGGTCCAAGCCCGCACATACCTTGCACTGAGTTCCACCTCAGCAAGAAGAGGTTCCCAGTCTACAAATGAGCCTTGTATTCACAGCCTAGCTTCATACAAGAAGAGGCTTATCAGCCTACAAATGAATCAAGCCGGGTTCAAGCCCGCACGTACCTTGCATCATGAGTTCCACCTCAGCAAGAAGAGGTTCTCAGCCAACAAATGAGCCTTGTTTTTACAGCCTAGCTTTATACAAGAAGAACAATCACCAATTTCTAAGAAGAGCAAACCTTCTTGCCAGTCAAACTACGTTTTGGGCTTGACTTCTAGGATACCCATAGAATACGTAGGTAGTTTAGGACAAATTACCCTAAGTGCAGCCCAATAAGAAATCTCACTCATATCCCAAAAATTTGGTTCTTTTATCTTCAGCCTTCAATTGGTAACAATCTCAGCTAAAGAGGGTCATCTGTAAGCACCCCATTTTTGCCACCCTTTGCATAATTGAACCAATATAGCAGGTTTATGGTCTTTAACCCAAAGATTTGTGATTCTCCACTGAACCCCACAGTAAGGATAATCTACTTGGATGAATAGTTGTGAAATTATCTCGAAATGAGACCGGAATCATCAAATTCTGACTTCAAACAAGGAAGATATCGCAGTTTGAAAGTGCAGGGGCATTTACGTAATTAACGTATCATGCATGCATTATCATTCAAACTTCAAGACATCATATCTAGGTCATTTGATATCGAAAACAGATCATTTAAAGGCCAATATTCCTTATTTTCAGTCCTCTTCAAAGTAGACGTGAAAAATCCCGGGTAGAAGTCACCAGTGAGCCCCATGCAAGCTTTTATGCAAAATTATCGTTAAAACTTCAAAACTTCATATCTTTTCCGTTCTACGTCGGATTCAGATAATTCCAAGGCCATTATTCTTAATTCATGATGTTCTACAAAGTGGACATGAAAAATCCCGGGTAGAAGTCACCAGTGGGCCCCATGCAAGATTTCATGCAAAATTATCGTTAGAACTTCAAAACTTCATATCTTTTTCGTTCTACGTCAGATTCAGATGATTCCAACGCAATTATTCTTCATTCATGATGTTCTACAAAGTGGACGTGAAAAATCCCAGGTAGAACTCACCAGTGGGCTCCATGCAATCTTTCATCCAAATTATCGTTAGAACTTCAAAGCTTCATATCTTTTCCGTTCTATGTCGGATTCAAATGATTCCAAGGCCATTATTATTCATTTATGATGTTCTACGAAGTGGATGCAAAAAATCTCGAGTAGAAGTTTTCGAAGGGTCCCATGCAAAATTACACATGCAAATGGTCATTTAACCTTTGAAAATTCATATTTTGGTCATCCCATATCCAAATCAGGTGATTTCAGTTTCATTATGTTCCATTTTTAGTACTCTACAAAATGGACGTAAAGAATTTCTGGTAGAAATCTCCGAAGGATCCCATGCAGAATGGAACCAAATTATCGATAATTGGCCTTCTTAAACTTCAAAAATTCATAAGTTGGCTATTTTATTTCCAAATGAGTTGATTCAAGCTCTAATATTCCTCATTTTTAATGTTCTACAAAGTGAACGTAGAAAATTTGGAATAAAGGTTATCGAAAAATTCTGTACGGAATGAGAGCGAAAATGGCCCATGGAAGGATAGAGAGAGAAAACCCAGTTAATTCTAGTCAATCCAGTCAACTCAGCTCAACCCAACCCAGTCTTGGCCCAACCCAGTCAATCCTTGTCAATCCGGACTAATTCATGGTGGCACATATGCATGTATTTCTTTTATAATTATAATATAATGTATAATATATTTTAATATATCATATAATATATACATATGTCTTATATGTATATTATATTATATATATTAATATATTAATATATTATATAATTATATATATGTTTTATACATAGAAAACAAAGGATCCAAAGAGAGAGGACCGAAGAAAAAAAAAGAAAAAAAAGAAATAAAAAAATAGAAAAGCCGAGGAGATCACAAAGAGGAAAGAAGCTGAAGAAGGAAAAGAAAAGATTGAGGCAGAGAGAGAGATCGGTTGTGAGATCAATAAAAGAACAAAATAATATATAGAAAAGGAAAGGGGATCGAGAGAGATCTAGAAGAAAAAGGGAGAGGGATTCTTTTTTCTTAAAAAGGAGAAGATCTGAGAAGATAAGGCGAGAGAGAGGCCGAAAAGGGAAATGAGGGGAAGAAGAGAGAATCGAGAAAGAGAGAGAGGGAGAGCGGTGAAAAAAAAAGGAAAAAAAAAAAAAAAAAAAGGAAAGAATCAAAAAGAGGTAAGAGAACCGAGAAGATCGAGAAGAGGAGAATGAAAAGGGGAAAAAAGGGAAAACAGAAAGGAAGGAGATCGAGAAGAGGAGAGAGGGCGGTGGAGAAAAAGAATAAAAAAGAAAAAAAAAGAAAAAAAAATAAAAACAAAGGAGAAGATCGGGAGAGAGAGAGAGGGCGTTAGAGAGGAGAATAAAAAAATAAAAAAAGGAAAAGGTGGGGGAGGACCGAGAGTTGAGGAGAGAGGGAAAAAATAAAAAAAAGGGAGAGAATTGAGAGAGGGAGGAGAAAAAAAAGGGGAAAGCTAAAGAGAGGGAGAATCGAAAAAAAGATAAAAAGAAAGAGGAAGAAGAATCGGGAAAAGGGAGAGGAGATCGAGGAGAAGAAGAGAAAATGAAGAAGAGGAGCTGGAGGAGGGAGAGAAGAACCGTGATGAAGAAGGAGAAGAACTAAAGCTAGAGAGAAAGAGCAGAGAGAGAAGAGAGGTATGCATCCTACTCTACCTGTAATACCCTTGAAACTTTCCTTCCAGCACCACTCAACCAACATCTTACTACCACACTAGCCATCTTCCACAACCACTAGCAGTTTCTCCTGCCTAAACCCAATACGCAAGACCACTTGTAATCCCAGCCAAGCCTTCACATACTATTACCCACTTGATCATCAATCGAACACCCCCACCTGTTCTTATAGATGCATGCATCCATCTACACCCTTCATCCCATGCTGCCATAGCACCCACCGAACATGATAACTCCCATCTGCACCACCTGTGATACCCGTATCCAAGCCCTTCAAACCATCCAAACATGATCTGAAACCCTTGACCACCATGATCAAACCCCCTCTCTCCTTATTGATCTAAATCATGGAGATTTTTTATGAGCCAGTTGATTCGATTGTACTAATGTGATTTTGATCATTGATCCTATCATATGTGTTGCTGATTTAATTTTGATTATTGGTTTCATTTGATCCCTTGATCTCCCGATCGGATTAACCCATGATTTGAACCACTCAATTTGATCAACTCATGATTTGAGCCGTTGATTTTCTAGATATGATGATATGATGCATGATTGATGAGATTTAGTTAGATCTGAATAATTAAAATCTAAAATCTGATGATATAATGCATTATGGGTGATTTAAATGATTCTAAATGGTTGGATTACCATCATGAGTGATCTAAACTGTTGGATTGTCATGATATGTGATCAAAATGAATATGAATGGTTGGATTATCATTTTGAGTGATTTGAACCATTGGATTGTCATCAGGAGTGATTTAAATGAATCTGAATGGTTGGATTATCATTCAGAGTTATCTAAACCGTTGGATTATCTTTATGGTTGGTTTAGATGGATATGAACCATTAGATTAGGATTGAGATTATTTTAAATGAATCTGAACGGTTAGATTACCGTCAATATTGATTTATACCATTGAATTTTTCATCATGAGTGTTTTTAGATACACTGACATGTTTGGATGCTCACTGCCATGTCTAGATGATCATTGCCATGTTTGGATGCTTGTTGCCATGTTTAGATGCTTATTGCCATGATTGGAATGATCACACTACCATGTTTGGATTGTTCATGATCATATCTATCTGTTTGGATGCTCATTGCCATGTTTTAATGCTCACTGCCATATTAGGTCTTGCCATGCTTAGAAGATAGCATACTAGATCATGCCATATAGGCTCTTGCCCTATTTGCAATACATGCCATATTCGAGAGATTTTAAACAATCTTACTACATGTGAATTTCTTGCTATAAATGTTTTATTTGTCATATTTAGATAGAATATTTTATTTTGGGCAACACCCTAGTCGAACTGCCATATATGCACACTTCTTGAAGACAATCTAGGTGTGGGGACATGCATTTAGGCCCCCACATTCTTGGGAAGAGGATAATGGGAATAATAAAAACCTTAATAAAGAAAGAAAAATATTTTGCCAAACTTTCCAAAACTAGAGCTTAGGTTGAAAAGGGTAATTCAGGATGATTTTGCCCCTCGGTAAACCCTAAGCCTAGAATAGGTTCTCAACCCTAAACTTAGAACAGGTTCTCAAACCTAAACCTAGAATAGGTTCTCAATCATTGACCCAGAATGGGTTATCAAGCCCGGACTACACGGATTCTGATTCCTAGGGCAAACCCTAGGATACGTAGGCCATTTGGGAGAAACCCGAATTTGGATCCACATTTTAGTTCACTCGGACTATCCATAGATCCACTAGGATATTTACCTATATTTTGACCCAAATAGGGTTATTCAGCCAGAACTACATGGATTCTGATTCCTAGGGCAAACCCTAAGATACGTAGGCCATTTAGGAGAAACCCAAATTCGGATACACATTTTAGTTCACTCGGACTATCCATAGATCCACTAGGATACTTACCCATATTTTGACCCAAATAGGGTTATTCAGTTCGAACTATGCGAATTCTGATTTCTAGAGCAAACCCTAGGATACGTAGGCCATTTGGGAGAAATCCAAATTTGGATCCAAACCTCAGTCCACTCTGTTCTATCCATAGATCTACTAGGATATCCATTCACATTTTGACCCAAATAAGGTTATCCACATTCCAACCCAGAATGGGTTATCCATATTTTAACCCAAATAGGATTATTCTTAGATCCACTAGGACTATCTATCATTCCACATGGACTATCCAGATCTTAACCCATAGGGTTCTCATCCTTTCAAGCATAAATTTCAACTTGAACAAATAACGTAATCATGTACAAGCATAAATCACAATTATAAACTTTAATCACACCTGAACTACGATGGTGAACTTGATTTTCAGAACAATTCCTTAATACGTAGGCAATCTGATGGATACAGATTCGGTTCAATGATATCAAACCCCTTGGTTTGGTTTGCTTTAACAGATAGAGGCTAGCATGGGAAAGGTATAGGAGATCGATTTCGATCGGACGGTTTGGGTGCCTAAACCCTTCCCATTACCATAACCTGACGCTTACCCAATCTCTGATGGATCAGAAATCCAATCTAAGGGTCATAAGTCAATCGAAGTCTTACCTTAAGGTGAGATTTTACATTTTTCAAGGTCTTAGACCTTAATCTAGGTGGCAACTTCCAATAGATTTCAATCTTTGTCCTCACAGGCATGGTGGTCTTCGACCTCATCACCAGACTCTAGCTCTAGCTCTACTCAAGTCTTACCCACTAACATCGTCGTATCGCCATTACCTTAGTAGAGCTATTACGTCGTAGGGCATCAGGGGAGGTGGTCTCGGACCGTGTGGTCTTTAACTCCGCTGGGGGGCCTTAGCTTTATCTCTATGGACGTATTGAGGGATGCTGGGGTGAGGCTTGGAGACACTGTTTGGCATTAGGATTGATTAGTTGCAAGCCCAGTTTGCAAGCCCTTGCCAATAGGGTCTTACGTGTTTGTATGGGTAGGACATCAGGAGAAGTATTGACGGTGTTTGATCCGGACAGTTTAGCTCTCTCTATTCCATGGTGGGTGCATGCGGGACGGCAATGGTGTTTGATCTATTGGGTGGATTCACACACTCGTGTATAGAGGTGCGGCGGCCACCAAACCTTTCTATAGCATATTGCAAACTTATAGACTAGACCAAAGATATGAATTGAATGCATGCATATGTTTATTGCATTATTTTGTTTGCTCATTGAGCCGTGATGTGTGCTCACCCTTTTGATGTCAAATATTTTTAGTTGATGATACAGGTCCTACTGTTGAAGAATATATGAATGCGCCGACATATGGACACATTGTTGCGATGGATGTAGAAGCTGAAGAAGATAGGCATGATTCATCATGCGAGTGCAACCAATGTGTTTTTACTTAAGTTTAGTTATAATTTAAACATCAGATATGTAATTGATTATTTATTTTTATGTCTTGTGGTTTAAAGATAATTGGATTAAATACTTATTTATCACTGTTAGACTCTCAGTTCATTATCTGTAAGACTTTCGCTTATTTATTTATTACCTCTGATTATTAATTTGGAATGTGTGTGTGGTTTGATATAATGGGTACGACCTATACGAGATCCTGGGTGAACCGTTGGTTTATTGGCGGTTCATCACACCATTCTAGTTAGACCAAAATCGGGGTGTGACACATGAGCATGAAGGGTGTCTCTCCAATTGGAGTCCTACTCGTCATCCTGTAAAACCATAGTACACTTTGTAACTCGTCGGCCCGTTTACCTTTGGCTGGCCCAACTTACCGAGCGATTCCCCGGGATATGGTCTTGTTGCTTGCTTTGACTTGGCCCGTGGCTTCTGGATGATAAACTACTACAAAGCTCTGTTGGATGTTAAAGCCCATAAGGAATGCTTTGTACTATTAGCTATCAAATTGTGGTCTATTATCTGTTACAATGACTTAAGGGATGCCATATCTGTATATTATGTTGTTTCTGGTGAAGGCTTCAACCTTATCTATGTCGATTTTTATGACAGCTTCTGCCTTTGCCTCTGCCTATTTTGAGAAGTAGTGCACTGCTACTATTAAGAATTTCTTGGATGACTTGCTTCGGGGCATGGGGCCGACTATGTCAATCCCCTACATTGCAAAAGGGAGGGGACTTGCGATGAATTGCAATTCATTTGCGGGCAGGTAGCTGACTATAGCTTACTTTTGGTAGGTCTCACATTTGGAAACAAAATGTGTACAGTCGGCCATCATCGACCAGTAGTAGCCTTATCGTAGAAGTCACTAGCATAAGGCCAAGCCTCTGAGATGACTACCACATATGCCGACATGTACTTCCCACATTACTTCCTCTACGTGTGTGGGTGTAAGCCATAATAAGAAAGGACGAGTTAGGGACTTATGGTATAACTTCCCGTCGAGAACAATGTATCCTTAGAATTTTTCTTGAACCCACCATCTCTCGAATCGGTCTTTCGGTAACTCGTTAGTCTCAATGTAGGTCTTGATCGGGTCTGTCCAAGTCATCTCATTGGTGACTTGGTGAACTTCAGGATCACTGCCTATGCTGGTTTCTTTCAATATGTCAATGTATACTAATGAATCCAGCCCAAATAAATCTTCTGCCATAAGGTGTGATAGTGCGTCGGCTTTTGTATTGTTTTTACGATCTACATTGCGGATTTGGTAATCTTTGAACTATGTGAGTTCTGACATGGCTTTGGCTAGGTATTCCAGCATGTGTGGCTGCTTAGCTTTGTATTCGCCATTGTTTTGCCTTACGATGACCTACGAATCACTGTAAATGTCCAATCTACGTACCATCAGGAACTTCACCAATCTGAGTCCAATTAACAGGGCTTCATATTCGGCTGAGTTGTTGGTTGCATGGAAGTCAAACCGCAGAGTGACCTAAACTCTAAAATTTCTTGGACTGGTGAGTACAACCCTGGCCCCCGAGTGCTAGTCATTTGAGGAGCCATCTACAAACAAAGTCCAAGTTGGCAAAGTTTCCAT
Organism: Protea cynaroides; assembly: GCA_028583415.1. NCBI lineage: Eukaryota > Viridiplantae > Streptophyta > Magnoliopsida > Proteales > Proteaceae > Protea > Protea cynaroides. Next base: position 61,770,450 of record CM053275.1, on the reverse strand, counting down.
CTTCTATCTTCTTTTTTTTTGTGCTCAACATCTTCTTATAGGGTCTTGTCAATGTCGGCGTTGTCATTCATCGAGGTTTTTAGTAAGAAGTCTGCCAATACTTGTGCTTTAATTGTTGTTCTTGGGTGGTACTGCATGTCGAACTCACTAAGTTCGATGGCCCAATTAACCAACCAGCCTGAGATGTCAGGTCTGGCCAATATTCTCTTCAGGGGTTTATCAGTTAAGATTAGGATGATATGGGCTTGGAAGTAAGGTTGGAACTTACGGGCTGCGGTAACAAGCACTAGGGCCAATTTTTCAACTGGCTTGTATCTTGTTTCTGCATCTAGTAGGACTTTACTGACATAATATACTGGTCGCTGGACTTTATCAATTTCCGTTATTAAAGCTGAAGTGATGGCTTTGGGAGAGACGGTGAGATAGAGTTGTAGCTGGTCGCCAACTTTCGAACAAGCAAGGAGGGCTGGTGATGTCAAGTATTCCTTCAACTCGTCAAAGGATTTTTGACATTCTACCATCTATTCAACTTTCTTGGCCCCCCCATTCAGTGTCTTGAAGAATAGTAGGCATCGGTCTGCCCACTTCGACATAAACCAGCCCAAGGTGGCTATTCGTGCTCTCAATTGTTGGACCTATTTAGGTTTGGTGGGGGAGTAGCATGTTCATTATGGCGCCCATCTTCGTTGGGTTTGCTTCGATCCCTCTACTGGACACCATGAACCCTAGAAATTTTCCTGATTCAACTCCAAAGGCATATTTCATGGGATTAAATCACATTTGATTCTTGCATAATACCGTGAAAGCTTCCTCAAAGTCGGTTAAGTGACTAAATGTTTCCTTGCTTTTTACGAGGAAGTCGTCCATATAAACCTCCATGTTTCTGCCAATTTTATTTGCAAACACTTTATTGACTAAAAGATGGTATGTGGTGCCTACATTTTTAAGGCCAAAATGAATGGCATTGTAGCAGTATAGGCCATTACCTGTTATGAATGTTGTGTTGATCTCATTGGGTTTATATATTTTAATTTGATTGTAATCCGAATAGACATCTAAGGAGGATAGCATGCCATAGCCTGTAGTAGCATCAATCAACCTATCAATTCTAGGGAGAGCATAGTAGTCTTTAGAACATGCTTCATTAAGATCAGAATAGTCAATACCAATACACCATTTTCTGTTGGCTTTTTTAACCATGACTACATTGGAGACCCACTATGGGTATTTAACCTCTGTGATAAACCCAGCGGTGAGTAGCTTTTTGACTTTGGTCTTGATTGTGGCTTTCCGTTCAGGAGTAAAATTCATTTTCTTCTACTATAACAGCTTGTATGCAGGATCTATAGCCAGCTGGTGTTCCATAAGGTTACAAGGGATTCCTGGCATTTTTTGAAGCTGACCAGGCAAAGACGTCAAGGTTGTCCTTAAGGAAAGCGACAATCTCATCTCGTTGCTCCTTATGCAGCGAGGAGCATACTTGGAAATATTTTTTAGGTTCAACCTCGGTAACTAGTGTACGGATTAAATCGTTGACGGTGGATCCTCATTCTTGCTTGAAGTTGTCATAGAGATCTTTTATCTAGATCTCATCAGCGAGCTTATCCTCATGAGTTTCTAGATCCGTTACGTAACATCTGTGGGAGAGCTTTTGATTGACCTTGCAACGGCTTTTCCCTTAATCCATGGGGAACTTCATCACCAAATTATAAGTCAAGATACAGGCCCATAGTAGATTTAGGCTAGGTCTTCCAAGAATGACATTGTGGGTGGACGGTATATGTATGACCCGTATCGAACTAACTGGTCCTAGCACCTTGTACCAGGTCTACCTATCATGGTCGAACCAAGTGGACCAAGTGCATAAAGAAACCACAAGACCAGGTATGAAATTTAACTCAAAAATAGTCAAATATCAGTGTGTGGTCGCATGCCTAGACAGGTATGACTGACCCCACCTCAAAAGAGTTCAACCCATGACTTTTGGTCATGGGGTCACATGTTTTAAGAAACGTAGGGTCGACGGATTCTGCGACCCTACATCCGACCCTACAGAAACAGTCAAAAACCAAAAATTAGGAAACCTTCCTAATTCGAAGGGGTTCTTTCCTAAACTCATTGGGGGCATATTATGGAGGATTTTCCTCTATAAATCGGACATCCCTTAGCGTCTTTTACTCCTTTAGAACCCTAATTGAAAGTGAGAGAAAGAGAAGAGAAGGAAGAGAAGGAAAATTGAAGAAGAAGACCAAGGAAGAGAAAAGTTCAAAGAAAACTCTGAATTTCAGCAAACCTAAGGTATGAACCTAATTCCATACATGAATTAAGAGCCTAAAATAGTTCATGAAGAAGATAGGATTAGGAGGAACCCAAATCATCCATCCATGGATAAATTCCAAGAGAATCCATGGAGGAAATCATTGTGGACAATGGATAGTGTATAAAAATTATAGTTTGAGCCATAGAACGATCATAGGAAGGACCATGATGGTGAGCCAAAGGATTCAAACATGAAGGAATGGACTTAAGAGTGAAAGGTTGACCAAGAGCACGTGTGGTCGCATGTAGGTTCGAATGATATCCGATCCCACGAGACCTACATGATCGACCACATGCCCTCGGGAAGTTCCAGAGAGGGTATGAACACATATAGGTTCGAAGTATGTTCGACCCCACCTGCGACCCTACACCTGGGGTCGCAGAAACTGAGACCCCAAGTGCTACCCTACCCTACGACCCTACACCCTATAGTCGTAAAACTGAGACCCCAGGTGCTACCCCACCTGCGACCCCTCAGTTTTTGTTAGTCTAAACATATTAGAATTAATTTTAATTAAAATCTATCAACTTGTTAGGTATTTCTAGTGATTTAAAAATAAATTATAAAGCTTGAACAAGGATCTACTAGCAATCAAAGGTGAGAGAACAAGACCAAAACTAATTAGCTAATAATAAAATATTTTTGTTTATTGAGTGTGATGCCATGAATGATTCTATGCTCGTATGCGTGTAATGTGCATTTAACATGTCCTCCAATATTCTTGCTATTAATGTTCATGCATATTTAACCCGTTTATTTATAACATGGTGATGATGATGATGCTAGGAATAGGCACATGAATGTTTGTGTGTGGTTAGTGTACTTGATGCGAGTGGGGCATCAGGGGAAGTGTGATGCGGTGCGGTCCTAAGCACTTTAGCTCTATCTCTACTCAAGTCTTGTCCACTAACATCGTCATATCGCCATTACTTTAGCAGAAGTATTACTTCGTAGGGCATCAGGGGAAGTGGTCTCAGACCGTGTAGTCTCTAACTCTGCCAGGGGGCCTTAGCTCTATCTCTATGGACGTATTGAGGGATGCTGGGGTGAGGCTTTGGATACACTGTTTGACATTAGGATTGGTTAGTTGCGAGCCCAGTTTGCAAGCTCTCGTCAATAGGGGCTTACGTGTTGGTATGGGTAGGGCATCAGGGGAAGTGTGATGCGGTGCAGTCCTAAGCACTTTAGCTCTATCCCTATTCCATGGTGGGGTGGATGTGAACGACAATGGTGTTTGACCCATTGCGTGGGCTTACACACCCGTGTAATAAGGTGTGGCGGCCACCAAACCTCTCTATTGCACATTGCAAACTTAGAAACCAGACCAAAGATATGAATTGAAAGCATGCATATGTTTGTTGCATTGTTTTGTTTGCTCAATGAGCCATGATGTGTGCTCACCCTTTCGACGTCGAATATTTTTAGTTGATGATGCAGGTAACACAGTAGAAGACTATATAAATGCTCCAATGTACGGACATGCCACGACGATGGATGCAGAAGTTATAATGGAGTCGCATGATTCGTCGTGCGAGTGCAACTCATGCGTCTTCGATTAGATTTTATTTGAATTATTCAGACGATGTAATTGATTAAATTATTTTATTTTATGTCTTACTCTTTTGAAGATAATTGGATAATTTATTTATGTTACCACTGTTAAACTTTCAGTTTATTAGTATAAAAACTTCCACTATTATTTATTTACTCTGATTATGATTGTGGTTGTGTATGGTTTAAGCAAACGGACACAGCCTATTCGAGATCCTGGTTGAACCGTTGGTTTATTGATTCTTCATCACACCATTCTGGTTAGTAAAAAATTAGGGTGTGATAACTTGGTATCAGAACTCTCAGGCCCTGTCTATTAAACCAGTATACTTCAACAAAAGTTCGTGAACTGAGTTATGATAAAATTTAAAAGCTGTAAGAATAACACACTATAAGCACCTGTGTTATATGAGACAAAATTAAGAAAGAGAATAATACACTATTAAGATGAGAAACAAATTTCATATACACTTGATTAAAAAGCAACATATATATATATATATATATCCAAATCAGAGTACGGTCCACAATCTGGACAGTTACTCTATGTAGTACAAGGAAAAACAAAAGAAAATATACATCATGGAGCTGGAGGTGCTAGAGGAGGAGGTTCCTCGCGATCTCTATCGTAATCCTCAGCATACACTCTAGTCAGCCAGGCTATCTGAGTTTGGGTCACCTGGAGACTAGCTATCAGGTCGGCCATCCATTGATCAGATACGTGCTGGGCATCTAGAAGCTCTCCTACTCTCCCATCAGTCACGCGCTGAGCCTCTCTAATCTCACGCAGTAGCCCCATCATATCATCCTATGGTGGGTGTGAAGGACCAGCAATGTATGAATGAACCCGGGATGGGCCAGCTCCAGTAGAATGTAATGGTGATGGAGGAGATATGGCGTCTACATCCATGAACATATGATCATCATCCTCAGCATCACCCCCATGAACCCCTGCTGCTGCTGCTGCCACCTCAGCGTTTGCTATCTCTATTCGGGTACGAGGACGCACGAGAGCGTTCCTCTCATCATCACTGACCTGAGCATCTCGCATACCCATCCTGTAGATGGCCTCCCAGTCAAGGTCAGAAGAGAAAGTATCCTCATGAATCCTCTCATCTAATAAGTCGACGTGTAGGCGTGTGAGCAGAGTAGTGATCAAACGTCCGTAGGGCAAGTTGCCTATCTGACCAGGCAGCATAGCACGGATCATCATCCTGATGATAATATAAGGAAGGCAAACAGGCTGCCTAGTGCAGATGCAGTACAAGACATACTGGGTCTGCTGAGAAATCCTATCATAATAGCCACTCTGGGGAATCAGGTTGTGCTGAATGATCTTGCAGTACACCCGAGGCTCTGGCTGTAGGTTGATCGCCTTCATCTCCCAGTGATCACCTCTAAGAAGTTGACTATCAATCTCAGCACGCATCATCAAGGATAGGAACTGGGGTTCCTTAGGAACACAGTACACCAAGGGGCCGTCATTTGATACGCCCAAGAGATCAGCCAACTGCTGGCAGTAAAATGAAACTTCCACCCCTTCTACATAACTGATGATCCTGAGCTCCCTATGCCTCTCTGTATCATTGCGATCCCCCACTACCTGGAGATTGCAATATAAGTTCTTCACCAAAGTAGGACAGGTACAAGCCTCATATTTGATCACGGGAAGCCAACCCATGTCACCGAAGGCACCCTCTACGTTAAACAAGACTAGACTGGCCAAGTTTACACAGCGACCCCCTTCCACCTTCTTACGCTCATAACGAGCATACTAAGCCTCTACCTCGTTAGAACAGAGTTTAATTTTGCGGGAACCAAACTACCCCGTAAATGAAAACTCATCCTCTCCGCATTAAAGGCTAGAAAATGCCTTGAGAAAGGAGGAGTTGGGTATCTAGTATCCGTGGTTGATCTCACCCAGGAAATACCACGAATGGAGGATATTGATGTTGTACGTGACTTTCTAGATATATTTCCTGAGGAATTACCAGGACTACCACCCGACCGAGTGACAGAGTTCGTTATAGATCTGATACCCGGAGCCGCACCAGTATCTAAAGCACCCTATCGAATGGCTCCTACTGAACTGAAGGAATTAAAGGTACAGTTACAAGAATTACTAGACAAGGGTTATACCAAGCCTAGCCTATCACCATGGGGAGCGCCAGTATTGTTTGTAAAGAAAAAGGATGGTAACATTCGACTGTGTATAGACTACCAGGAATTGAATAAACTTACAATCAAGAATCGGTACCCGTTGCCTCGGATCAATGACTTGTTCGATCAGTTGCAAGGTGCCAAGGTGTTCTCCAAGATTGATCTTCGATCAGGATACCACCAGTTGAAGATTAAGGAAGGTGATATTCCAAAGACAGCATTCAGAACAAGATACAGACATTATGAATTTTTAGTCATGTCATTTGGATTGACTAACGCACCTGCAACTTTTATGGAACTCATGAATCGGGTATTCCATGATATGTTGGATACGTCAGTCATTGTGTATATTGATGATATATTAGTTTACTCCAAAGACAAGGAAACTCATGTCATGAATCTAAGAGCCGCTCAGCAGCGACTGAGAAAAGAGAAGCTTTACGCCAAATGTACAAAGTGTGAGTTTTGGCTAAATGAGGTTGCTTTCTTAGGCCATGTTGTATCCGCTGAAGGAATTAAAGTGGATCCTAGCAAGATTGAAGCCATTGTGAAGTGGGAAGCACCTAGGAGTGTTGCAAAAATTAAAAGTTTCCTAGGTCTAGCTGGGTATTATCGACGATTCATGGAAGACTATTCCAGAATTGCCGTACCTCTTACCAGTTTGACTAAGAAAGAAGAAAAGTTTGTTTAGACCAACAAATGTGAGAATAGTTTCTAAACATTGAAGGCTAGATTGATATCTGCTCCCATCTTGACTAGTCCTATTCCAGGACAACCATTTACCTTGTACACTGATGCATCTGGATAGGGTTTAGGATGTGTACTTATGCAAGGAGAACAAGTAGTTGTGTATGCCTCAAGGCAACTGAAGACACATGAGAAGAACTATCCCACTCATAACTTGGAATTAGCAACAGTAGTACATGCCGTTAAGATATGGAGACATTATTTGTATGGAGAGAAATTTCAAATTAAATCAGATCGTAAGAGTCTCACTTATCTTTTTAATTAGAAGGAGTTGAACATGAGACAAATCAGATGGCTGGAACTATTAAAGGACTATGATTGCGATATCTAGTATCATCCAAGGAAGGCTAATGTAGTTGCTGATGCGCTAAGCAAAAAAGCAATGATAAAATCCCAAGGAGAGGTTAACACGACTGCGGCAATGTGCGTTATCAAAAAAGTATTCAATCGTGGTAATGAGCAATTTATGATAGATGCACCGGGTGGATCAACCAACCAAGGATTTATTCATCGGTTATTAAATATGTTCGCAACATTGAAGATTGTACCTGATATATTAGATGAAGTGAAAGCCGCTATTAAATCAGACCCTTATCTGAAAGCAGTGCAAGAAGACATCGAATAAAGTAGGACTATTCCTGAGTTCACCTTGGTCGTTGAAAAGGTACTAAAGTACAAAGCAAGAGTATGTGTTCCTAAAATGAAAAACTTGGACATTAGACACAGAATAATGAAGGAAGCTCACACCACCGCTTATTCGGTACATCTTGGAAGTACAAAGATGTATCATGATTTGAAGAAATTATGTTAGTGGAGAGGAATGAAAGCAGATGTAGCTAAATTTGTGTCTCAATGCCTAAATTGTCAGAGGGTGAAGGCTGAATGGCAAAGACCTACAGGATTGTTGCAGCCACTACCAGAACCAGCATGGAAATTAGACTGCATCACTATGGACTTCGTCACCGGGTTACCATTGACTCCCCGAGTAGTTGACGCGGTCTGGGTGATTGTAGATCGTCTGACTAAGATAGCTCTCTTTATAGCTATACGACCACAGTATACCGTGGAGAGGTTAGCCAAACTATATGTGGATAATATTGTCAGATTACATGGAGTACCTAAAAGCATTGTGTCCGATAGAGACCCACGCTTTACCTCAAAGTATTGGGAAGGATTACAGAAGGCTATGGGTACAACGTTGAAGTTTAGTACTGCATCCCATCCTCAGACAGACGGACAGTCGGAGCATACCATTCAAATTTTAGAAGACATGCTTCGAGCCTGTGTTATTGATTACAAGGGATCATGGGATGAGAAACTACCATTGATGGAGTTCACCTATAACAACAGCTATCAGGCTACTATACAGATGTCACCCTCCGAAGCACTTTATGGTAGGAAGTGTCGAACTCCTTTGTTTTGGAATGAAGTGGGTGAACGGAGTATCGTTGGACCAGAGTTTGTTAAAGAGACTTGTCGTATAGTCGACATTATTAAGGAAAGAGTTAGAACAGCTCAGAATCGTCAGAAATAGTATGCAAATACTCGACGTCGAGACCTTGAATTTGTCGTAGGTGATAAGGTATTCTTGAAAGTATCACCTATGCGAGGTTTAAAATGATTTGGACAGAAAGGGAAGCTAAGTCTGAGATATATTGGGCCATATGAGATTCTAGCTAAACGTGGAAAAGTGGCTTACCAGTTAGCACTACCACCATCAATGTCAAGTGTGCATGATGTATTTCATATCTCATTATTTAAGAAGTACGTCAGAGATCCAACACACGTTTTAAAAGTAGATTCTCCAGATTTAACTGATGATTAGACATTAGAAGTAGCACCAACTAAAATCACTAGCCGAAAGGTTCAACGTCTATGCAACCATGACATCTATTATGTTATGGTCACCTAAAGGAGCCGAGATATAGAAGAGATCACATAGGAAGAAGAGAATGCTATGCGAAAGCAATATCCTCACCTTTTCGACTCGAAAGGTATGTGCGAATTTCGAGGATGAAATTTCTAATAAGAGGGGAGGAGTTGTAAGACCCGTATCGAACTAACCGGTCTTACCGCCTTGTACCAGGTCTACCTATCATGGTCGAGCCAAGTGGACCAAGTGCGTGAAGAAATCACAAGACCAAGTATGAAATTTAACCCAAAAATAGTCAAATATGAGTGTGTGGTCGCATTCCTAGACAGGTATGACCAACCCCACCTCAAAAGAGTTCAACCCATGAATTTTGGTCTTGGGGTCACATGTTTTAAAAAACGTAGGGTCGATTGATTCTGCCACCCTACATCTGACCCTAGGGAAACAGTCAAAAATTGAAAATTAGGAAATCTTCCTAATTCAAAGGGGGTTTTTCTTAAACTCATTGGGGCATATTATGGAGGGTTTTTCTCTATAAATAGGACGTACCTTAGCCTCTTTTACTCCATTAGAACCCTAATTGAAAGTGAGAGAAAGAGAAGAGAAGGAAGAGAACAAAAATTAAAGAAGAAGACCAATGAAGAGAAAAGTTCAGAGAAAACTCTGAATCTCAGCAAACCTAAGGTATAAAACTAATTCCCTACATGAATTAAGAGCCTAGAATAGTTCCTGAAGAAGATAGGATTATGAGGAACCCATGTCATCCATCCATGGACAAATTCTAAGAGAATCCATGGAGGAAATCATTGTGGACAATGGATAGTGTATAAAAATTATAGTTTGAGCCATAGAACGATCATAGGAAGGACCATGATGGTGAGCCAAAGGATTCAAACATGAAGGAATGGACTTAAGAGTGTAAGGTCGACAAAGAACACGTGTCGTCGCATGTAGGGTCGAATGATATCCGACCCCACGAGACCTACATAATCGACCTCATGCCCTCGCGAAGTTCCAGGGAGGGTGTGGTCGCACGTAGGGTCAAAGTATGCTCGACCCCACCTGCGACCCTATACCATGGGGTTGCAGGAACTGAGACCCCAAGTGCTACCCTACCCTGCGACCCTACACCCTGTAGTCGAAGAACTGAGACCCCAGGTGCTACCCCACCTGCGACCCCTCAGTTTTTGTTAGTGTAAACATATTAGAATTAATTTTAATTAAAATCTATCGACTTGTTAGGTATTTCCAGTGATTTAAAAGTAAATTATAAATCTTGAACGAGGATCTACTAGCAATCAAAGGTGAGGGAAGAAGACTTAAACTAATTGGCTAATAATAAACTATTTTTGTTCATTGAGTTCGATGCCATGAATGATTCTATGCTTGTACGCATGTAATGTGCATTTAATATGTCATACAATATTCCTGTTATTAATGTTCATGCATATTTAATTCTGTTTATTTATAACATGATGATGATGATGATGCTAGGAATAGGTATGTGAATGTTTGTGTGTGGTTAGTGTAGTTGATGCGAATAGGGCATCAGGGGAAGTGTGATGCGGTGCGGTCCTAAGCACTTTAGCTCTATCTCTACTCAAGTCTTGTCCACTAACACCGTTATATCACCATTACTTTAGCAGAACTATTACATCGTAGGGCATCAGGGGAGGTGGTCTCGGACCGTGTAGTCTCTGACTCTATCGGGGGGCCTTAGCTCTATCTCTATGGACGTATTAAGGGATGCTGGGGTGTGGCCTTGGATATACTGTTTGACATTAGGAATGGTTAGTTGCGAACCCAGTTTGCAAGCCCTCGCCAGTAGGGGCTTACGTGTTGGTATGCGTAGGGCATCAGGGGAAGTGTGATGCGGTGCGGTCCTAAGCACTTTAGCTCTATCCCTATTCCATGGTAGGGTGGATGTGGACGACAATGGTGTTTGATCCATTGGGTGGGCTTATACACCCATGTATAGAGGTGCAGCGGCCACCAAACCATTCTATTGCACATTGTAAACTTATGAACCAGACCAAAGATATGAATTGAATGCATGCATATGTTTGTTGCATTATTTTGTTTGCTCACTGGGCCATGATATGTGCTCACCCTTTTAACGTCAAATATTTTTAGTTGATGATGCAGGTATCACAGTAGAAGACTATATGAATGCTTCAATATGCTTCAATGTATGGACATGCCACTGCAATGGATGCAGAAGTTATGATGGAGTCGCATGATTCGTCGTGCAAGTGCAACTCATGCGTCTTCGATTAGATTTTATTTGAATTATTCAGACGATGTAATTGATTAAATTATTTTCATTTATGTCTTAGTCTTTTGAAGATAATTGGATAATTTATTTATGTTACCACTGTTGGACTCTCAGTTCATTAGTATAAAGACTTCCGCTATTGTTTATTTACTCTGATTATGGTTGTGGATGTGTATGGTTTAAGAAAACGGACACAGCCTATTAGAGATCCTGGTTGAACCGCTGGTTTGTTGATGGTTCATCACACCATTCTGGTTAGTACAAAATCGGGCTGTGACAGTATATCCACCACAATGTAGGATAGGGAAATCGTTGCCCTTCTCGGCTTAGTTTCAACTTTTGTCTCCAGGATAATCCCGCCTTTGACTTTGACTACATCGCTGGAGAAGCTGATAAGAGAGAACTTGATGGGCCCAACCGTCTTTGGCTAAGGTTCATTGCCTTAAAGGCATGATAGTACAAGATGTTTGTTGAACTTTCTGTGTCAACCAGCACCCATTCTACTTCATTCACCTTAACCATTACCATGGTCATAACCACTACATCTTCATGTGGGACTTTAACATCAATCAAATCGTCATCGAAGAATGTTATCACATCCCGTTTTTGTATGGTATAGAGAAATTAGATGACTGATAGTCCAACTTAGCATATGACTTCCTCTCGGTCTTCGATGTATTCGCTGTGGCTGGACCTCCAATAATAGTGCCAAAATAATGTTTTAGGATTACGAGTCACGTCTGGTAGTAATACCATCTTGTGTACTCACTCTCTCCCAGTGAGACGAAATTCTTCTTGGGAGGTGTTCCAACCCGATGTAATGGTGGGATTGTGTTCTTCTCATTGTCTCGACATCCATCTAATCCAAAGGTTTGTCACGTGACTTGTCGTGTAAGTGCAGATTGGCAAGTCACTCAGTCAAGTTGGCAAGTCCCCTAGGTCCATAGTAGGGCCCCAAAATGTTCCCCGACTTCTAGCCCAGGATGTTTTTCCTTCGTTGACTTATCCTTAGATTCTGATTTCTAGAGCACCCTCTCTGTTGTGATGTGATCTCTATGTTTTTCTGGTTGACCCCTATCCATTCTCTGGGGTTACCAAATTTGTTGAGAGGTGGTGACACCGAATCATCCCTTTCTAGGGTTTCGAATCCTATAGGGTTTCCACCGTTCAACTTGGGTTTTTCTGTTAATGGGCTGCTTGCCCTTTTGTTTATTGTCTGCATCTTGTGGCTTGTCTACATACTCATGGATATTCGCATTTGATCAGGTCTTTGATCGAGTAGCGGAGGGCTCGACATTTATCATTCTCGTTCTTGTCATGGTACCTACAGTATTTCTTTAATCTCTCCCTTCTTGGGTCAAGCCTCATGGGTGGTGGAGCGGCTAGCTCATATTGTATGCCCTTTAGATTACGTAGCACCTCAGACATAGGAATGGTTTATTGGTGAATTGATCACAGTCAAGGTCCACCTTGGCGACCAGATTTCTGAGAAATCCATCTTTCCCAATCTTTTGTTTCTTCGATGTGTTGCCAAGGTTGGCGACTTGGGCATCAGTTCTTCTTTCTTCGCCGGGCTTGGGATGTGTAAGGAGAAGAGCTTCATTCATTGTAGCATACTTCTCGGCCATAGTCATCAACTCAGCATAGGTCTGTGGTGGCCTTTTGTAGATCGATTTCAAAAGATCTTTGTCCTTAATTCCACCTTGCAACGCCACTATTTTAACCTCCGAGCTAATCTTCTTGATTTCTAAAGCCTTGCGATTGAATCTTGAAAGATATGCTCATAGCGTTTCATCTAGTTTTTGCCTGACGTTGATTAGGTTTGCTGAGGTCTTCTTTGGAGCCGTCTGGGTCTGAAAGTACTCAAAGAAATGATCACTCATCCGATCAAAAGATTGGATGGAGTTAGCCCGTAGGCAGTTAAACCAAAGTCGCCCTGCACCTTGCAATGTCAATGGGAAAGCCCGACAAAGAATGACATCTTCATATCGATGTAGCACCATCAAGGCTGAAAAGTTGTTGAGGTGCAGCTGGGGGTCGGTCGTCCCATCATATGTGTAAGACCCGTATCAAACTAACCCGGTCTTACCACCTTAAACCAGGTCTACCCATCATGGTCGAGCCAAATGGATCAAGTACGTGAGGGAGATCGCGATCCCAGGTATTAAACTGACCCAAAAACACTAAAATAAGGGAGGGTCGCGTACCCAGTAAGGCAGGGTTGGACCCCCCCAGTACTAAAGTCAGACCCTGAGTTTTTAACCAGGGGTCAAACATTTTAGAACCAGGGGTCGGACATTTTAGAACCAAGGGTCGACAGGATCTCCGATCCACTCATCGACCCCCAGTCTGTCGATAGAAACCATGAATTAAGAACTTTCCAAATTTCAATGGGATTCTTTCCTAATCTCAATGGGACTTATTTTGGGAGTTTCTACTCTATAAATAGGATGTCCCTAAGCCTCTTTCACTCCTTTTAGAACCCTAATTGGATTGAGAGAAAGAGAAGAGAAAGAAAAGAGAAGGAAAAGTGGAGAAGAAGATCAAAGAGAAGGCTTCAGAGAACCAAGTCTAATTCTCAGGTATGGATACTATCTCCATGTAATTCTACAGACCTTAGAATAGATACTGAAGAGGATATGATCTAGGAGAAACCCAAATCATCCACCCATGGTTAGGTTTTCAGGGAAAACCACGGGGGAAATCATAAAATCCATAAAGGTGAATAAACTACGGTTCTAGACCATAGAATATGTGTGAAATGGATTGTAGAAGCAAGCCATAGGACCTCAAACACGAAGAATGGACTGTAGGATGAGAATTTTGACTAAACCCACAGGGGGTCGCACGGGGGGTCGATGGCCAATCAACCCTACCAGACACTAACAATCGACCCAGTGTTCGGGAAGTCTAGACTGTGGGTGGTCACACCCAGGGTCGATGGAACCTCCGACCCTGGCATCAACCCCCAGTTAACAGTAGGATTTTTAAAATCAAAATTAATTCTAATTAAATTCTATCGACTTGATTAGGTCTTCTAGTGATATAATAGTGATATTTACTTGACTCTTAAAGCTTGAAAGAGGATCTACGATCAAGCAAAGGTAAGGGAACATGACCTAAACTAATTGGATAATAATAAACTATTTATTCTTGAGTCCAATGCCATGATTGATTCTATGTGTGTATGCTTACGTATGCATTCAACATGTGATCCAATATTTCTATTATTACTGTTAATGCATATTTAAATTATTGTTTATAACATGATGATGATGATGATGACGATAGGAATAGGCATGTGAATGTATGTGTGGGTTGGTGTGCTTGATGCGAGCGAGTATCAAGGGGGTGTCATAAGCCGGGCCTCAGGACTCTAGCTCTATTTCTAACTCAAGTCTTGTCCACTGACATCGTCGTATCGCCATTACCTTAGCAGAACTATTACGTCATAGGGTATGAGGGGAGGTGGTCTCGGACCGTGTAGTCTCTGACTCTACTAGAGGGCCTTAGCCCTATCTCTATGGACGTATTGAGGGATGCTCGGGTGAGGCCTTGGATACACTGATTAGCATTAGGATTGGTTAGATTCGAGCCCAGTTTGCTAGCCCTCGCCAGCAGGGGCTTACGTGTTGGTATGGGCAACTGGTACAGCAATAAACGTGACCTTTGTGTGTACATTGTCCATGGTGGGTGTATGTGAGACGAAAATAAACGTTACCTTTGGGCGGCTTCACACACTCGTGTATAGAGGTGCGGCGGCCACCTATCCTTTCTATACCACATTGCAAACTTATTACCAGACCAAAGATATGAATTGAATGCATGCATATGTTTGATGCATTGTTTTGTTTGCTCACTGAGCCATGATGTGTGCTCACCCTCTCGACGTCGAATATTTTAGATGATGATGCAGGTACCATTATTGAAGATTATATGAGTGCTCCGATGTACGTGCGTATTGCTGCAATGGAAGCCAAAGACTTAGTGGATACTCGTGACTCCTCATGCGAGTACAACTAATGCATATTCGATTAGAATTTTCATTTGAATTTATTAAGGAAATATAATTAATATTTTATTTACTTATGTCTCAGTTGATACAACATAAATTGATACTTTATTTATGATTATCACAACTAGATTCCTTAGTTCATTTAATGTAAGACTTCCGCTATTGTGTATTTATTCTGATTATGGTTGTGAATGTGTATGATTTTTTTTTAATGGACACAGCCTATTAGAGATCCTGATCAAACCGTTGGTTTATTAGCGGTTCATCACACCATTCTGAATGGTGCAGAATTGGGGTGTGACAACATGGTATCAGAGCATCTCAGGCCCTGTCCGTGAAACCCGTATACTTCCACAAAAGATCGTGAACTGAGATAGGATAAAAATTTAAAAGATGTAATAATAACACACCATAAGCATTTGTGTTGTTTGAGACAAAACTGAAAGAGAATAATACATCTATTAAATGAGAAACAAATTTTTATATACAACCAAAGGAAGAACAAACATTTATATATATATATGATTAAAGCAGAGTATAGTCCACAGTCCGGACAGTTACTCTGAAGTACAAAAAGAAAGATAAAAGAAATACATCAAGAAGCTGGAGGTGATGGGAGAGGCGGTGCCTCACGGTCTCTATCATAGTCCTCAGCGTAGACTCTAGTCAACCAAGCTATCTGAGTCTGGGTCGTCTGGAGACTAGCTGTGAGATTAGCCACCCACTAGTCAGTCACCCGCTGAGCATCCCTCAACTCTCCCACCCGCTGATCCGACAGGTGCTGAGCAGCTAGAAGCTCTCCCATCCGCTGATCCAACACGTGCTGAGCAACCAGAAGTTCTCCCACCCGCTAATCGGACAAGCGCTGAGCCTCTAGAAGCTCTCCCATCCTCAGGTCAGACATACGCTAAGCCTCTCATATCTCGTGCAATATCCTCATCATGTCATCAAATGGAGAATATGAAGGACCAGCTGCATGCGAAGGACCAGCTGAAGAAGACAGACCAGCTCTAGTAGCATGAGTAGGTGATGGAGGAGGTATGGCATCTACGTCCATGTATAGCCGATCGTCATCATCCCCATGAACCCCTGCTCCAGCGGCTGCTACTGCTGCCTCAGCGTCAGCCATCTCCACTAGAGTGCGAGGGCGCACCATCGCATTCCTCTCCTCATCGCTGACCTCGGCATCCCGCATGCCCATCTTGCAAATAGCCTCCCAATCCAGAGGTGATGAGAAGGACTTCTCCTGAATCTTCTCATCCAACAAATCAACCCCTAGGCGGGTAAGTAAGATAGTGATCATGCATCCATAAGGAAGGTTGCCAGTGTGACTGAGCAACATGGCACTGATCATCGTCCGCATGATGATATAGGGAAGGCAGACAGGTTGCCTAGTGCATATATAGTACAACAGATACTGGGTCAACTGGGAGACCCTCTCGTAATGACCACTCTGCGGTATCAGGTTATGCTGAATGATCTTGCAGTATACCCGTGGATCTGAACGCAGATAACTCGCATTAATCTCCCAACGATCAAGTCTGATGAGCTGACGATCGATCTCAGCTCTCATCTGTAGAGAAAAGAACTGGGGCTCTCCAGGAGAACAGAATACTAAGGGGCCGCCATAGGAGATACCCAGCAAGTCGGCCAGCTGCCGATAATCGAATGAGACATCAACCCCCTTGACGTAACTGGTGATCCGAAGCTTACCACCTCTCTCAACATCATTGTAATCTCCCACCACCTAGAGATTACAGTAGAACTGGCGTACCAAGTCAAGACAGGTACAGGCGTCATAAGTGATGACAGGGAGCCAGCCCATATCATCAAAGGCCCCCTCCACATTGAACAAGGCTAAGCTAGCCAAGTCCACTTTGTGGCCTCCCTCTACTTTCTTGTGAGCATAGCGGGCATACTGTGTCTCGGCTTCAGTGGAACGGAAGCGAAGACGGTCACGAACACTAGGTACCTTGGTACGAGCCATAGTATCTGCAAATAACAAAGAAAAACAAATAATGGCTTAGTAGAGATGAAAAATCCAAAATTTCGACATAATAACGACGTAAATTGGTTAAAAGCCTCACTTCTTACCCATACACATGGGCAGGAGGACTTACATAGATCCTAAACTATCCTGTGAGACTCATACAGTCGAAAATTTCAACTAATTAGGTTGAATTGCTAGAAATTTCAAGAAATTTAAAATCTTGACAAAATTAGTGCAAAAAGTGTAAATTTTGAGTTTCTCGATAACCAACCGAGGAAACTCAAATATTTTTGAGGGCTTCCATTCCTTGAGTCACCAACAACAAAAGCCCCCAATAAAAATAGAATTTTTATGGTTGGAAAAAGTTTAATTTGAAAAATACTAGATATAGGAACAAAAACCTAGGTATAGAAACCTAAAAACATGAAAAGGTAGAAGACATACCTGTAGCGGAGGAGTAGACGACGAAACAAGGAGTGCAAATCACCAACGGACCAGAGTTGTCACTATAGCAACTCAGAGGGACGAGATGAGTCGAAGGGAGAAGAAAGAATGGGAAATGGACTTCAAATCGAAGTTTAAAAATCATATTTTTAGTCTGGGGGTCGAAAAATTCGATTAAAACAATTGACCCACCCATTGACCCCTGCATCGACCCTCGGCTCTCGAGAATCTGATAGAGAACCAGGGGTTACACCCTGGGTCGGACATCCTCCGACCCCCCCCATCCACCCCCGGCTCTCGGGAAGAATGGGTGATTTCCCAAGGTCGCAGACTGAGGGTCGGACACCCATTGACCCCCACCATCGACCCTACAGTGAAAATACAGCATTTTCGACAGAATGATCTGAAAATTTTAAAATTTGCATTTGTTAGTGGTTTTAAAATATGAGAATGAAGTATTTAATGATTATCTCTCGTGTTCAATGATTTCAAGCAATCCCACTATCAGATTAATTAATGGCGGGACGCAGAGTAACCAGACAGAGCCGTAACTCTATTCCACCACCACCACCTATGGGGGAGAATAGCCAGACACACCTGAAAACATAGGGGAACACGAACACGGCACCGTCCGTCATAAATGAGTAGACAAATCCTATAAATCTGCCAGCTCCACCTACAGACTTGGCCACAGTCGTAATGAACCTGGCCCAACAGCTACAATAGATGCAATAGGCACAAGCTACTATCCAAGCTGCCATAGGCATAACTCTTCCAGCTGCACAGACACCTCCATTGCCAGCCGGACAAGCAAGCACAGCACCAGGGGGAAGTAACACAGTACCCCACATACCTCAGACTCCTATCATGTAAGCTCAATTACAAAATCCTAAGATAGTTCAAGATGGATATCAATACCAACCACCTATGTATGGAGCGTATGTCCCGCAGCCACTAGACCACTCCAGATTGGTGGAGCGTTTTCTAAAATTGAAGCCCAGAGAATTTAATGGCAAGCCAGCGGATCCTTTATGGCCAGCACACTGGGTTGATGAAATGGATAGAAATTTTATGATGATGACACTAAATGAAGAAGAAAAAGTATTGTGCGCCACCTTTATGCTGAAAGGAGATGCACACCATTGGTGGAGGTCTACCAGGACTTATTTATTAACAAAGCACGCCCAACTGACTTGGGATATTTATAATGAGGCGTTCTTTGAGAAGTACTTTCCAAGAAGTTTCAGAGATTCTATGGAAAGAGAGTTCCTGAGTTTATATCAGCGACAAATGATCGTGGATGCATATCAACAACATTATGAAGAGCTGTTCTTCTTTGCACCCACCAGTATGCGAGAGGAAACCACAAAGACCCGAAGGTTCATCATGGGACTTAGGGAAAGCATCCGCGAGCACGTTCTGGGACATGAAAAGAAAATCAATAATGAAGCGGCACAAATTGCTCGAGTTATAGAATCGAGCCAGAAGGAGAGTTATTTCATGCAAAACAGAGGTATAAAAAGGCCAACTGGAAATTCTTATAATGGAGGGAATAACAAGACATTCAAACCCTTCCGTGCTCAAGGCTATACCGCTGCAACCAAGACTACTCCCGTAGCTCAACAGCAACAAAAGCCAACTACTAAAGGGAAAAATGTTTTAACTGCAACCAAGTGGGACATATGGCAAGGGAATGTCCTAAGCCCAAGAAGCAGCTACATCAAGGACGAGTTTATGCGGTTACATCAGAGGATGCTGTCGCATCGACTAATGTGGTCACAGGTATGACTTAAATTTTTAGTTAATTGTATTTCATTGTATGAGCATGTAGACTAAACCAAAACAAATCACAGGTATCGTACCTATTAATGGCATTCCCGCCAGAGTACTCTTTGATTTAGGAGCTACTCATTCCTTTATATCTGTTACATTTGGAAAGAAGTTAAATCTACCCCTTAAATCCTTAGACTGCAAACTACTTGTACGATCACCTATGGGATTAGAAGTGGAGTTAGAAAAAGGTTATGGACCATGTCCAGTTCTTATTGATGAAAAGACCTTGGATGCAACCTTGATCCAACTTGAGATGGAAAACTTTGATGTCATCTTGGGAATGGAATGGTTAGTTCGGCATTCTGCAAACCTATTGTGTGCCGAAAAGAAACTGACATTTAAAGACAAAGAAGGAGCAGAGTTCAGTTTTTCGGGAACCAAACTTTCCCGGAAACAAAAGCTCATACTCTCTGCGCTAAAGGCTAAGAAGTGCCTTGAGAAAGGAGCAGTCGGGTATTTAGTATCTGTGGTCGACCTTACCAAGGAAGCACCATGAATGGAAGATATTGATGTCATGCGTGACTATCCAGACGTATTTCCTGAAGAATTATCAGGATTACCACCCGACCGAGCTACAAAGTTTGTTATAGATCTTATACCTGGAGCCGCACCAGTATCGAAAGCACCTTATCGAATGGCTCCTACTGAATTGAAGGAATTGAAAGTACAACTACAAGAACTTCTGGACAAGGGTTATATTCCCCCTAGTATATCACCATGGGGAGCGCCAGTATTATTCATGAAGAAGAAGGACGGTAGCGTTCGCTTGTGTATAGACTATCGAGAACTGAATAAACTGACAATCAAGAATCGGTATCCATTGCCTCGGTTTGATGACCTGTTTGATCAGTTGCAAGGTGCCAAAGTGTTCTTCAAGATCAATCTTCGTTCAGGATACCATCAACTGAAGATTAAGGATGGTGATATTCCCAAGACAGCATTCAGGACCAGATATGGACATTATGAATTTTTGGTCATGTCTTTTGGATTGACAAACGCACCAGCAACCTTTATGGAACTTATGAACCGGGTTTTCCACTACATGTTGGATACATCGGTTATTGTATTCATTGATGATATATTAGTCTACTCCAAAGATGAGGAAACTCATGTGAAGAATCTAAACACCGCTCTGCAGCAACTACGGAAGGAGAAGCTCTACGCCAAATTTTCAAAGTGTGAGTTTTGGCTAAAGGAAGTCGCATTTCTAGGCCATGTAGTATCCGCTGAAGGAATTAAAGTGGATCCCAGCAAGATCGAGGCTATTCTAAAGTGGGAAGCACCGAAGAGCATTGCAGAAATTAGATGTTTTCTGGGTCTAGTTGGGTATTATCGATGATTTGTTGAAGACTATTCCCAAATTGTCGTACCTGTCACCATTTTGACTAAGAAGGGCGAAAAGTTTGTTTGGACTGATAAATGCAAAAAGTGTTTCCAAATATTGAAGGCTAGATTGATATCTCCTCCAATCATGACTATTCTGATTCCAGGACAACCATTTATTTTGTACACTGATGCGTCAGGACTGGGACTAGGATGTGTACTTATGCAAGGAGAACAAGTAATTGCTTATGCCTCAAGACAACTGAAGACACATGAGAAGAACTATCTCGCTCATGATTTGGAACTAGCGGCAGTAGTACATGCTGTCAAAATATCGAGACATCATCTGTACGGAGAGAAATTTCAGATTAAATCAGACCATAAAAGTCTTACTTAACTATTTAATCAGAAGGAGCAGAATATGAGACAAAGAAGATGACTGGAACTATTGAAAGACTATGATTGTGATATCCAGTATCATCCGAGGAAAGCTAATGTAGTAGCCGATGCGATGAGTAGAAAGGCAATGATAAAATCTCAGGGAGAGGTTAGCACAACTGCCGCAATGTGTACTACCGGAAAGGTATTTAAGCACGGTAATGAGTAATTTGTGATAGATGCACCAGATGGATCAGCCAATCAAAGGTTTATTCATCGGTTTTCAAATATGTTCGCCTCATTGAAGATTTTACCGGATATAGTTGATGAAGTAAAGACAGTTATCAAATCAGACCCTTACCTAAGAACGGTACAAGAGGACTTCGAAAAAGGTAGGACTAACCCTGAGTTCACCTTAGACGAAGAAAAGGTACTGAAGTACAAAGGAAGAATATGTGTACCCGAAACAGAAAACTTGGACATTAGACACCTATTGATGAAAGAAGCCCATACCACCATCTATTCGATACATCTTGGAAGTACAAAAATGTATCATGATCTAAAGAAATTATATTGGTGGAGAGGAATGAAAGCAGATGTAGCTAAGTTCGTGTCTCAATGCCTAAATTGTCAGAAATTAAATGCTGAATGACAAAGACCGGCAGGACTGTTACAGTCGTTACCGGAACCAGCATGGAAATGGGACTGCATCACTATGGACTTCATCACAAGATTACCATTGACTCCTCGAGTAGTTGATGCGGTTTGGGTGATTGTAGACCGCCTGACAAAAACAGCTCGCTTTATACCTATACGACCTCAGTATATACTAGAGAGGTTAGCTAAGCTGTATGTGGATAACATTGTGCGATTACACAGAGTACCTGAAAGCATTGTGTCCGATAGAGATGCACGATTTACTTCAAAGTTTTGAGAAGGATTGCAAA
Organism: Protea cynaroides; assembly: GCA_028583415.1. Lineage (NCBI taxonomy): Eukaryota > Viridiplantae > Streptophyta > Magnoliopsida > Proteales > Proteaceae > Protea > Protea cynaroides. The sequence continues at coordinate 61,748,594 of CM053275.1, read as the reverse complement.
AGTCTGTGGGTACAACATTGAAGTTTAGTACTGCATTCCATCCACAGACAAATGGACAGTCAGAGCGTACAATTGAGATTCTAGAAGATATGCTTCGAGCATGTGTAATTGATTTTAAAGGATCATGGGATGAAAAGTTACCACTGATTGAGTTCGCTTATAACAATACCTATCAGACTACTATACAGATATCACCCTATGAAGCACTGTATGGCCGAAAGTGTCGAACTCCTTTGTTTTGGAATGAAGTTGGGGAACGTAGTATTGTTGGACCAGAATTTGTTGAAGAGACTTGTCGAGTGGTCGACATTATCAAGGAAAGAGTGAGAACAGCTCAGAATCATCAGAAGCAATATGCAGATACCCGACGCCGAGACATTGAATTTGTCGTGGGTGATAAAGTATTCTTAAAAGTATCGCGTATGCGAGGATTGAAACGGTTCGGACAGAAAGGGAAACTAAGTCCAAGATATGTCGGGCCATATGAAATTCTAGCTAAGCGTGGAAAAGTGGCTTACCAGTTTGCACTACCACCATCCATGTCAAGTGTGCATGACGTATTTCACATTTCCTTATTGAAGAAGTATGTCAAGGATCCAACGCACGTTCTGACAGTAGATCTACCTGATTTGACTGATTATTTGACATTTGAAGTAACACCAATTGAAAGCACCAGCCGAAAGGTTCAACGACTACGCAACCATGATATCTATTATGTTAAGGTCACCTGGAGAAGTAGAGATATGGAAGAAATTACATGGGGAATGCTATGCGAAAGCAATACCCTCATTTATTTGACTCGGAAGGAATGTACAATTTCGAGGATGAAATTTTTATAAGTAGGGGGGAGTTGTAAGACCCGTACCAAACTAACCCGGTCTTACCACCTTGAACCAGGTCTACCTATCATGGTCAAGCCAAATGGATCAAGTACGTGAGGGAGATCGCGATCCCATGTATTAAACTGACCAAAAAATATTAAAATAATAGAGAGGGTCGCATAGCCAGCAAGGCAGGGTCGGACCCCCCCAGTACTAAAGTCAGACCCTGAGTTTTTAACCAGGGGTCGGACATTTTAGAACCAGGGGTCGATGGGATCTCCGACCCCCTCATCGACCCCCAGTCTGCCGACAGAAACCGTGAATTAGGAACTTTCCAAGTTTCAATGGGATTCTTTCCTAATCTCAATGGGACTTATTTTGGGATTTTCTACTCTATAAATAGGACGTCCCTAAGCCTCTTTTACACCTTTTAGAACCCTAATTGGATTGAGAGAAAAAGAAGAGAAAGAGAAGAGAAGGAAAAGTGGAGAAGAAGATCAAAGAGAAGGCTTCAGAGAACCAAGCCTAATTCTCAGGTATAGATACTATCTCCATGTAATTCAGACCTTAGAATAGATAGTGAAGAGGATATGATCTAGGAGAAACCCAAATCATCCACCCATGGTTAGGTTTTCATGGAAAACCATGGGGGAAATCATAAAATCCATAAAGGTGAATGAACTACTGTTCTAAACCATAAAACATGTGTGGAATGGATTGGAGAAGCAAGCCATAGGACCCCAAACACGAAGAATGGACTATAGGATGAGAATTTTGACTAAACCCACAGGGGGTCGCACGGGGGGTCGATGGCCAATCGACCTTACCAGACCCTAACAATCGACCCCCAGTGTTCGAAAAGTCCAGACTGTGGGTGGTCGCACCCAGGGTCGATGGAACCTCCGACCCTGGCATCGTCCCCCAGTTAACAGTAGGCTTTTTAAAATCAAAATTAATTCTAATTAAATTCTATCGACTTGATTAGGTCCTATAGTGATATAATAGTGATATTTACTTGATTCTAAAAGCTTGAAAGAGGATCTACGATCAAGCAAAGATAAGGGAACAAGACCTATACTAATTGGTTAATAATAAACTGTTTTATTCTTAAGTCCAATGCCATGATTAATACTATGCGTGTATGCTTGCGTGTGCATTCAACATGTCATCCAATATTTCTATTATTACTGTTCATGCATATTTAAATTATTATTTATAACATGATGATGATGATGATGATAGGAATAGGCATGTGAATGTATGTGTGTGGTTGGTGTGCTTGATGCGAGCGAGTATCAGGGGGTGTCATAGGCCGGGCCTCAGCACTCTATCTCTATCTCTAACTCAAGTCTTGTCCACTAACATCGTCGTATCGCCATTACCTTAGCAAAACTATTACGTTGTAGGGTATGAGGGGAGGTGGTCTCGGACCGTGTAGTCTCTGACTCTGTCGAGGGGCCTTAGCCCTATCTCTATGGATGTATTGAGGGATGCTGGGGTGAGGCCTTGGATACACTGATTGGCATTACGATTGGTTAGATTCGAGCCCAGTTTGTGAGCCCTCGCCAGCAGGGGCTTACGTGTTGGTATGGGCAACTGGTACAACAATAAACGTGACCTTTGTGTGTACATTGTCCATGGTGAGTGCATGTGGGACGACAATAAAAGTTACCTTTGGACGGCTTCACACACTCGTGTATAGAGGTGCGGCGGCCACCTATCCTTTCTATACCACATTGTAAACTTATTTACCAGACCAAAGATATGAATTGAATGCATGCATATGTTTGTTGCATTGTTTTGTTTGCTCACTGAGCCATGATGTGCGCTCACCCTCTCGACATCGAATATTTTTAGTTGATAATGCAGGTACTACTGTTGAAGATTATATGAGTGCTCCGGTATATACGCATGTTACTGCAATGGAAGCCGAAGACTTAGTGGATACGCATGACTCCTCATGCGAGTGCAACTCATGCGTATTCGATTAGATTTTTTATTTGAATTTATTAAGGAAATGTAATTGATATTTTATTTACTTATGTCTCAGTTGATACAACATAAATTGATACTTTATTTATGATTTTCACAATTAGATTACTCAGTTCATTTACTGTAAAACTTCCGCTATTGTGTATTTATTCTGATTATGGTTGTGAATGTGTATGGTTTTATTTTTACTGGACACAGCCTATTAGAGATCCTGGTTGAACCGTTGATTTATTAGCAGTTCATCACACCATTCTGAATGGTGCAGAATTGGGGTGTGATAATATGGATCGACCTTCGGCATAAAGAAATGCTCTAGTCTTGGGATGTCCATTATCTCCTTCGCGAAGGCCATATCAGCATAATATTCCTTCTTTCTTGATACTATGGCAGGGGCCGCCTGCTTCTTTTCCATCTCAGTTATGCTGGCTTGCATGGCCAAGAACTACTGCTCCAATTGGCTTTGTGGGGTGGTCAACCGTGCTTCCTTTTCTGTGGCGTGCCGTTGCTCTGCGAATCTATTTTTGATGGCCGCTCTCTCCATCCAACCTATCTTGCTCGTCGTTTTAGGATTTTTGGCTGCCTTTTCTTCCAAAATCATTTGCCCTATTGTGTTGCCCATCCGATGAGTCTGAGTCTATTGGTGACACTGGAATATTTTCCAAGCCTTCATCATCATCGACTAGATTAGGCAGTTCTTCTTCAATAGGAAATTCTTAGTTCTGATTGGAAGTTCGCGACACTTCTGGCTCTCGAGGTGGTGCATGGGCTCCTGGGGGTGAGTTGGTACCTGTGGTGGTTTGAATAACCTTGTTAATTTTGCAATTTGTGCCTTCAGACAGTTGAAGTCCTCCAAGGTGACATATTGAGGCATAGGTTCTGGACCTATAGGAACGTGTTCTTGAGGGAATTATGACCGACAGATGTTTTTCCACCGACATCCCCAGTAGGAACCGTGTCCTGGATTTGTCCCTCCTCTGTCTGGTAGTCGTTTGCTGGTGGGTTGATCCAATGAGGATTCTCACCGCCAGGGTGATTACGAGTGTGCCTCACCATCCTTCAGTAGGTGAGACTGTAAGGTCTTGAATTCACGTCTTCAAGAAGATGAATGGTCCCACGATGGACGCCAAATTGTTTCTATAATTTATCGACGAGTACTTGGTCCACATTCTCCTGCAAGATGGGAAGATCAAATCATTATCGGAGGCAGACCGAGATGGTCTGACTTCCAGTCCGATGATCAAGTCAGGAAAGAAACCAACAGTATGGAGCTAGGAGAAGAACATAAGCTCCTTGGTCGTGGGGGGAAAGATGAATTCAAGAATGAAAGTAAGAGAGCATAGCTGAGTATACTTAACTAACTCCTGAGAATCTCGCATGCCTGTAAGAGGATGAACCAACGGCTAAGATGTCCCAAGTCAACCGTTTTAACCGCTATGGGAGAATCCCACAGAATCTGTTGTCATGATGGTTTAGGAGTCTTCTACACATACACTAGTCAAGATGTAAGACATGACGTGAGTTGAAGCATAATACCACCAAGTCACTGAATGATGACGCGACTAGGTGCTCTACGCATATTCATGACAGGTTCCAACCAATAAGATAAGGTAGCCTTTAACCCGACGAGTTGAGGGTCATGTCCACCAAGACACGCGTTGTCACACCCCAATTCCACACTATTTAGAACGGTGTGATGAACCGCTAATAAACCAACGGTTCAATCAGGATCTCAAATAGACTGTGTCCGTTTGTTTAAACCATACACATCCACAACCATAATCAGAGTAAATAAACAATAGCATAAGTACTATATATTAAATGAACTGAGAGTCTAAAGATGATAACATAAATTAAATATTCAATTATCTCCAAAAATATACTAAGACATAAAAATAAAATATTTAATCAATTACATCGTCGGTATAAATTGAATAAAATCTAATAAAAAACACAAGAGTTACACTTGCATGACGAATCAAGCGACTCCATCATAACTTCAGCGTCCATCGCCGCCGCATGTCCATACATCGGAGCATTTATATATTCTTCTACTGTGCTACCTGCATCATCAACTAAAAATATTCGACGTCGAAAGGGTGAGCACACATAACGGCTCAGTGAGCAAACAAAACAATGCAACAAACATATGCATGCATTTAATTCATATCTTTGGTCTCGTTCATAAGTTTGCAATGTGCTATAGAACAGTTCGGTGGCCACCTCACCTTTATATATAGGGTGTGTAAGCCCACCCAACGGATCAAACACCATTTTCAGCCACATCCATTCCAACATATAATAGAGATAGAGCTAAAGTGTCTGGATCAAACACCGCATAACACTTCCCCTGATGCCCTACCCATACCAACACGTAAGCCCCTGCTGGTGAGGGCTTGCAAACTGGGCTCGCGACTAACTAATCCTAATGGCAAACAATGTATCCATGGCCTCACCCCAGCATCCCTCAATACGTCCATAGAGATAGAGCTAAGGCTCCCCGACAGAGTCAGAGACTACACGGTCCGAGACCACCTCCCCTAATGCCCTACGACGTAATAGTTCTACTAAGGTAATGGCGATACGACAATGTTAGTCGACAAGACTTGAGTAGAGATAGAGCTAAAGTGCCCGGATCTAACACCGCATAACATTTCCCTTGATGCCCCACTCGCATCAAGTACACCAACTACACACACACATTAACATGCCTATTCCTAGCATCATCATCATCATCATCATGGTATAAATAAACGAAATTAAATATGCATTAACAATATTAGCAGAAATATTGGATGACATGTGATATGCACAATACAATGATACAATCATGGAATCATTCATGGTGTTGGACTCAATAAACAAAAACAGTTTATTATTAGTCGATTAGTTTAGGTCTTGTTCCCTTACCTTTGATTGAGTGTAGATCCTCATTCAAGCTTTATGAATCACCTTTAAATCACTAGAAAGGCCTAACAAGTCGATAGATTTTAATTAGAATTAATTCCAACAAATTTAGACTAGCTGAAATCGTAGGGTCGCAGGTAGGGTAGCACCTAGGGTAACAGTTTTCTGCGACCCTAGGGTGTAGGGTCGGACGTGGGGTCGGATACCATTCGACCCTACGTGCGACCACAACCTCCCTGGGACTTCCCGAGGGCATGTAATCGATCTTGTGGTCTCATAGGTCCATTCTAAGATTGTTTTATGGCTCATAACTATGATTTTTACACACTTTCCATTGCCGATGATAATTACTTCCATGAAATCCTTTGGAACTCATCCATGGATGGATGATTTGGGTTTCTCTTAATCCTAACTTCCTCATAATCTATTCTAGGCTCTTAATTTATGAAGAAAATTAGGTTCATACCTGAGGTTGGTTGAGATTCAGAGGTTTCTCTGAACTTCCTCCTCTTCCTTAGTCTTTTCTTCAGTTTTCCTTCTCTTCTTCTTTTCCTTCTCTTTCTCTTTCTCTCACTTTCAATTAGGGTTCTAAAAGGAGTGAAAGAGGCTAAGGGACGTCCTATTTATAGAGGAAAACCCTCCAAAATAAGTCCCATCGAGTTTAAGAAAGAACCCCTTGGAATTAGGAATGTTTCCTAATTTACGATTTTTGTCTGTCATCGTAGGGTCGGACGTAGGGTCGCAAGATCCGTCGACCCTACACCTTCTTAGTCATGCGACCCTACGATAAAAAAGTCATGGGTTGGACTTCTGTTGAGGTGGGGTCGACCCTACCGGTTTAGGCATGTGACCCTACCCTCACATTTACTATTTTTGGGTTAGACTCATACCTGGTCATGTGATTTTCTTCACGCACTTGGTCCACTTGGCTCGACCATGATAAGTTGACCTGGTAAAAGGTGGTAAGACCGGTTAGTTCGATACAGGTCTTACAACTCCCCACCTCTTATTAAAAATTTTGTCCTCAAAATTTGTACATACCTTTCGAGTCAAAAAGGTGAGGATATTGCTTCCGCATAGCGTTCTCTTCTTCCCATGTGATCTCTTCTATATCTCGGCTCCTCCAGATGACTTTAACATAGTATATGTCACGGTTGCGTAGAGGTTGAACCTTTCGACTAGTGATTTCAGTTGGTGCTACTTTAAATGTCAATCATCAATTAGATCTGGTGGATCCACTGTCAAAACGTGTGTTAGATCTCTGATGTACTTCTTTAATAATGAGATATGAAATACATCATGCACACTTGACATAGATGGTGGTAGTGCTAACTGATAAGCCACTTTTCCACGTTTAGCTAGAATCTCATATGGCCCAACATATCTCGGACTTAGCTTCCCTTTCTGTCTGAATCATTTTAAACCCCGCATAGGTGATACCTTCAGAAATACCTTACTACCTACAACAAATTCAAGGTCTCGGCATCAAGTATCTGCATACTGTTTCTGACAATTCTGAGCCATTCTAACTCTTTCGTTGATGATGTCGACTACTCGATAAGTTTCTTCAACAAATTCCGGTCCATCAATGCTATGTTCTCCAACTTCATTCCAAAACAAAGGAGTTCGACACTTTCTACCATACAGTGCTTCATAGGGTGACATCTGTATCAATGGTAGTTTCTCATCCCATGATCCTTTAAAATCAATTACACAGGCTCGAAGCATGTCTTCTAAAATTTGAATGGTATGCTCTGACTGTCCATCTGTCTAAGGATGGAATGCAGTACTTAACTTGAACATTGTACCCATAGCCTTTTGCAATCCTTTCCAAAACTTTGAAGTAAATCGTGGGTCTCTATCGGACACAATGCTTTCATGTACAGCATGTAATCTGACAATGTTATCCACATATAGCTTGCCTAACCTCTCCAGGGTATACTGTGGTCGTATTGCTATAAAGCGAGCTATCTTATTCAGATGATCTATAATCAACCAGACCGTGTCAACTACTATAAGAGTCAATGGTAACCCGGTGACGAAGTCCATAGTGATGCAGTCCCATTTCCATGCTGGTTTTGGCAGCAGCTGCAATAGTCCTGCAGGTTTTTATCGTTCAGCCTTCACCCTCTGACAATTTAGGCATTGAGACATGAATTTAGCTACATCTGCTTTCATTCCTCTCCACCAATATAATTTCTTCAAATCATGATACATCTTTGTACTTCTAGGATGTACCGAATAGGTGGTAGTATGAGCTTCCTTCATTAGTCGGTGTCTAATGTCCAAATTTTCTGTTTCAAGAACACATATTCTTCCTTTGTACTTTAGTACCGTTTCATCATCTAAGGTAAACTCAGGAATAGTCCTACCTTTTTCAATGTCTTCTTGTATTGTTCTCAGATAAGGGTCTAATTTAATAGTTGCTTTCACTTCATCAATTATATCAGGTACAATGTTCAACGTTGTGAACATATTTGAAAACCGATGAATAAACCCTTGGTTGGTTGATTCACCCGGTGCATCAATCACGAATTACTCATTACCGTAATTGAACACTTTTTCTGTAGTACACATTGCTGCAGTTGTGTTAACCTCTCCTTGAGATTTTATCATTGCTTTTCTGCTTAGCGCATCAACAACTACATTAGCCTTTCCTGGATGATACTAGATATCACAATCATAATCCTTTAATAATTCCATCCATCTTCTTTGTCGCATGTTCAACTCCTTCTGATTAAAAAGATAAATGAGACTCTTATGATTTGATTTAATCTAAAATTTCTCTCCATACAAGTAATGTCTCCATATCTTGACAGCATGTACTACTGCTGCTAATTCCAAGTCATGAGTGGGATAGTTCTTCTCATGTGTCTTCAGTTGTCTTGAAGCATACGCAATTACTTGTTCTCCTTGCATAAGTACACATCCTAAACCCAATCCCGACGCATCAGCGTACAAGATAAATGGTTGTCCTGGAATAGGAATAGTCAAGATCGGAGCAGATATCATTCTAGCCTTCAACGTTTAGAAACTTTTCTCACATTTATCAGTCCAAACAAACCTTTCTCCTTTCTTAGTCAAACTAGTGAAAGGTTCGGTAATTCTGGAATAGTCTTCCACGAATCGTCGATAATACCCTATTAGACCTAGGAAACTTCTAATTTCTGCAATGCTCTTCGGTGCTTTCCACTTCACAATGGCTTCAATCTTGCTATGATCCACTTTAATTCCTTCAATGGATACAACATGGCTTAAGAAAGCGACCTCATTTAACCAAAACTCACACTTTGTAAATTTGGCGTAAAGCTTCTCTTTCCTTAATCGCTGCAGAGCGGCTCTTAAATCCTTGACATGAGTTTCCTTGTCCTTGGAGTAGAGCAATATATCATCAATAAACATAATGACTGACGTATCCAACATTTCATGGAATACCCGATTTATGAGTTCCATAAAAGTTGCGGGTGCGTTAGTCAATCCAAAAGACATGACTAAAAATTCATAATGTCCATATCTTGTTCTAAATGTTGTCTTTGGAATATCACCGTCCTTAATCTTTAACTGATGGTATCCTGACCGAAGATCGATATTGGAGAACACCTTGGCACCTTGCAACTGATCGAACAAGTCAACAATCCGAGGTAATGGATACCGATTCTTGATTGTAAACTTATTCAATTCTCGGTAGTCTATACATAGTCGAACGCTACCGTCCTTATTCTTTACAAACAATACTGGTGCTCCCCATGGTGATATGCTAGGTCTGATATAACCCTTGTCCAATAATTCTTGTAACTGTACCTTCAATTCCTTCAGTTCAGTAGGAGCCATTTGATAGGGTACTTTAGATACTGGTGCGGCTCCGGGTATCAGATCTATAACGAACTCTATTGCTCGGTCGGGTGGTAGTCCTAGTAGTTCTTCAGAAAATACATCTGGAAAGTCACGCACAACATTAATATCCTCCATTCGTGGTGCTTCCTTAGTGAAGTCGACCACTGATACTAGATACCCAACTCCTCCTTTCTCGAGGCATTTCCCAGCCTTTAATGCAGAGAGGATGAGTTTTTGTTTACGGGGAAGTTTGGCTCCCGCGAAACTAAACTCTGCTCCTTCCTTGTCTTTAAATGTCAGCTTCTTTTCTGCACATAATAGATTTGCTGAATGCCGAGCTAACCAATTCATTTCCAAGATGACGTCAAAGTCTGCCATCTCAAGTTGAATCAAGGTTGCATTGAAAGTCTTTTCTTCAATAAGAACTGGACATGGTCCATAACCTTTTTCTAATTCCACTTCTAATCTCATCGGCGATCGTACAAGTAGTTTGTAATCTAACGATCTGAGGGGTAGATTCAGCTTCTTCCCAAATGACACAGATATAAAAGAATGAGTAGCTCCAGAATCAAAGAGTACTCTAGCGGGTATGCCATTAATAGGTACAATACCTGTGATTTGTTTTAGTTTTAGTCTACATGATCACACAATGTAACACAAAAATGAAAGGTTCAGGTCATACCTGTGACCACGTCAGGCGATGTGACAGCATCCTCAGATGTAACAGCATAAACCATTCTTTGTTGTAGCTGCTTCCTGGGTTTAGGACACTCCCAAAAATAATGTCCCACTTGATTGCAGTTATAACATTTTACTCCTTCATTATTTTGCCTTTGTTACGGTTGAGCTACTGGAGTAGTCTTGCTGCAGCATTGAATCCTTGAGTACGGAAGGGTTTGAATGTCCTTATATTCCCTCCGTTATAAGAATTCCCATTTGGCCTTTTAATACCCCTGTTTTGAGCGAAGTAGCTCTCCTTCTGGCTCGACTCTATTATTCGAGAAATTTGTACTACTTCATTGTAGACCTTCTTTTCCAATCCCAGAACATGCTCGCAAATGCTTCCCCTAAGTCCCATGACGAACCTTCGGGTCTTTGTATTTTCCTCTTGCATGCTAGCGGGTGCAAAGAAAAACAACTCCTCATAACGCTGTTGGTATGCATCCACGGTCATTTGCCCCTGATATAAACTCAGGAACTCTCTCTCTCCATAGAATCTCTGAAACGTCTAGGGAAGTACTTCTCAAAGAATGCCTCTTTATATATAGCCCAGGTCAATTGGGTGTGCTTTTTTAATAGAAAAGTCTGTGTGGACTTCTACCAGTGGTGTGCATCGCCTTTCAGCATGAAGGTTGCATACAACACCTTTTCCTCTTCATTCACTGTCATCATTATAAAATTTCTTTTCATTTCATCAATCCAGTGTGCTGGCCACAAAGGATCTGCTGGCTTACCATTATATTCTTTGTGCTTTATCTTCAGAAAATGCTCGACAGTCGAGAGTGGTCCAGCTGATACAGAGCATAGGCCCCATACATAGGTGGTTGATACTAGTAACTGCCTTGAGCTACCTCAGGATTCTGTACTTAAGCCGGCATGACTAGTGTTTGAGGTGCATGGGGTACCGTTTTGCTTCCCCCTGGTATTATGCTAGCCTGCCCTACTGGCATAGGTGTCGAATGTGCATTTGGAAAAGCCATGCCTATAGCAGCCTGCATATTGGCTTGCACCTACTGTATTTGCTGCAGCTATTGTGCCAAGTTCAATACCACTGTAGCCAAATCTATAGGTGGGGCTGGTAAGTTTGCAGGATTTGCCTAGCTACTAGCCACTGGCGGTGCCGTATTCAGATTCTCCTGTGCTTCATGATTTACATGGCTATCTTCCTCCACAGGTGGTGGTGGTGGAATTGGGTTACGGCCTCGTCTGGTCACCCTTCGCCCTAACCAGAATGGTGTGATGATACCAAGTTGGAATTGGCTATGATACCAAGTTTCCACACCCTAATTCTGTACTAACCAGAATGGTGTGATGAACCGCTAATAAACCAACGGTTCAACCAGGATCTCAAATAGGTTGTGTCCGTTTGCTTAAACCATACACATCCACATCCATAACAATAACGGAAGTCTTATATATTAAATGAACTGAGAGTCTAAAGATGATAACATAAATTAAATATTCAATTATCTCCAAAAAGATACTAAGACATAAAAATAAAATATTTAATCAATTACATCGTCTGTTTAAATTGAATAAAATCTAATCGAAAACACAAGAGTTGCACTCGCATGACGAATCATGCGACTCCATCATAACTTTAGTGTCCATCGCCGCCGCATGTCCATACATTGGAGCATTTATATATTCTTCTACTGTGGTACCTGCATCATCAACTAAAAATATTTGACGTCGAAAGGGTGAGCACACATCACGGCTCAGTGAGAAAACAAAACAATGCAACAAACATATGCACGAATTCAATTCATATCTTTAGTCTGGTTTATAAGTTTGCAATGTGCTATAAAAAAGTTTGATGGCCGCTTCACCTCTAAATACAGGGTGTGTAAGCCCACCCAACTGATCAAACACCATTGTCATCGACATCCACCCCAACATAGAATAGAGATAGAGCTAAAGTGTCCAGATCAAACACCGCATAATACTTCCCCTGATGCCCTACCCATACCAACGCGTAAGCCCCTACTGGTGAGGGCTTGCAAACTAGGCTCGCAACTAACCAATCCTAATGTCAAACAGTGTATCCAAGGCCTCACCCCAGTATCCCTCAATACGTCCATAGAGATAGAGCTAAGGCTCCCCGACAGTGTCAGAGACTACACAGTCCTAGACCACCTCCCCTAATGCCCTACGACCTAATAGTTCTACTAAGATAATGGCAATACGATGATGTTAGTGGACAAGACTTAAGTAGAGATAGAGCTAAAGTGCCCGGATCAAACACCGCATAACACTTCCCCTGATGCCCTACTCACATCAAGTACACCAACCACACATATACATTCACATGCCTATTCCTAGCATCATCATCATCATCATGGTATAAATAAATAAAATTAAATATGCATGAACAATATTAGTTGGAATATTGGATGACATGTGATATGTACATTACAATCATACAATCATGGAATCATTCATGGTGTTGGTCTCAATAAACAAAAATAGTTTATTATTAACCGATTAGTTTATGTCTTGTTCCCTCACCTTTGATTGAGTGTAGATCCTCGTTCAAGCTTTATAAATCACCTTTAAATCACTAGAAAGGCCTAAAAAGTCAATATATTTTAATTATAATTAATTCCAACAAATTTAGACTAGCTTAAATCGTAGGGTCGCAGGTAGGGTAGCACCTAAGGTAGCAGTTTTCTGCGACCGTAAGGTATAGGTCGGACGTAGGGTCGGATACATTCGACCCTACGTGCGACCATACCCTCCCTAGGACTTCCCAAGGGCATGTGATCGATCCTGTGGTCTCGTAGGTCCATTCTAAGATTGTTCTATGGCTCATAACTATGATTTTTATATTCTTTCCATTGCCTATGATGATTACTTCCATGGATTCCTTTGGAACTCGTCCATGGATGGATGATTTGGGATTCTCTTAATCCTAACTTCTTCATAATCTATTCTAGGCTCTTAATTATGAAGGAAATTAGGTACCTGAGGTTGACTGAGATTCAGAGGTTTCTCTGAACTTCCTCCTCTTCCTTTGTCTTTTCTTCAATTTTCCTTCTCTTCTTCTTTTCCTTCTCTTTTTCTTTCTCTCACTTTCAATTAGGGTTCTCAAAAGGAGTGAAAGATGCTAAGGGACGTCCTATTTATAGAGGAAAACCCTCCAAAATAAGTCCCACCGAGTTTAGGAAAGAACCCCTTGGAATTAGGAAAGTTTCCTAATTTACGGTTTCTGTCTGTCATCGTATAGTCAGACATTGGGTCGCAGGATCCGTCGACCCTACACCTTTTTAGTCATGCAACCCTATGACTAAAAAGTCATGGGTTGGACTTCTGTTGAGGTGGGGTCGACCCTACCTGTTTAGGCATGCGACCCTACCCTCACATTTTTTGTTTTTGCGTTAGACTCATACATGGTCTTGTGATTTTCTTCACGCACTTGGTCCACTTGGCTCGACCAAGATAGGTAGACCTGGTACAAGGTGGTAAGACTGGTTAGTTCGATACGGGTCTTACATGCGTCATCCTCCCACATCGTCATGCCTAGGGACACACGTGACCCAATGGTTAGTAGGCGAAATATGGTATCAACACCTACCACCTGATAAGAGAACCATAGGTTGTAAGTGGAATTTTAAAATAAATGGAAATGCAGATGGTATAGTCGAAAGGTATAAGGCTCGGTTAGTAGCAAAAGGATATATCCAACTTGAAGGTTTAGAATTTTATGATACCTTTGCTCCTGTTGCTAAACTAGTAACTGCTAGATGTCTTATTGCCTTAGCTATATACAAGAAATGGCCTCTTTTTTAGTTAGATATGAAAAATGCTTTCTTGACTGGTGATCTAGATGAAGAGGTTTATATGACTCCCCCTCCTGGGTACACTCACAATGGTTCTCCATTGTCACCTGGTATAATATGTCAACTTCAAAAGTCCTTGTATGGACTTAAGCCAGCTCCACAGCAATGGAACCACAAGTTTGTTGATGCATTGCTTCTTATGGGGTTTGTTCAGTCACTTGCTAATGCATCACTATTCACATTTCATGATGGGCTGATATTTACAATCTTATTACTCTATGTGGATGATATAATAGTAATAGGGACAGACTCTTCTCATATTGATTCCACAAAGGCTCATCTCAATTAGCATTTTCAAGTTAAAGAACTAGGCATGTTGACATATTTTCTTGGCATCGAATTTGTGTATACATCTGATGGCCTAATCCTGTCTCAACAAAAATATGCTCAAGATATTGTTTCTGATTCTGGTCTGTTAGGTAGTAAACTGAGTACATTTTTTATGGAACAAAACCTAAAATTAGATAATGAAGCTGGTCAATTACTTCCTGATCCATCATCTTATCGTCGGCTGATAGGTAGACTTATCTACCTCACGGGTACAAGACCGGATATTTACCACACAATGCATGTTTTAAGTCAATTTATAAATGCACCTCATGACACTCATCTTCAAGCAGCTCATCGGGTTGTTAGATACATTAAAGGTACTTTGTCTCTTGTCATTCATATGACAACTGCTACAACTCTAGTTATAACTGATTACTATGATGTTGATTGGGCAAGTTCCAGTTTACCAGAAGGTGAACTACCGGCTATATCACTTTCTTCGGTTCATGCCCCGTTTCCTGGAAAATGAAGAAGCAACAGAGAGTTTCCAGATCTTCAACTGAGGCAAAATATCGGTCTCTTGCTGCTTTGGTTTGTGAACTAACATGGTTAAAGTCCTTATTCTCTGATCTTGGTTTGTCTATTCAGCTTCCTATTTCTATATACTGTGACAACCAGGCTGCAATTCATATTGCCACAATCCTGTATTTCATGAAAGAACTAAACACATAGAAATAGATTGTCATTTTGTAAGGGACAAAATACAATCTAGACTTATTAAACCTGAACATGTTTGTTCTCATCTTCAAAGGGCTGAACTTCTAACTAAGGCATTGGATCAACGTCAGCTGAATATTTTCTTCTTGGCAAGCTAGATCTTCAGTGTTTCCCTCCATCTGCTTAAGGGGGTGTGTTAAGAATAATGACGTGTATGACACCTGTCCTTTGTTATAATATTTATTTTAGTATTTTCTTTCATGTTGTAGATATAAAGAGACTATGTATCAATCGGTGATATAACATTTGTTTCTGTAAGACCCGTATCAATCTAACCCGGTCTTACCACCTTGAACCAGGTCTACCCATCAAGGTCGAGCCAAATGGATCAAGTGCGTGAGGGAGATCACGATCCTAGGTATTAAACTGACCCAAAAACACTAAAATAAGGGGAAGGTCGCATACCCAGCATGGCAGGGTCGGACCCCCCAGTATAAAAAGTCAGACCCTGAGTTTATAACTAGGGGTCAGACAATTTAGAACCAGGGGTCGACGGGATCTCCGACCCCCTCATCGACCCCCAGTCTGTCGAGAGAAATCGTGAATTGGGAAATTTCCAAATTTCAATGGGATTCCTTCCTAATCTCAATGGAACTTATTTTGGGAGTTTCTACTCTACAAATAGGACATCCCTAAGCCTCTTTCACTCCTTTTAGAACCATAATTGGATTGAGAGAAAGAGAAGAGAAGGAGAAGAGAAGGAAAAGAGAAGGAGAAGAGAAGAAGATCAAAGAGAAGGCTTCAGAGAAACAAGCTAATTCTTCTCAGGTATGGATACTATCTCCATTTAATTCTAGCGACCTTAGAATAGATAGTGAAGAGAGTATGATCTAGGAGAAAGCCAAATCATCCATCAAGGTTAGGTTTTCATGGAAAACCATGGAGGAGATCATTAAAACCATGTAGGTGAATAAACTATAGTTCTAAACCATAGAACATGTATGGAATGGATTGTAGAAGCAAGCCATAGGACCCAAACACGAAAGAATGGACTGTAGGATGAAAATTTGACTAAACCCACGGGCGGTCGTACGGGGGGTCGATGGCCAATCGACCCCCAATGTTCGGGAAGTCCAGAATCTGGGTGGTAGCACCCAGGGTCGATGGAACCTCCGACCCTGGCATTGACCCCCAGTTAACAGCATGCTTTTTAAAATCAAAATTAATTCTAATTAAATTCTATCAACTTGATTAGGTCTTCTAGTGATATAATAGTAATATTTACTTGACTCTTAAAGCTTGAGAGAGGATCTACAATCAAGCAAAGGTGAGGGAACAAGACCTAAACTAATTGGTTAATAATAAATTATTTTATTCTTGTGTCCAATGCCAATATTTATTCTATGCATGTATGATTGTTATGTGCATTCAACATGTCATCCAATATTTCTATAATTACTGTTCATGCATATTTAAATTATTATTTATAACATGATGATAATGATGATGATAAGAATAGGCATGTGAATGTATGTGTGTGGTTGGTGTGCTTGATACGAGCGAGTATCAGGGGGTGTCATAGGCCGAGCCTCAGTACTCTAGCTCTATCTCTAACTCAAGTCTTGTCCACTGACATCGCCGTATCACCATTACCTTAGCAGAACTATTACGTCGTAGTGTATGAGGGGAGGTGGTCTCGGACCATGTAGTCTCTGACTCTGCCGGAGAGCCTTAGCCCTATCTCTATGGACGTATTGAGGGATGCTGGGGTGAGGCCTTGGATACACTGATTGGCATTAGGATTGGTTAGTTGCGAGCCTAGTTTGCAAGCCCTCATCAGCAGGGGCTTACGTGTTGGTATGGGTAGAGTATCAGGGGAAGTGTCATAGGCCGGGCCTCAACACTTTAGCTCTATCTCTATTCCATGGTAGGGTGCATGTGGGACGACTATAAACGTTACCTTTGGGAGGCTTAACACACTCGCGTATAGAGGTGCGGCGGTCACTTATCCTTTCTATAGCACATTGCAAACTTATTTACCGGACCAAAGATATGAATTGAATGCATGCATATGTTTGTCGCATTGTTTTGTTTGCTCACGGAGCCATGATGTGTGCTCACCCTCTCGACATCGAATATTTTTAGTTGATGATGCAGGTACTACGGCCGAAGATTATTTGAGTCCTCTGGTGTACGCGCGTGTTGCTACAATGGAAGCTGAAGACTTAGTGGATACGCATGATCCTCATGCGAGTGCAACTCTTGCGTATTCGATTAGATTTTCATTTGAATTATTAAAGGAATGTAATTGTTATTTTATTTATTTATGTCTCAGTTGATACAACAATAACTTGATATTTTATTTATGATTATCACAGTTAGATTTCTCAGTTCATTTACTATAAGACTTCCGCTATTGTGCATTTATTCTGATTAATGCTATGGATGTGTATGATTTTATTTTTAATGGACACAGCCTATTAGAGATCCTGGTTGAACAGTTGGTTTATTAGCGGTTCATCACAGCATTCTGAATAGTACAGAATTGAGGTGTGACAACTTGGTATTAGAGCATCTCAGGCCCTGTCTGTGAAACCCGTATACTTCCACAAAAGGTCGTGAATTGAGATAGGATAAAAATTTAAAAGATGTAATAATAACACATCATAAGCATCTGTGTTGTTTGAGACAAAACTGAAAGAGAATAATGCATCTATTAAATGAGAAAAAAATTTATATACAACCAAGGGAAGAACAAACATTTATATATATATATATATATATATATATATATATATATATATGATTAAAGCAGAGTAGAGTCCACAGCCCAGACAGTTTCTCTGAAGTACAAAAGAAAGATAAAAGAAATACATCAAGAAGCTGGTGGTGATGGGGGAGGTGGTGCCTCACGGTCTCTATCATAGTCTTCAACGTAGACTCTAGTCAACCAAGCTATCAGCGTCTGGGTCTTCTGGAAACTAGCTGTGAGATCAGCCACCTGTTGGTCAATCACACGCTGAGAATCCCTAAGCTCTCCCACCCGCTGATCCGACATGCGCTGAGCAACCAGAAGCTCTCCCACCCACTGATCGAACAAGCGCTGAGCCTCTAGAAGCTCTCCCATCCTCAAGTCAGACATATACTGAGCCTCTCGTATCTCGTAGAATATCCCCATCATGTCATCAGACGGAGCATACGAAGGATCAGCTGCATGCGAAGGACCAGCTGAAGAAGACGGACCAGCTCCACCAGCTCCAGTAGCATGAGTAGGTGATGGAGGAGGTATGGCATCCACATCCATGTATAGTCGATTGTCATCATCCCCATGAACCCCTGCTCCAGCAGCTGTTGCTGCTGCCTCAGCGTCAGCCATCTCCACTCGAGTGCGAGGGCGCACCATCGTGTTTCTCTCCTCATCGCTGACCTGGGCATCCCGCATGCCCATCTTGCAGATGGCTTCCCAATCTAGAGGCGATGAGAAAGATTTCTCCTGAATCTTTTCATCCAACAAATCAACCCCCAGGCGGGTATGCAATGTAGTGATCATGCATCCATAAGGAAGGTTGCTAGTGTGACTGTGCAACGTGGCACTGATCATCGTCTGCATGAGGATATAGGAAAGGCAGACAGGCTGCCTAGTGCATATGCAGTACAGCAGATACTGGGTCAACTGGGAGACCCTCTCGTAGTATCCACTCTGTGGTATCAGGTTAAGCTGAATGATCTTATAGTACACCCATGGATCTGAATGCAGATAACTCGCTTTCTTCTCGCAACGATCAGGTCTGATGAGCTGACGGTCTATCTCAGCCATCATCTGTAATGAGAAGAACTGGGGCTCTCCTGGGACACAGAAAACGAAGGAGCCACCATAAAAGATACCCAGCAAGTCCGCTAGCTGTCGATAGTCGAAAGAAATATTAACCCCCTTGACATAGCTAGTGATCCGAAGCTCACCACCTCTCTCAACATCGTTGTAATCCCCCACCACTTGGAGATTACAATAGAATTGGCGTACTAAGTCAGGACAGGTACAGATGTCATAGGTGATGACAGGCAGCCATCCCATATCACCAAAAGCCCCCTCCACATTGAACAAAGGCCAAGCTAGCCAAGTCCACTTTGCAGCCTCCCTTTACTTTCTTGCAAGCATAACGGGCATACTAAGTCTCGACTTCAGTGGAACGGAAGCGAAGAGGGTCACGAACACTGGGTACCTTGGTACGAGCCATGGTATCTGCAAATAACAAAGAAAAACAAATAATGGCTTAGTAGAGAGGAAAAACCTAAAATTTTGACATAATAACGACGTAAATTGGTCAAAAGCCTCACTTTTCACCCATACACGTGGGCAGGAGGACTTACATAGATCCTAAACTATCCTGTGAGACTCATACAGTCGAAAATTTCAACTAATGAGATTGAATTGGAAGAAATTTCAAGAAATTCAAAATCTCGACCAAATTAGGGCAAAAAGAGTAAATTTCAAGTTTCTCGATGACCAACCGATGAAACTCAAATATTTTTGAGGGCTTCCGTTCCTCGAGTCACCAACCACAAAAGCCCCCAATAAAAATCAAATTTTTATGGTTGAAAAAATTTTAATTTGAAAAATACAAGATATACGAGCAAAAACCAAGGTAAGGAAACCTAAAAACATGAAAATGTAGAAGACATACCTATAGCAGAGGTGTAGACGATGAAACAAGGAGTGCAAACCACCAACGGATCGGAGTTGTCACTATAGCAACTTAGAAGGATGAGACGAGTCGAAGCGGAGAAGAAAGAATGGGAAATGGACTTTAAATCGGAACTTAAAAATCTGATTTTTTGTCCGGGGGTCGGAAAATTCGACTAAAACAATCGACCCACCCATCGACCCCCGCATCGATCCTCGGCTCTCGAGAATCTGACAGAGAACCAGGGGTCGCATCCTGGGTCGGACATCCTCCGACCCCCCCATAGACCCCCGGCTCTCGGGAAGAATGGATGATTTCTCAGGGTCGCATACTGAGGGTCGGACACCCATCGACCCTCACCATCGACCCTATAGTGAAAATACAGCATTTTTGACAGAATGATCTGAAAATTTTGAAATTTGCATTTGTTAGTGATTTTAAAATATGAAAATGAGGTATATAATGATTGCCTCACGTATTCTATGATTTTCAGGCATTCCCTCCAGCAGAACAGATAATGGCATTCCCGTTAGAGTACTCTTTGACTTAGGAGCTACTCATTCTTTTATATCTGTGTCATTTGGAAAGAAGCTGAATTTACCCATCAAAACAATAGACTACAAACTACTTGTATGACCACGAATGGGATTAGAAGTGGAATTAGAAAAAGGTTATGGGCCATGTCCAGTTCTCATTGACGAGAAAACCATAGATGTAACCTTGATTCAACTCGAGATGGCAGACTTTGACGTCATCTTGGGAATGGACTGGTTGGTTCGGCATTCTGCAAACCTATTATGTGCCAAAAAAAGTTGACATTTAAAGACAAGGAAGGAGCAGAGTTCAGTTTTGCGGGAACCAAACTTCCCCGTAAACAAAAGCTCATACTCTCTGCGCTAAAGGCTAAGAAGTGCCTTGAGAAATGAGCAGTCGGGTATTTAGTATCTGTGGTCGACCTTACCAAGGAAGCACCACGAATGGAAGATATTGATGTCGTGCATGACTTTCCAGGCATGTTTCTTGAAGAACTACCAGGATTACCACCCGATCAAGCTACAGAGTTTGTTATAGACCTTATACCTCGAGCCGCACCGGTATCGAAACCACCTTATCGAATGGCTCCTACTGAATTGAAGGAATTGAAAGTACAACTACAAGAACTGCTGGACAAGGGTTACATTCGCCCTAGCATATCACCATGGGGAGCGCCAGTATTATTCGTAAAGAAGAAGGACGGTAGTGTTCGATTGTGTATAGACTACCGAGAACAGAATAAACTAACAATCAAGAATCGATACCCATTGCCTCGGATCGATGACTTGTTCGATCAGTTGCAAGGAGCAAAAGTGTTCTCCAAGATCAATCTTCAGTCAGGCTACCATCAGCTGAAGATTAAGGACGGTGATATTCCCAAGACAGCATTCAGTACCAGATATAGACATTATGAATTTTTGGTCATATCTTTTGGATTGACAAACGCACCAGCAACCTCTATGGAACTTATGAATTGGGTATTCCACGATATGTTGGATACGTCAGTTATTGTATTCATTGATGATATATTGGTCTACTCCAAAGACGAGGAAACTCATGTTAAGAATAGCCACTACGTAAGGAGAAGCTCTACGCCAAATTTTCAAAGTATGAGTTTTGGCTAAAGGAAGTCGCTTTTCTAGGCCAAGTAGTATCCACTGAAGGAATTAAAGTGGATCCCAGCAAGATCGAGGCTATTATAAAGTGGGAAGCACCGAAGAGCGTTGCAGAAATTAGAAGTTTCATAGGTCTAGCTGGGTATTATCGACGATTTATGGAAGACTATTCCCGAATTGCCGTACCTCTCACCAACTTAACTAAGAAGGGCGAGAAATTTTTTTGGACGGATAAATGCAAGAAGAGTTTCCAAACCTTGAAGGCTAGATTGATATCAGCTCCAATCTTGACCATCCCAATTCCAGGACAACCATTTATCTTATACACCGATGCATCAGGATTGGGATTAGGATGTGTACTTACGCAAGGAGAACAAGTAATTGCTTATGCCTCAAGACAACTGAAGACACATGAGAAGAACTATCCCACTCATGATTTGGAACTAGCGGCAGTATTACATGCTGTCAAAATATGGAGACATTATCTGTTCGGGGAGAAGTTTCAAATTAAATCAGACCCTAAAAGTTTTACTTATCTATTTAATCAGAAGGATCTGAATATGAGACAAAGAAGATGGTTGGAACTATTGAAAGACTATGATTGTGATATCCAGTATCATTCGGGGAAAGCTGATGTAGTAGCCGATGCGTTGAATAGAAAGGCAATGATAAAATCTCAAGGAGAGGTTAGCACAACTACCGCAATATATACTATCGTAAAGGTATTCAAGCATGGTAATGAGCAGTTTGTGATAGATGCACCAGATGGATCAGTCAACCAAGGGTTTATTCATTGGTTTTCAAATATGTTCGCCGCATTGAAGATTATACCGGATATAGTTGATGAAGTAAAGACAGCTATCAAATCAGATCCTTACCTAAGAACGGTACAAGTGGACATCGAAAAAGGTAGGACTAACCCTGAGTTCACCTTGGACGAAGAAAAGGTACTGAAGTTCAAAGGAAGAATATGTGTACCTGAAACAGAAAGCTTGGACATTAGACACCGATTGATGAAAGAAGCCCATACCACCATCTATTCGATACAACCTGGAAGTACAAAAATGTATCATGATCTAAAGAAATTATATTGGTGGAGAGGAATGAAAGCAGATGTAGCTACGTTTGTGTCTCAATGCCTAAATTGTCAGAAAGTAAAGGCTGAACGACAAAGACCGGCAGAACTGTTACAGCCGTTATCGGAACCAGCATGGAAATGGTACTGCATCACTATGGACTTCATCATAGGATTACCACTGACTCCTCGAGTAGTTGATGCAGTTTGGGTGATTGTAGACCGCCTTACTAAAACAGCTCGCTTTATACCTATACGACCTCAGTATACACTGGAGAGGTTAGCTAAGCTGTATGTGGATAACATTGTGTGATTACATGATGTACCTGAAAGCATTGTGTCCGATAGAGATCCACAATTTACTTCATAGTTTTGGGAAGGATTGCAAAAGGCTATGGGTACAACATTGAAGTTTAGTACCGCATTCCATCCACAGATAGATGGACAGTCAGAGAGTACAATTCAGATTCTAGAAGATATGCTTCGAGCATGTGTAATTGATTTTAAAGGATCATGGGATGAACAGTTACCATTGATTGAGTTCGCTTATAACAATAGCTATCAGGCTACTATACAGATGTCACCCTATGAAGCACTGTATGGCCGAAATTGTCGAACTCCTTTGTTTTGGAATGAAGTTGGGGAACGTAGTATTGTTTGGCCGGAATTTGTTGAAGAGACTTGTCGAGTGGTCGACATTATCAAGGAAAGAGTGAGAACAACTCAAAATCGTCAGAAGCAATATGCAGATACTCGATGTCGAGACCTTGAATTCGTCGTGGGTGATAAAGTATTCTTAAAAGTATCGCCTATGTAAGGATTGAAACGGTTCGGACAGAAAAGGAAACTAAGTCCAAGATATGTCGGTCCATATGAGATTCTAGCTAAGCGTGGAAAAGTGGCTTACCAATTAGCACTACCACCATCTATGTCAAGTGTGCATGACGTATTTCATATTTCCTTATTGACGAAGTATGTCAAGGATCCAACGCACGTTCTGACAGTAGATCTACCTGATCTGACTGATGATTTGACATTTGAAGTAACACCAACTGAAATCACCAGCCGAAAGGTTCAACGGCTACACAACCGTGATATCTATTATGTTAAGGTCACCTGGAGAAGTAGAGATATGGAAGAAATCACATTGGAAGAAGAGAATGCTATGCGAAAGCAATATCCTCATTTATTTGACTCGGAAGGTATGTACAATTTTGAGGACGAAATTTTTATAAGTAGGGGGGAGTTGTAAGACCCGTAACAAACTAACCCGGTCTTACCACCTTAAACCAGGTCTACCCATCATGGTCGAGCCAAATGGATCAAGTGCGTGAGGGAGATCACGATCCTAGGCTTCAGAGAAACAAGCTAATTTTTCTCAGGTATGGATACTATCTCCATTTAATTCTAGAGACCTTAGAATAGATAGTGAAGAGAGTATGATCTAGGGGAAACCCAAATCATCCATCCATGGTTAGGTTTTCATGGAAAACCATGGAGGAGATCATTAAAACCATGTAGGTGAATAAACTATAGTTCTAAACCATAGAACATGTATGGAATGGATTGTAGAAGCAAGCCATAAGACCCAAACAAGAAAGAATGGACTGTAGGATAAAAATTTGACTAAACCCACGGGGGGTCGATGGCCAATCGACCCTACCAGACACTAACAATCGACCCCCAGTATTCGAGAAGTCCAGAATCTGGGTGGTAGCACCCAGGGTCGATGGAACCTCTGACCCTGGCATCGACCCCCAGTTAACAGTATGCTTTTTAAAATTAGAATTACTTTTAATTAAATTCTATCGACTTGATTAGGTCTTCTAGTGATATAATAGTGATATTTACTTGATTCTTAAAGCTTGAGAGAGGATCTACGATCAAGCAAAGGTGAGGGAACAAGACCTAAACTAATTGGTTAATAATAAACTATTTTATTCTTGTATCCAATGCCATTATTGATTCTATGCGTGTATGCTTGTTATGTGTATTCAACATGTCATCCAATATTTCTATTATTACTGTTCATGCATATTTAAATTATTGTTTATAACATGATGATGATGATGATAGGAATAGGCATGTGAATGTATGTGTGTGGTTGGTGTGCTTGATACGAGCGAGTATCAGGGGGGTGTCATAGGCCTGGCCTCAGCACTCTAGCTCTATCTCTAACTCAAGTCTTGTCCACTGACATCGTCGTATCACCATTACCTTAGCAGAACTATTATGTCGTAGTGTATGAGCGGAGGTGGTCTCGGACCGTGTAGTCTCTGACTCTGCCGGGGGGCCTTAGCCCTATCTCTATGGATGTATTGAGGGATCCTAGGGTGAGGCCTTGGACACACTGATTGGCATTTGGATTGGTTAGTTGCGAGCCCAGTTTGCATGCCCTCGCCAGTAGGGGCTTACGTGTTGGAATGGGTAGAGTATCAGGGGAAGTGTCATAGGCCGGGCCTCAGCACTTTAGCTCTATCTTATTCCATGGTAGGGTGCATGTGGGACGACAATAAACGTTACCTTTGGGCGGTTTAACACACACGTGTATAGAGGTACGCCGGCCACCTATCCTTTCTAAAGCACATTGCAAACTTATTTACTAGACCAAAGATATGAATTGAACGCATGCATATGTTTGTTGCATTGTTTTGTTTGCTCACTGAGCCATGATGTGTGCTCACCCTCTCGACGTCAAATATTTTTAGTTGATGATGCAGTTACTACGATCGAAGATTATTTGAGTGCTCTGATGTACGCGCATGTTGCTGCAATGGAAGCCGAAGACTTAGTAGATACGCATGATCCCTCATGCGAGTGCAACTCATGCGTAATCAATTAGATTTTCATTTGAATTATTAAAGTAATGTAATTGATATTTTATTTATTTATGTCTCAGTTGATACAACAATAACTTGATATTTTATTTATGATTATCGCAGTTAGATTTCTCAGTTCATTTACTATAAAACTTCCGCTATTGTGTATTTATTTTGATTAATGTTGTGGATGTGTATGGTTTTATTTTTAATGGACACAGCCTATTAAAGATCCCGGTTGAACCGTTGGTTTATTAGTGGTTCATCACACCATTCTGAGTAGTACGAAATTGGGGTGTGACAGTTTCAGCCCTGATCTATCTTGTAGGCCCACCAAGCTGACTAGACCTGCAAGACAAGCAAAGACAAGGGGAGGAGGCGGGCCTGTGGCCCCGTGTCCACTCCGATGCCAAAGTTAGGGCTCTGTGAACAGTCGATGGGCTCGGTGTCGAGCCCACAACAATATTTAAGTGTAAGTGGGGTAGGTAAGAGATTCTTCATCCCATGTGTCAGAGCGAGAATCTATGTTCTAGTACCTGAATTCTCAGGATTTTCCTTATTTATAGTGAATAGTGCATTTTCCTTAAATATCGCTTTTGCCTTTTGCTCCTGTGTTCGGATTTATGAAGATATTTTCTTATATCCAATCGGGAACATCCATGTGGCTTGTTGGTTGAGTCCTACGTGTCGTGGTTTTATTGATAGTGTGACAGAATTCCCCAACACTTGCCTCGTTGCCCTGCTGAATCTATAGGGTTACGCTGAGCAAAGAAGAAGGATGAAAATTCCCCCCAATAAATTTCCTCGTTGCTCTGTTGAATCCGTAAGGTTCGACTGTGCATAAATTTATGCCAATATGGATCCGCTGTTGTCATGTTATTCTGTGTATGGGAGACTGATGCCGGTGTTGAGCTTTTGGGGGTGTGCGAGATGTGTTGATGTCCAGTTGGCGATGAAGGTACCGATGTGGGCACTGCAGCCCAACCACATCGGATAATTTCCACATGTCTACCGAGGTGATAACGAGATTGTCACGTGACATCTATGCCGCTGTTGATCCGTTGTGACGGGACCGATGTGACTGGACCGATGTGACTAGGCTGATGTGACTAGACCGATGTGGGCACCGCGGTTAGTACACATCGGTCCTTTTGATGAAATTTGCTGATGTGGTCATGGGATGAGCACGTGACCTTTGCAGTGGCGGTGATCCTATGTGACTGGACCGATGTGGGCACTGCGGCCAGTACACATCGATCCTTTTGATGAAATTTGTTAATGTGGTCATGGGATTGGCACGTGACCTTCGCAGTGCCGGTGATCCGATGTGATTGGACTGATATAGGCACTGCAGTCAGTATACATCGGTCCTTTTGATGAAATTTGCCGATGTGGTCACGGGATTGACATGTGACCTTCGCAGCACCGATGATCCGATGTGATTGGACCGTTGTAGGCGCTGCAGTCAGTACACATCGGTCCTTTTGATGAAATTTACCGATGTGGTCATGGGATTGGCACATGACCTTCGCAGCGGTGGTAATCCGATGTGACTGGACCGATGTGGGCACTGCGGCCAGTACACATCGATCCTTTTGATGAAATTTGTCGATGTGGTCACGGGATTGGCACGTGACCTTCGCAGTGTCCGTGATCCGATGTGACTGGACCGATGTAGGCACTGCGGTCAGTATACATCGGTCCATTTGAAGAAGTTTATCGATGTGGTCACGGGATTGGCACGTGACCTTTCCTCCTTTTGTATGCCGATGTAAAGGGGCCGATGTGGGCATTGCGGGCGATATACATTGGTCCTTTTGAGAGACTCCGTTGTTTCCATCGGCTAATGGATTCAGATCCGATTACAGATCCAGGTCGGGAACATGGACAACGCAAAGCGGGACCCGGGGTGCATCGTCGGTAATAAATGTACTGCTTCGACGTTCCTATAGTGAGGTGCCACGTGGAGTGTCCGTCAGTAAATTGCATATATAAATGAGTGGTGGGGTATGGATTTCCCTCATTCTGAAGAACTGTTGCTCACGTCGCGAACATAAGGCACAACTCTTTGACATCGGCTCTTCGACTTTGGTTCGGCGATATCAACGCTGTGACATTGGCTCAGCGCGGAAGTCTGCTTGCTTGTATTCCAGTAAGTCTTGTTTTCCTTAACTTGGTTGTCCATTTTCTTAGCCAATGGTTAATGAGGGGAGGGATAACGATATGGAGGTAGACATAGAAATTGTGGGAACGTCGTCCTCCAGCGGTAGTAGTAGCTCCACTTCGTCTAGTCGCGGGCGACTGCTAGCACATCATCAGCAAGGGTATCCACAGATCGGGTATCCGAGGGTAGGCCCGAGACAAAGTTAAGGACAGAGGAGTCCATTGAGCGAAGCAGAAGTTCATCTCAGAACATCAGCAGGGTAGGAACTTCATCTGTCCTGCCTCGACAAGAATTATTGACAAGGGTCTCGACACATGAATTAGGGTCCGAGGTCATTCTTGAGGCCCGAGAGGAGGCTGGTGCCCCTCCGGAATTTGATGCGAGGGAAGATGTCTACCTGCTGACCAAGGCCGAATTTTATAGTTTTCGGGAGCGGTATCAAATTCCTGTCGATGTGGAGATCCGGATGCCTGACCCAGGGGATAGGGCCTGCTGGAGTCGTCGATCAGAGCTCTGTGTGAACCTTGAGATGTTCAAGGCTGGTTTCCGTGTGCCGGTACCTTGATTGGTAGTTGAGATCCTAGAATACTATAAGGTTGCCCTGATCCAGTTGATGCCGAACTCCTGAAAGATTATGATAGCCTTCATAGTGTATTTAAGGAATCTGGGGTAGAGGCCGACGTTGAACATGTTTCGGGCCATGTTCACGTTCAACGACTACTGCAAGACGGGGTGATATTATTTCACAAAGAAGCCAGACTTCGGTGACATTTTGGCAGATAAGCCCACATCGATCAAACTCTGAAAGAATAAATTCTTCTACATCCGGGGTGAGAATGTGGTGTTGGAGAACGTCTGGATAAAATTAGATGCAGAAATGCTAAATATCGACGTGCCCTTGATGCCAGAAGAGTCCGAGTTGCTTCCGCGCGCTCGTCAATCAGAGGGGACTCCCATCCGTGTCCCCGACCTAAGAAATCCCTTCCTTTTATATGAGAACAGATTGGATGAGTATTGTTCATGATGTAGTGTGTGTTAACATCGACATACTAACTCCTGGCTGATTCTGTTTTTGTATGTTGCAGTGATGTTGTCGAAGGAATATCTGATGGAGCTGTGGAGGAAGGAGGCCACCAAAGAATGGGAGGCCGAGGCGAAGAGGTCCCAAGACGACCAAGGGAGGCAGACAACGCCGGATAGGTGCAGCGGTGAGAGGGATGCGGCACGAAAAACGCTAAAAAGACCATGTAAGACATCTCCTGATTCCGCTTTAGCCGATGCAGCCCGTATCTATGCCATGCCCCTGATCCCTCGATATCGTGTTCTTGATTTTTCAGGAAAGGGGGCGTTGTTACCAACACCACGGAAGTCCTTGCGCTCACAGAATCGGTGGGGACAGGAGGGGATAGGCATGCCACTCCTCAATGCTCCCAACAACAGTCCGCGCCCCATCCATTAGACCGAGGGAGTACCTGGGGCAAGGGGGGACATGAATGAGTTTCGTCGTATTCCCTTATCGGCCCCTTGCCCAGGAGGAAGATGGGGGACGAGCAGGTATTCCAACCCGATTGGGCCCTGACCGATGATGATACAGCCATGGGTGATATCCACGTCGTTCGCGAGCTAATGAAGGGGGCCATCCTTCCTCGGGACTGGGAGTTGGTGTAGAATCTACCAACACCATCCCTGTTATCGACGCCGATACCCTTGCTGCATCAGTAAGCTGGTGACCTTGCCTCCTTGACCCCTTTCGGACCTTACGTTTTGCTGCCTTGCTTACAGTTATCTTTTTTTCTTGTTGTCTTGGTGCAGCTCGGGGTATACATGGAAACTTTGAAGCAGCGCGCCGAAAAAACAACGAAGGACTTGAGCGAGACAGATCGCAAGTTGCATCAGGCTGAGAAGCAGAGGGAAGATGCCAGGACGCAGCTTCGCTCCAAGGAACGGGAGCTCACTTCGGTGACTGTTGAGAACGCTCAGCTCCGAGCTGAGGTGGAGACTCTTCGTGAGGAGAGAGTCCATCATCGGGAGGTGGAGAAGGCGAGTAAGGAGTGGATTGCCAAGTTGCGGTCTGTTCGCTGAAGCTGCCAAAGAACGGGGGACGAAGTTCAAGGAAGCATTCCTAAAGGCTCGATCCATAGCTGCCGGGGCCATCCACCTATATCAGAAATCGGAGGCCTTCAAGGAGTTGGTGGGAAGATGCCCTCTTCACAGCTTCACCCAGGGTGATGAGGCATTAAAGGAATATGTGGACGAAATGGTGCTCGGGGTGGACTATGCTGATGCCGAATGCTTGAGGCCTGTCAATGTGTCGGTGGAGATACCCGAGGTGGACGACGCAGAGACTCTTTGACAGCTCGCAGAGGTATTTGATGGAGAGGATCCCCCCTTCCCCTGATGGCGATGATGAGACTCCCTCTACTCCTCGGGCCGGTACTGCCTCACCCACAGGTCTTCCCCGCACCCCCAGTGGTTCTCCTTCGCGTACTGCTGGCGAAGCGGTCGGTAGCAGGGTGGTTCACCAAGGAGAGAGCAGCTAGAGACCTGTCCATGTTGTAACTATATCAGCGGGGTGGTTCACCAAGGAGAGAGCAGCTCGGGTGGCGGTAATACTAGACCATTCTGCCCATACAGGGGCGAGCGCTACACAGACTGCGAGAAACAACCCGGCACCACCGTGTCACAATTAGCTGGACCCAACCCAAATATTAAGTGTTATAACTGTCGAGAATCGGGACATGTTGCAAGGAACTGCACGCTACCTAAGAAGCAAGATCCCCAAAGAAGCCGAGTTTATGCAGTCACCACCGAAGAGGCAGCCGCATCACCCGATGTGGTAACCGGTACGACTTTATCCCTTACTATTTGGTTTATTCTTTCGGTTGCATGAGCATATAGAACTAAGGGGCAATATATTCCGGGGAATTGTAAATGTAGCTGGTTTACCCGCCGAGTATTATTTGACTCGGGGCCCACGCACTCCCTTTGTTTCTCGTTTCTTTTGGGAAGCGAATGGAGTTACCAATCAAGCAATTGAACCCAAGCTTGATAGTTCGCTCTCCACTAGGAGTCGAAGTGGCTTTGACCAAGTATTATGGACCATGTACTGTAAGTATCGAGGGCCGAGACTTAGAAGCAAGCCTAGTAATACTTGAGATGGCAGATTTTGTTGTCATTTTAGGGATGGATTGGCTAGGCCATCATTCGGCCGTCCTTTTATGTGGTGAAAGGAAGCTTATTCTTACTGACAAAGAGGGAAAGGAATATAGTTTCGCTGGGATTAAGCTATCTAGGAAGCGGAAGTTGATCCTCTCCGCCCTAAAGACTAAGAGATGCTTGGAGAAAGGGGGAGTGGGTTATCTCGTATCTGTAGTCGACCTCACAGCAGAGTCACTCAAGATGGAAGATATAGAGGTGGTTCGGGAGTTTCCGGATGTATTTCCGGAAGATCTTCCGGGCTTACCACCGAGACGGGGCTACAGAATTTGTGATAGATCTTATACCAGGTTCGGCTCCGGTGTCTAAAGCGCCATACAGGATGGCCCCGACCGAGTTAAAGGAGTTGAAGACCCAATTACAAGAATTGTTGGATAAGGGCTTCATACGACCTAGTATTTCGCCTTGGGGAGCACCTGTGTTGTTCGTCAAGAAGAAAGATGGAAGTGTACGGCTATGTATTGACTATCGTGAGCTGAACAAGTTGACGATCAAGAATCGGTATCCTTTGCCTAGCATACGACCTAGTATTTCGCCTTGGGTTGGCTGGTTATTATAGAAGATTCGTAGAAGATTACTCCAGGATCACGGTTCCACTCACCAGATTGACCAAGAAGGGAGAGAAATTCATATGGACAGATGAGTGTGAGAAGTGCTTTCAGACCTTGAAGTCAAGACTTGTCTCTGCACCTATCCTGACCATCCCCGAACCAAGCGTACCGTTTACTCTATATACGGATGCTTCAGGGTTGGGTATTGGGTGTGTTCTGATGCAAGGAGAACGGGTGATCGCTACGCATCAAGACAGTTAAAAGAGCATGAGAAGAACTATCCCTACGCATGACTTGGAGCTAGCAGCGGTTATTCATGCAATCAAGACTTGGAGACACTATTTGTACGGTGAGAAGTTTCAGATCAAGTCAGATCACAAGAGCTTAACTTATCTCTTCACTCAGAAGGATCTAAATATGAGACAGAGGAGATGGCTGGAATTGTTAAAAGATTATGATTGCGACATCCAAGTACCATCCGAGTAAAGCAAATGTGGTGGCTGACGCCTTAAGCGAAAAGTGGGAATCGAAACCTGAGGCAGGACCGAGTACAAATGCTGCATTGTGTGCTGCAGCCTCGAGTTCGATGGAAATTGATGAAGAACATATTATCGAAACTGCAGAAGATCCAGTGGAGCAAGGCTTGATTCATAGTTCACTATGATGTTCGCCGCACTGAAGATCTCGCCGAGTCTAATTGATGAAGTCAAGGTAGCAATCCTACAGGATCCATATCTCGAGACAGTGCAGGAAGACTTAGAGAAGGGTACGTGTAATCTTGACTTTACCTTGGAATCGGACAAAGTACTCAAGTATCACGGACGGTTATGTATACCCGAGAGCGAAGACTGCGATATCGGAGGCCGAGTTATGGCCAAGCTCATGACACTCCATATTCGGTACATCCAGGAAGTACCAAGATGTACCATGATCTAAGAAGACTATATTGGTGGAGGGGTATGAAAGCTGATATAGCTCGTTTTGTGTTCCAATGTCTGAATTGTCAACAAGTTAAAGCGGAAAGGCAAAGACCCGCGGGTTTACTACAGCCATTACGGAACCTGCATGGAAGTGGGATTGTATCACCATGGATTTCGTCACCTGGCCTACCTTTGACACCAAGGTCGGTGGATGCAGTTTGGGTTATAGTAGATCAGCTCACCAAGACAGCTCGATTTATTGCGGTCGGACCTCGGTATACCATGGAGAAGCTGGCCAAGTTATATGTTGATAATATAGTCGGACTTCATGGCATTCCGAGAGTATAGTATCCGACGTAGATCCCCGTTTTACATTGAAATTCGGGGAAGGATTACGGAAAGCTATGGGAACAAAGTTGAAGTTCAAGACAGCTTTCCATCCTCGGACGGACGGACAGTCGAAACGAACCATTCAAATTTTGGAAGATATGCTTCGAGCTTGTGCATTAGATTTCAAAGGAGCTTGGGATGAGAAGCTATCACTTATCGAGTTTGCTTACAACAACAATTATCGGGCTACAATTCGGATGGCCCCATATGAAGCTCTCTTTGGGAGAAAATGTCGTACACCTCCCGTTATGGAATGAAGTGGGGGAAAGAAGAATTGTAGGACCGGAGTTTGTTGAAGAAACTTGCCGAGTAATTGATCAGATCAAAGAGAGAGTAAAGACAGCTCAAGTTCGACAGAAGCACTATGCGGATAATCGACGTCGAGATCTGGAGTTTGCAGTGGGTGACAAAGTGTTCTTGAAGGTGTTACCGGTGCGAGGTCTGAAACGGTTTGGTAAGAAGGGGAAGCTATGCCCCAGGTATGTGGGACCATATGAGATATTAAATCGACGTGGTAATGTAGCATATCAATTGGCTCTACCACCATCTATGTCCAGCGTCCATAATGTGTTCCATGTATCATTACTGAAGAAGTATGTTAGAGATCCATCGCATATCTTGAGCGCTGATCCTCCAGACTTGACTGAAGACTTAACTTTCGAAGTGGTGCCTGTAATGCTCTCAAGCCGAAAAGTTCAGCAACTTCGAACCAAGGATATCCACTATGTGAAGGTGCATTGGAGAAGCCAATATGTGGAGGAAATTACTTGGGAAGAAGGGAGCGCGATGAGGAGGGAGTACCCTAACCTTTTTGACGATCAAGGTACGTTCAAATTTCGAGGCCGAAATTTCTTTTAAGGATGGGGGAGTTGTAGTACCTACATGCAAATTTCGGGACGAAATTTCTTTTAAGGGAGGTGGAGTTGTAAGACCCGCACTCTGAAAACCCAGTCTAACCTTGGTTTTGTATCGTGACAGGTCTTTCGATCATCACCGAGCCAGACGGGGCAAGCGGATAACAAACAGGTACAAAATCAGACCGAAGTCGACCAATTATACCTGAATTTAGGTATACCGGTCGATGGTACCGGATGATGGTACCGGTCGACCGGTATGGCCTGCACAGCTATGTGCGGGAATTTGGAAATTGGTCACTGCGGGTCCTGCTTTTCTGATTTCGAATCCTAGAAGTTTCCTAATCCTAGTAGGGTTACTAAACCCTATTTCTAGCCTATAAATACACCCTTAAACCCCTCAAATCCTTTCCATTGTCTCTCACAAACCCTAGAGAAGAGAAAGAGCTTGGAAAGGAGAAGGAGCTAGAAAGAAGAAGGAGGTGCCGCCGTTACCGTTTGACGAAGCTCACGCTACGCCTGTCAACGGTAAGTGTTTGAATCCCTCTTCTTACCCTATGATAGTTGTGTGGGTGGATCAATACCATGCAAAGTAGGTATTGATCTAAAATCCTAAATTGGCCAATAAACCCTAAGTTGCCGTCAAACCCTAGATTTGAGTTTCGAGATGATATTCACCGAAACGAGACTTGAATGAGTTGGGGATAACTCTAACTCAAAGCCTAGACTTAGAATGGATAGGAGAAACCCTGAAAATCCATGGAGGATGATCGACGGCAGTCGAAGAACCCATGTATGGTCTTTCGGAGACATACCGGTCGACTATACCGGTTGCACATAGTGCGACCGGTATGTTGCGACCGCTACCTCTCGGGAGGTTGTTTGTGGGGGACCGGCTGACCATACCGGTCGCCAGTCTTTCCCACGAGCTGCGACCGGTACATGCCACCCGGTCAGCTCTGTGAGGGTATTTTGTGATCTCTGTTGGTTTCCGACCAACATGAAACCCTAAATAATATATTCTAATGAAACCCTAATATTATGTAGGACGCTGTGACTTGTCGTTTGGATCTTGCGACGTGGAGCAAGTAATCGAACGAGCGTCGGTAAGGGAAATCTGACCTAACCTAATAATTAATGGACAGTAAATCGTTGTTAATCATTGAATATCTATGATGTGATGTTTGTGCATATTCACATGCCATCCTTTACTTTCAGTTATTATTATTGTTCATGCATTCATAGGATGTGATTGTTAGGCATGTGATTGTTTTCGTTGGTGTGTGGAGTGGGGCATGGGCCTGGGATCGCTCTTCACACTGGCACTTTTTGTAGTATTCTGTCTTAACATGCTTGGTACGGGTGGGGTATCAGGGGAAGATCGTGGTACGGTGGTCTCCGATATTGATGTTGTCCCGGCCATCGTTGTGTGGTACTCGAGGATTCGAGTCGACGCTGGCTTGTCCACGATGCTTTAGCTCTATCTCTATGCCGTAGGGAGTTATGTTGGGATAGGGTCTACCTCGCGTATTGTTTCTATCCTAAGTGGGTTAGTTGCGGATAGGGTATCGGGGGAGGTGTGGTGTGGTGGTCTCCGGACCCGGCCTGCAC